>ML777185.1:1451433-1488647 GCA_009831015.1 Picea engelmannii
CCCCCCCGGCTAACACAGACCCCTAGACCTGCAGGTTGGGATCCACATAGGATCTTTTCTTTTCGGCCCCTGAGAGCTCGATTGGCTCTTTTATTTCCCTTTCAGAAAATCAACACCCACAAAAAACCTTGAGGGAACCCCTCTTTCATTTTGGGATACCGGATTTCATGATTTTGCGAATCCCATGGTCGAGTGCCTTACCTCTTCGACCTCCGAAACTCAAAATACTAATACTTGGCCTTTTCTAATGTCAATTTCGGCTTTTCGTCTTTCGTGAACTCGGGAGTTGCGATGACGTGCAAATCTTCTCTCGACCCCTGGATTCTTGAACTTATGACTTCCAATTTACCAAAATGCAAATGTTCTGGTCCTCCCTTCCTCTTCACGATTTCAGGATTTCAAACACTGAAAAACGCTTCCACTATGTCCTCGAGGTCCTCGAACCTCTGAACCCCGAAATGCTGAAACTTCGTCTCCTGAAATCCTTTCGAACTTTCGCGTACCGGAAGTTCCATATGCTAAGGATCAAATTCTCTATTGATTCCATCTTCTGGTCTTCGAAGTCCCAAAATGCCGAAATGGTAAATCTCCTCCTCTAATTTCACGACCCTCGATAGAAAGTCTCCTGTCCTTCCATGTGTCGCCTTCTTCTTGATCAAGTTTCTGGGTATCAGGAGTTTGGAACTCTCAAACCACCTTATGTCCTCATAATCCCCAATTTTTTTGAATTTTGATGTTCTATAACACTTATACTCTTCCCTACTCTTTTCCACACACGAATACTTCTATTCATGTTTCAGGGGTTTGATCAGCCAAGGATTTGGCTTACACTTCGGACCTTCGAACCCCAAAATGCCAAAATGATCTGACGTCCCAATAAGTCAAGATCAGTGGCCCCTTATCCACCTTATAGCTTCTGTAGATCCTACGGTTCTTGCTATTTCGAGAATCCCCCTCAGAGAATTCTGACCTTTCAATCTCTCCCCAAAGAACCTTCTGGCTCAATCAGACCTGCAATCCTTTTCCTGTATCTGGCCCCTGCACGGTGACCAAAACTCCTCTTCTGCTCTTCAACACTTTGAAAGTGCTGACCCTCCTGAGCTTCCTTTCACAAACTCAAGTCTCCTAAAAGACTTATGCATGCACTCCTTGCAACACTTCTTCAAATATTCCTAAATATTTGAATCTCTTGACTCTATGCATCTTTGCAACAGTAGTCCTTCAATCTCTCAACCTTAGTCTATGTGTTCTAAGGTCTTGACCAGCTTGCGCACACCTTGCATGGATTCTGTGCTTGTCTTGCACTTCAGCTGAAATGAGAACAATGATATCCCTCCCAAGATTACAGAGATGAACTCTGAACCCATCAACGCGCTCCTTGCAGACACTTCACTGCACTCCTTACAGGAACTTTGACTCAAGAAGAGAAACAATTGAAACTCATTTCCTTACTCTCTCAGACTTCAAACACTTAACATGAAATCATACATACATAGCATAAAATAAAATGCACAATAGAAAGAGTAAAACAACCATAAGCATATCATTCAACATGTATACACAGAAAACAATAGAACGCCATGAGTCTAAATCAAAGCTTCATGTATTAATTTCAGAACTTTTGTACATGGATTCTTCTCTACCACTCTCTGTTTTTCATCCATGCTCATGTGCTTAATCATACAATCCCTCTCAATTGATACCATGATACAAATACGAGGGTGTCTATAGTCAGTTTTCCCTCCAGCTCCTAAAACAGTCTAATCTAGAATTTAAATCTACCTACTTTCATTAACTATGCATAAATGCCTCTACACCTTACAGATGAGAGCGAATCGCTTAAGATCTATTTACAATATGGAAGTATGCCTTCTTAATTATTTCATTAGTTTCTACGCATCCAAACTTTCCAAAACATTTTAAGCATTTTCAACATGTGCCAAAAATGTGATGGCACTCATCCCTGCTATCTTCCGCCTCCACGCTTGCTTGTTGTTGACGATGCTCCTGCATCATACTCCCTCTCTTGAAAATTTTCATGGACTCTTGTTCATGAGCTCTTGTACGATCTGTCCATGCTTCTAAATTTATTCTTCATTCTCCCAGCTAGCATCTTCAATTGGATGTCCCTTCCATTTGACCAAGTATTCAAAATACTCTTTTCTCCTGGTCTTCTTGCTAACTCTCTTGTCAATCATACTTTCCATCTGTGGCTTTTCAGCTACAGGAATTTGTTTAGTCCACTGAACCTTTGTTTGTCCACTGTCTTCTTCATTTTTATAAGGGTAAAAATATGAGATGTTGAATATTGGTGAAATTTTGACCCCATCGGATAATTCAATCTCGTATGCATTTGCCCCAAATTTTCTTATAATCTTACATGGTCCAATCTTTTTCATTTTCATTTTGTTATATGTTCCCCTTGGGAACCTTTCCTTTCTTAGGTGTGCAAGAATCAGATCACCAACTTCAAATTGAAGTTCTCTCCTGTGTTGATCTGCTCTACGCTTGTACTCTTGGCTCGAGTTCTACAATCGCTCCTTCACTTGGCTGTGAAGTTATTTCATTGCCTCTGCAAAATCTTCTGCACTAGCACTTCTAGTTTCATTTTGTTCTAAATATTTCAATTCAAAAACTCCCCTTGGTTTTATTCCATAAACAATCTAAAATGGACTCTGCCCTGTGCTTCTATTGTGTGAATCATTGTAAGCAAATTCCGCCTGTGGCAGAATCTGATCCCACTGACTATGGTGTTCAGCCACTAGGCTTCTCAGTAAATCTCCCAAGCTTTTGTTCACAACTTCTATCTGTCCATCCATCTGACGATGATAAGCTAAGCTAAAAGAAAAACTTTTCCCTATATTCTTCCATAAAGTCCTACAGAAATGTCCGACGAACTTGGTGTCTCAATCCAAAACTATACTCCTTGGTAAGCCGTGAAGTTTAACAACTTCTTTGAAAAATAGGTTTGCAATGTGAGTTGCATCGCTGGTTTTCTGACATGGTATAAAATGTGCCATTTTCAAAAATATGTCTACCACCATAAAGATTGAATCAAATCCTCTTTGTGTCCTTGGCAACCCTAATATAAAATCCATGCTCACTGCATCCCATGGCCTCTCTGGTATGGGTAATGGCTGATATAACCTTGTGTTATGTTTTCTTCCTTTTGTGTGCTAACAAATTCTGCATCTGTCCATGAATATTTTGACATTTGTCCTCATCCCTGGCCAAAAATATGAGCCATTTAATTTCAAGAACATTTTATCATGACCAAAATGTCCGACCAATCCCCCACTGTGCTTTTCTTTTAGCAGATTCTCCCTCATGGAGCATTTTGGAATACATAATTGATTGTCCCTGAATAATAATCCATCCTGGATCATATATTCGGTCCATTGGCTTCTGTCCATGAGAATTGGATTCTCAGATGCCTCATATGCCTCTTTGAAATCTGGATCATTTTTGTACATGTCCCTGAGGTTATCAAAACCCAAAGTTTTAACAAAATTCCTACATCAGCAAACATCTCCTACTCAAAGCATCAACAACTTTGTTAGCAGTTCCAGAAATATGTTTAATTACAAAAGTAAAATTTTGCATGTATTCAACCCATTTTGCATGCTTTTGGTTCAACTTATCCTGTTGAGTCATGAATTGTAAGGCATGATTATTACTGTACAAAATGAACTCTTTAGGAACCAAATAGTGCCTCCACTTCTTCAGTTCTTGTATGACTGCATAAAAATATTTTTCATATGTGGAGTACTTAACCTTTGCCTCATTCAGTTTCTCATTGAAGTATGCGACTGGCCTATCATCTTGGCTCAAGACCGCTCCAATTGCAAATCCACTAGCATCACATTTAACCTGAAATGTCTTGTTGAAATCTGGCAACACCAAAATTGGTTGTTTAGTAATCTTCCTTTTCAACAAATTGAAACTTTTCTCTGCTTCTTCTGTCCAATGAAAATATTTATGCCTTTTCTTCACCGTGTCCATCATCGGTGTGCTAATTCCATTGAAATTTCTGATAAATTTTCTGTAGAAACTAGCCAATCCATGAAAGCTTCTAACTTCAAATATACTCTTTGGCGATGGCTAATTCTTAATTGCCTCCACTTTATCTGGAAACATTTTCAGCTTATTTGCAGAGATAACAAATCCCAATTAAATGAGATTTGTCCTCATGAATGATGATTTCTTCATATTTATCAGCAACTTCTATTGCTGTAATCTTTTCATCACTATAGCCAAATGCTTCAAGTGCTATGTTTCTGTTCTACTAAAAATCAGTATATCATCAAGATATACAATGATGAACTTTCCCATAAACTCCTTCAACACTTCGTTCATCAACCTCATGAAACTACTAGGCGCATTTGTTAAGCCAAATGGCATAACAAGCCATTCATACAACCCTTCATTTGTCTTGAATGTTGTCTTCCATTCATCACCTTCTCTCATTCGGATTTGATGATATCCACTTTTCAAATCAATCTTTGAAAAAAAAAATTCTCCACTCAAGCAATCCATCAAATCATCCATCCTTGGCAATGTAAATCTATATCTGATGGTAATCTTGTTAATTGCCCTTGAGTCTGTACACATCCTCCAGCCTCCATCTTTCTTTGGACTAAGCACTATTGGAACAGTGCATGGACTCAATCTTTCTCTAACCAATCCTTTGTCCAGTAAGTCCCGGACTTGTCTTTTGACCTCTTCATTCTCCTACGGTGTCAATCTGTACACTGCTTTGTTTGGTAAACTAGCTCCAGGTATAAGATCGATACGATGACTTATACTCCTGATAGGTGGCAACGAACGAGGTAGTTTGTCCACTACTATATCAACAAATTCTTCCAATAACTGATGGATTTCCTCTGGTAAATCATCCACTCTTGTGCTGGTTAAAACAATTCTAGGCTTCCTAACCACAATGAATTGTGTATCTTCTTTCTTCTTAACCTCCTTAAGAAGTTCCTTCCCACTCATGACAAGTACAGTGTTGCTTAACTCTGTTTTCACTTCTTTATCCTTAATTGGCAACAACATGTGAGTTCTTCTATTCTTCTCTAGGGTGTATGTGTTCTTTCTCCCATCATGAATCACATTCCTGTCATATTGCCATGGTCTACCCAGCAATATATGACAAACATCCATGGGAATGACATCACATAGTATTTCATCCTTATATCCTCCTATTTTAATTTCAACTAAACATTGTTTAGTGACATGTACCTGATGCCCTTTTTGTAGCCATGAAACTCTGTATGGGCGTGGATGTTCAATAGTCTCTAGCTCCAATTTTTCTACCATCTCTGTAGAAACAAGATTGTCTGTGGTACCACTGTCCATGATAACCTTGCATACCCTATCTTTGGTCTTGCAAGCAGTCTGAAAAAGTATGTTCCTTTGGACTGGATTTTCTACCTCCTTCTCTGGCATTAAGAGAACTTTCCTCATCATCAGTGATCTTCCACCTTCAGCATCTTCTGCCTCAACATTCTGTCCCTCTGCTTTGGCAATGTGATTTTCACCTCCTTCTTTCTTCTTATCTAGACATTCATAGGATTTGTGTCCATTCCTTCCACAGGTAAAGAATTTTATTTCTCCACCTCTACCTATTCCTCTTCCTTTGGTTCGAGGAAAAGTATTTATGTCTGCGTATTGTCCTCTCTGTGAGCTTCCACCTCTCTCAGTTTGAGTTTGAGGTTTCTTCCACTCCTCCTTAGCTTTTTTATTCTTGTCTTGGGAAATTGTTTTACCTCTGGCTTGACTTCTGCCTCGCCCTCTTTGACTTTGCTTTCGGCTAAGCTTCTCTTCAGCTTTCAGAGCCATCTGATAAGCATCTTCCATCGTTCAGATGGTCATCACGCTCATCTCATCTTGGATGTCATATCTCAGACCATTCATATATCCAGCAACCTTTTCATCATCACTTTTGTGATGACCTGCCCTAATGTTTAGTTTGTATAAATCTTCAGTGTACTCTTTCACTGACATCAGCTTCTGTCTCAAATTCTACATCCTCCGAAATAGAGTGATTTGATAATCCTTGGGTATGAATTTTACCTTCATCTTCACAACCATTCTATCCCAACTCTTGATTTTCTGCTTGCCTTTGCAGCGTCTACTAGCCTGCAGTTCATCCCACCATAATGCTGCATGCCCTTTAAGTCTTGTGATAGCATGTTTAACCTTCTTGTCTTCCTCAACATCCTCATAGTCAAAATATTTATCCAAATCTCTAATCCAGTCTAGAATCTCTTCAACATCCAGGTTTCCTTCATATACTGGAATGTCCATTTTTTCTCTAGCACCTATCCGTGCAACAACCCTAAATAGGTGTTCTTCTGTTGCATCTTCGGCTGCAACTTCTTCATTTCCAGCTTCATTTTCACTTTCAGATTCGTTGATATCCCCAGCATCAATTGTGCACCTCTGTGCTGTCTCCATGGCATCAAGCCTGGCACGTAGTTCACGCATCTCTCTTTCCCTTGCCGGATTAGGTAATTGTCTGTCTTTTCTTCTTGGAATTTCCCTTTCCTCTGGTGGGTCAGGTATTTTTCTGTCTCTTCTTCTCGGTGGAATGGCTGTAAAATTCCTCTTTTCCCTATTGCAGAAAACAAAGAAATTTTTCTATGCTCTGATACCACAACTGATGCAGACACCCCCCCAGACCCACAGGTTGGGATCCACACATGATCTTTTCTTTTCGGCCCCTGAGAGCTCGATTGGCTCTTTTATTTCCCTTTCAGAAAATCAACACCCACAAAAAACCTTGAGGGAACCCCTCTTTTATTTCAGGATACCAAATTTCACGATTTCACGAATCCCATGGTAGAGCGCCTTACCTCTTCGACCTTCGAAACCCAAAATACTAATACTTGGCCTTTTCTGATGTCAATTTTGGCTTTTCGGCTTTCGCGAACTCGAGAATTGCGATGATGTTCAACTCTGCTCTCGCCCCTTGGAGTCCCGAACTTTTGACTTCTAATTTACCGAAATGCAAATGTTTCAGTCCTCCCTTCCTCTTCACGGTTTCGGGATTTCAAACATCGAAAAGTGCTTCCACTATGTCCTCAGCGTCCTCGAACCTATGAACCCCCAAAATGCCGAAATTTTGTCTACTGAAATCCTTTCGGACTTTTGCGTACCGAAAGTTCGATATGCTAAGGATCGAATGCTCTGTCGCTTCCGTCTTCCAGTCTCCGAAGTCCCGAAATGTCGAAATGGTATTTCTCCTCCTCTGCTTTCATGACCCTCAATAGAAAGTCTCTTTTCCTTCCATGTGTCGCCTTCTTCTTGATTGGGTTTTTGGGTATCGGGAGTTTGGAACTCTCAAACCACCTTATGTCCTCGTAATCCCTGATTTTTCCGAATTCTGATGTTCTGAAACACTTATACTCTTCCCTGCTCTTTTCCACACATGAATACTTCTATTCACGTTTCGGGGGTTTGATCAGCCAAGGATTTGGCTTACACTTCGGACCTTAGAACCCCAAAATGTTGAAATGATCTGACGTCCCAATAAGTCAAGATCAGTGGCCCCTTATCCACCTTGCAGCTCCTGTAGATCCTACGGTTCTCACTATTTCTGGAATCCCCCTCAGGGAATTCTGACCTTTCAATCTCTCCCCAAAGAACCTTTGGGCTCAATCAGACCTATGATCCTTTTCCTATATCTGGCCCTTGCACGGTGACCAAAACTCCTCTTCTTCTCTTCAACACTTTGAAAGTGCTGACCCTCCTGAGCTTCCTTTCACAAAATCAAGTCTCCTAAAAGACTTCTGCACTTACTCCTTGCGGCACTTCTTCAAATATTCCTAAATATTTGAATCTCTTGACTCTATGCAACTGTGTAACAGTAGTCATTCAATCTCTCAACCTTAGTCTATGTGTTCTAAGGTCTCGACGAGCCTGCACACACCTTTCATGGCTTCTGTGCTAGTCTTGCACTTCAGTTGAAATGAAAACAACAGTCTCCCTCCCGATTTTTCAAAGATGAACTTTGAACCCATCAACGCACTCCTTGGGGATGCTTCACTGCACTCCTTGCAGGAACTCTAACTCAAGAAGAGAAACAATTGAAACTCATTTACTTACTCTCTCAGACTTCAAACAATTAACATGAAATCATACATACAAAGCATAAAATCAAATGCACAACAAAAAGAGTAAAATAACCATAAGCATAGCATTCAGCATGTATACATAGAAAACATTAGAACCCCATGAGTCTGAATCAAATCTTCATGTATTAATTTCAGAACTTATGTACATGGATTCTTCTCTACCACTCTCTGTTTTTCATCTATGCTCATGTGCTTAATCATAAAATCCCTCTCAATTGATACGATGATACAAAGATGAGGGTGTCTATAGTCAGTTTTCCCTCCAGCTCCTAAAACAGTCTAATCTAGAATTTAAATCTACCTACTTTCATTAACTATGCATAAATGCCTCTACACCTTACAAATGAGAGCGAATCGCTCAAGATCTGTTTACAATATGGAAGTGTGCCTTCTTAATTATTTCATTAGTGTCTGTGCATCCAATCTTTCAAAAACATTTCAAACATTTTCAACATGTGCCAAAAATGTGATGGTGCTCATCCCTACTATCTTTTGCCTCCACGCTTGCTTGCTGTTGATGATGCTCCTGCATCATTGGCCATGAGGGGGAATTTTTTTCAAAATGCAACTCATTTTTCTTAAAATTTTAAGCTAAAAATAAGTTTAAAAAACTAAGAAACATAAGACATATTTTAATGAAAAAGCAAGCTATGTTGTAATAAGACCTAAGTTGTCGACTGCTATGATAAAGACCAAGATTAAATCAAGGAAATCCCTAAGAGGTATAACTCTTGATATGGAAGAGGATGACTGCCTCTCCTTAAACAAAAATTTTCTCAACAGGCACGCTGCTGACAGTTCAACAGTTAGTGTGTGCACGCGACCTTTAAAAGGTCAGGACACGTGTACATGCACGCAGACCTTATGCATATTGCGTGTACCTCTGCAACTTTTCACAAATGATAAAAAAACAAGCAATCAAACACTGGCAGAGACTACTAGTATTGAGAACCAGAATCTCTTGAAGAGTCAGAAACTTACTTTAACAGAAAAAAGAAAACAATTTGAGGAAGATTTCATAGAACAAAACCAATCTGAGGTGAAACCTAAGCTACAAACTGCAAAAAACAAAGACTAGAATGAGTTCCAGAAAACCCCTGAGAAGGATCACTTCTGACAGGGGAGAGGATAATTGCCTCTCATACAATTTTTTTGAACCTAGCCATGCTACTGTTACTTCATCAGCTAGCATGTCCATGCAGGCTGTGTGAAGGTTGCGCACGTGTACACACGTGCAATCCTTATACAGTCCGCGTGTACCTCTGTGGGTCTCGAAAAAGAAAACAAATGCAGTCAAGCAAAGAAATAGAGATAACTGGTATGGAAGACCAGAATCTCTGTTAGCTCATACTTTTGCAGAAACTTTAAAAACAAGGAATGAAACCAAATTTTAAAAGTACCCAAGAAAAATTATTCCTAGAAACCATAGCGATCCCCAGTATGGTCACCAATTCTATTGTGGGTGGGAAATCCCTCCTGCAGACTAACACTAAGGGTTTTATCATGCATGCAGAAATGACCTAAAGATTCTTACTTTTTACCATCATCCCATGCCTAAACCCCATTACTCATACGTAAATACAAGGCTCAAGAGATCAAGTTGATGTACCTTATTTTTCATGTTCTGATGTCGATCCCTTTTTGCGCCTTGGTCATTCTTTGACTACAACTCTCCTCCCAATGATGACCTGGATTCACTAAAAACAAACAAAGAACTCCACATGCATTTGATCTATGAACTAATAGGTTAGATATTTAATCAATCATACAATCAATATTCCAATAATGACAATCTCATATGACAGGATGGGAAAAGAAATTATTTTATTAAGTTCACAATGATACCTTACAATGATAAATTCGGCCACTGCTCCTCGATCCTGGTCCTGGGCTCTTCTTCCACTGTCTTCCAACTGCTTTTCTCTATACTTCTCTTTACATAAGGATGGCTAAAGGTTGGGACAAAGGTAATTCTTAATCAAGTATAGTTTCTTTACTATGATTCTCCTCCTTTCAAATGGGACCCCTAACCCTTCTTTTATAGGCTAGAAGAAGCTAGGTATTTGGTCAAGTGACCGGTCATACATGGCCGAAAGGTTTAGTTAACTTACCCAAATTTGTGTGTTCCATCAGCAAATTTCCTTTTTTCGTGCTTCTGAAGGTCCATGCAGGTTGTAGTGGGTCATCTAGTGTGGACATTGTAGATACACGCGGGCTATAATGGAGCAGGGTGCATGGGCCTTTAAAAATGGAGTTTTTTAGAAGAGCTCTTCAGTGGTGGCTTGTCAAAGAAGGAATATGAGATGGCCTGATGCCAGGTAAGCATTTTTGGTGAAAATTAGGGTTATAACACATACATTGTACCTTGAGGGGGGGGGGGTTCCCATGAGGTTTTCCCTCTTTCCTCACTTTATTTCAGTGTATCTTTTATATTTGGGTACCTAACATGGTCTCGTTGTTGTGACCCATTCTTTATTTTCACCATAGTGATGTTCAGGGGGGGTGTTGGAGTTACTTCACACACACCTAGGATTTGTTTTTCCTAAGTTTTTTCCTTGTTTAATAGTCATTATTCAGTCTCCTATATTTTAGGAAGAATATTCCTCTAAGGAGAATATTCGCTTCAGTTTTCACTTCATTTTGACTAGTTGAGTTGAGTCTAGATGTTGCATTGGTTTTATCACCATGAAACATTGGGATCATCACCATGATAATGCACACTTTCCTTGGAATCATCACCAAACTTTCACATTACCCTTGATCCCTTGATCTACTCCTCACTAAACTATGTTTAGTTAGTTAACTGAAGACTGGTTGACTAGTTAACTTAGCTAGGTGGCAGTTCATTCTCATAACTGTCTGAGAGACTAGACTAGGTGGAAGTTCACTCATGTAACTGTTGGTGTGTGTCCAGATCACTCTAGACCACCACTATGGCTCATTAGTTACTCATGTATCCGATATCTATTGTAAATTATTCACTCTTTGAGTGTGGAATACAGTTAATGAGAATTCTTCTATTCTTTCTCTCTTGCTTCTTATTTCTCAATTTCTCTCTGCAAATGTGTGTGGCATTTTCTAGCTATATCTATTCTATGCAAGTTCAACACATTTACAAAGAAATTGTTGTAACTGAATCTTAGTGTGTTGTTTTCCTTGCTAGAGACATCACACTACTTGGTTTGTGGAAGTTTGTCCCAAACCTGTTGTTGGCGGGGTTGGATTTGTTCAACCAGTTAGGCTACATGATATTTTTTTGCGTAGAAGGAATCTTTGTGCTTTGTTGTAGTCTTGTTGACCTGATTCTATTGGGTAGAACGTGCTTGGGTCGAGGCTGTAGTGGTTTCAGTATCCTTTTGTTCACTTTTGAATAGATTGTGAAGAAGCTGAATTTTGTAGTATGAGATACTACCTTGTGTCATTGTTTATGTGGGACAATAGTCTGAATTACCTTTGGTATTTTGTAGAGATGAACCCTCAGTGTAAGAATGACACTACAGGGTCGAGATTCATAAATATCATGGTGCTTCCACATATATGGCTGGCCCAAGAGAACATCAAAGACATCCAGTAGGGAAACATCACATAATGCCTCATGCTTGAAGGGTTGGATGTCGTATGGCAATCGACACTGTTGGTTCACATGAAGATCTCATGCATGGCGAAGCCACCCGATGTTGTATGGTTGCAGGTGTGGTATTATCAACAATCCCAATGGTTTGAATACCTCTACTGAGACAAGGTTCTTCTGGCTTCTTCTATCAACAATAAAATGCAGCGGGGTCCCCTTCACCCACATCTGTGAATTAAAAAGGTGCTCCCCCTCTTCAATCTCTATTAGTTCTTTCGGTTGAATTTTTTTGGTCGCGACAATAGAAGTGGGATTTGCGTCGATGATTTGTCTTCTATCAGTATTTTCTTAATCATATTTTGAATCAGGATTTGACTCCTTGTCTTTGATCTTAGACACCAATGACTATTTTGAGTGAAATTCATCGGTGTTGTGCCAGGGGAGTTTGTGGAAATCGCACCATTTTCCAATGTCCTTCTTCGTCTTTGTATGACCCTTTTTCATGTGGCTTGGAGTGGTTTTCAGGAGGTTATTTTTTAGGGTCGTATTTATCATAATTTTGTTGTTGCATATTTGCAGAACCAAAATCCCACTTGTTTGGTGCTTAAATTTCTTCTCAATTTTAACAACATATCGATAAGCAAAACTGAGTGATGAGATGTCCAAAAAATCCATTTCAGTTTGGATGTATTTGTGTAGAGCCCCACAATATTTCATAACCAAATTTTGCTCAGAGTATTTGATACCCAGCTTGGTGCACAAGGTGTGGAAGATATTAGTGAACTCCAAAACTGCTTGGCCCCTCACTTTCTGTAGTGTGGTCCATCTCATGTACTAGTCCTCATAGTTGCCAACAATGTAATATTGTTCATTTACCACATCCACACAAAACTTCCAAGTGGGATTAGCCCCATATATTCCATACTTCTATGTGTAACTTTTCTCCCAGTAAGTTTTCCACCAATGTTTGACATGGGGTAGAGCCTTAAGGAGTGAAAAGGTGATCTTTTCCCTATCGAATAAATTATGAACAAAGAAATAAACTTCTAGAATATTTAACCATTTTTCTAGGGAATTCACATCTATCTATCCTTCAAATATGGGAATATCAAAATTAACTTGTAGATTGAAAGGTGAGGTTCCTCCAAAGTGGTCTCTTGATGAATACGTTCCTGTTGTTATCAGCAGGTGTTGAAGGACGTGGGAACAATTCTCCATCATTTTGTCCCTCTGTCGTGTGAGAGATTGCTCAAGAAACAAATTAATAGAATCATCTACTCTGTCATTTTTATTTTCTTCCTCCATGGAGGGTTTCTTGGGCATTCAAGAGCGATTTTCCTCAAGAGAGACAAGCTCGAGACCCGAATTTCTATACTTAGACCTCATCGATGACATGCACTGAAAAATAATCAAGAGCAACTTGCTCTGATACCACTGATCTGTATTATTTTTAGCACGAAATGAGAGCAGAGATATAATAAAGAATTGTACATAGATATCCAATAATATAACAGAAATATATCAGATATGCAACCATAAACACAGATATACAGTAATAAATAATTTATATTAATGAGAAAAATATACAAAACTATAGAGATACAAAGTGAAAGACTCTCTAGAATGGTGGCAACTTATATCTGAGAAAAGATATGACGACTACTCACATTTGCAAGAAGTTTATTTACAATCGGTCTCTAAAGGAATTTTTTAACATAAATAAAATCCAAAACCCTAAGCCCAGAAGATGAAAACCCAAGAGTTTTGTGGACCTCGTTTTGGGTCTTTTGGTGTATTGACTTCTCGGGGGTGTAACCTTGGCATACAATCTTGGTTTAGGGTGCACGATAGCTCGTTGGAAAGGTCTATCCAAGGACTACACATGTTTCCATCAAAATCTAACTCTGTCTATAATATAATTGGTGAGCCATAAAAATGTTTTTTAGGGCCTCAAAACGACCTCAGAAGTTTGGGACTTGAAAACTAGGAATGAAACTGCCAAAATGAGACATTTGGAATAGGTGGGTGGCCACTGATATCCACCTAGATCAAATAACCTACAACCTACATCTTCATCTTGAACATCCAAAATTTGAACTGCTAAGTAAAATTTATGTATGTGATCATCATGAGAGCATGCCTTGTCTGGGTCAAATCTCGATAATATCCTTTTTGGCCATTTGGAAAATTCATGCATGGGTTCGTGCATATTCAAGGATCCCTGAGACATCCATGCGGGAAATTTGGGATTCTGATTTACATCAATGGTGGGATTCCCTCTGGTATCCTTTTCATATCAGGATCATATTCATAATGTTATTTTGAACCAAAACCAAGAGGAGTTGTGGGAATTTGATCCAATGGTTGAGGTATCTCATACAAGGCGAACTTGACTAAGTCTTCAACATATTTGAAGAGAATGCTGAAATGGTTAACACGTCTATGAATAACTCTTCTTTTGGGTAATGTAGAGGAAATTGTTACACATTATTTTCGTCACCCCTATGACTGTTAATGATGTAAAATTATCCTTTGTTTTTAGAAGGATCAATGGCCTGAATCCCTAAAGAAAAGTGAATATACTTTTTCCCAGAGAGATAAAATTATACTTTTCCTTTGTCAAAAAACTTAGAAAAAGGAATCGCCACACATTTCTTAGTGTTAAGGGTGCAACGATATAGGATCATTGTAGGTTTCACCACAGTGGCCTACAACGTCGTCGCAGTTTTCTCAGTGTTAAGGGTGTGACGATTTTCATACAAAGGAAAAAGAGCATCTTCTCAATTCTTCTAGAAGAAAATCTTTGAGGGTGAGTTGGCCTCCAATCAGTTTGGATTTAAGTCGCATCCCTAATCTCTTGGGATCATTCTAACCTCCTCACCCTATCCTTTTCATCCTATAAAATGAGAGGAGTTCTCATGGGGAAATTTAGTTGGCTAGTGCTTAGTTGGTAAATTATTGAGTTGAAAAGTTCTTGGTATGTTGGCTTTGGAATTTGCTTTGTCAAGATATATTGTTGGTCTCAGAATCCATGGAGAAAGAAGTGTGGTGGAAGAAAGGAACTTTTGGAAGGTACCTTACAACATCAAGGCATTGGTTGTATTCTCATTTTCATATTTATAATACAATAATATATTTCTTTCCCATAAAATTGTCTTTATTTTATTGTATGACTCTTTGATCACATACATAGCTTTTGTTGAGTATACATTGTTTCTTTCACTTCATTGGCTTGTGTCTTTTTACAGGTTCAACATGTCATAAGACTTGGAATGGAGCAAGGATGACACTAGCAAGGACAAATGACATTTAAACGGTATGTCATTTATCTCTTGTTAGTTAGTATGCTTGATGATTAAAACTTAGGGGAAGTTTTATATTCTGTCTTGTTTTGTTTCGGTTTCGGGGTGAAACTAGGGGGATTAGTTTGTGTCTGCACTTACTGATTTTGTCAATAACAAAATTGGCAACCATAATGGGAAGAGAATTGTTTTCCTAGTTTGTATTTATTTCTTTCTTTGATTTCTTGGGTTCTATTTTCTAAGTCACTCAGAGATCCAACTTGACTCTCTCACTATTAAACATCACTGGAAAAACCTTCTTGCTTTCTATTTTTTTCATTTTTCCTTTGATCGTTGCACCCTACTTTTAGAGACAGTGTGACGATCTAGGATCGATGTACCCTACCTTTTGAAACAGTCTGGCATAGTCGCACTATATTTTTTCTCTAGCCTGCGACAATCAAGGATCGTCGTGCTGTGTTAGTCTACAGCCTGCAACGATTGTGAAAAAAAAAATCTTGATGGTTTTTCTTCTTGACATCTTTGAATATACTTTTATCTATCTTTGAAACAAAACAAAAATTAATTTATTGTTTTGCATTAGTTTGGGGGAATCTTTGCATTTGAAGTAGCGAAATTGCATGGCTTTTGGAATTTTTGGTTTTTGGCATGGTTGGGGGGGGAAAGAATCGTGTATTGGTGTACAGTCTTTTTGGATCATTTCTTGATATTGAAGATTTTAATCAATTTTTGGGACATTGTGCATCTGGGATGATAGACATTTTCTCCTTCTCGTAATACAGCTTTCATCGAAATGAAATATTTGCATTGTTTAGAGTAGGTCAAAACATCATTTAGTCCATGCCATTTTCATCTTGAGTAAACAACAGCCTCAAAATAAAGCACTTATAAAAACTGATTAGACATTTTCATATTTTCTGGTAACAAACCTACATTAGATTAGTTGTAGGGCTTTGGAATAGGTGTGAAATATAAATTTCCAAAGCTGCAAACAAACATATAATATTGAGTTAGGGAGTGGTAAAATCCACTTATTACATTTTGTCCTGGGAAGCCCTTCTCACATAAGGGTCAACCACGAGGTCGCATTAGGGCTGATAGATTTAGTCACCCTACTTCGTTGGTCTTAGTGTAGAGATTGAGGGCATTATTGGGGGTCAGTTGAGAAGAAAATCATGTGGGGACCTTCTCGAGTTGATATCGGGTTTAGATACCTTTCCCTTACGCGTGGATTGGATTGTTGACTGCTTCCCCAGGAATCATTTCCATAATTGGTAACCTTAGTAGCCTATCTCTTTAGGTTATTTACACAAGGTGATTGTAGAGGGGCAAGTCTTCAGGGTACCTGGAATCGATGTTGGCCAAACTCACTCGGGCTCCTTAGAGGGTATACCCACGTTTATGTGTGGGAGATTGCATCAAGGTATAAGTCTGTTAAGCAAGTCTTCAACATAACTTTTCCACCCGCTCTATCTCATCCCCTTCATACATTATTCTTGCGATGTTGGATTTCATCACCAACTAGTGTGTTCATTGTAAGAAGGTTTGTTTTCTTGTTTTCTTACTAGAGTTTTAGTGTGTGATGTTTGTTTTCCCTAGCAGACTCTAGGTTGGATCTTTTTTTAATGGAGTCAGTTCCTGGAATGACCAATGAAGGAACCCCTTTTCCAGGGGAACCTTTTTTTTTTCCTTCTTTCGGAAACATTGGTCCTCCTCACATTGCTACTTTGAGCCTTCCAGGTCTCATAATTGGATTACCAATATGTTTATTTTCCACTCAAGTAATCCTGAATGCAGCAAGTTCTTCAGTCTTAAGAACTTCCCCCCAAAAGAATCAACCTCATGTTGACCCTTCACCATATTCACCAGCAAGATCTTCTTCACCTTATTCACTTGCAAGGTCTTCTTAGTTTTCATCTTCTTCACCTAGTGAAAGATCTAAGGCTAGTAACCTAGTGGATAAGAAGAAGAAGAAAAATAATCAAGGGTCTAAACTTCCAACCACTGCTAGACATATTGGAAAACCACCAGTTACTGATAATCATGTTGGGAGTGTTGATGATGCCAAGATCACCCAAACAACCCATAAGCCCAAGTACCCTTGCAGGCTTTGTAAGGGTATCCATCTTCTTAAGGATTTCCCTGGTCTATCCAAGGTTATAGAAGAATGGTCTACACACCCTCACCAACCCATGTCGTCAGCCTCTGAGCAACATGTTGATGACCTCTCGTCAACTAGTCAAGATATCATTGGGAAGAAGAAAAGTAGAGTTAAGTTCCTATGTATGTTATTCAGAGAGAGTCATCAAACTCACCTTTTCCCTTGTATGGACGAAGCCTCAAAATTACTGGAAGACATGACTATTTCAAAACCACAACTTCCAGTTGCTTATCACAATCTTACTCTCGACCCACCTTTAGTTGATGAAATGATCAATATGATCCCAACATCAGTTAGTTTGGTTGATCATCTAATCAATCTAGTCACATCCTTAGTAGAACCAGTTGACAAAGTGGTCGATCTGATCCAATCTTCGGTTGATCCCACTCTCCCATTAGAGAGTGCAACCCAAGCGGTTGATCCATTTCCACTCGTCGACTCCATTCTCCCCTTGGAGAATGTAACCCAATTGATCGATTTGATCCCGTCATCGATCAATCCTACTCTCCCGCTAGAGAGTAAACCTAATGTTGCTCAATTTTTTCTTGTTGATACAGACATTAATGTGCTCGAGGGTATTCCTCCTTCTCATGTGGAACCCCCTCCAAGTAATGAGGCCATCCTTTTTTATTGGGGTGCACTAACTAGACCTCATCTTCCCTCTCACATTCCTTTCAATATTAAAGTACAGGTTTATGGTCAGGACATTCCTTAAATGTTGATAGACGAAGGTTCATACATTAGTATTTTGTCCTCTATTGCTTGGAAATATTTGGGTTATCCTCAACTTGTGTTGGTTACCTAGAATATAATATCTTTCAATAGAATAACCAATCAACCTTTAGGAGTCCTTCCTCAGTTTCCCATAACTTTGGGAAGGAAAACTATCGTTATTGTCATCATGGTAGTCCACGATCTCTTAGATTTGGATTTACTCCTCGGGAGAGATTATGTCTATGCCATGAAAGATATTGTGTCCACTCTTTTTCATGTGATATCTTTCCCGCATGATGGAAGAGTGATGACTATTTATCAACTTTCATTTGTTGGTCTTGACTTGAACATCAACTCAATGAATTCCCTAAACGGTTCATATGGGTAGTCAGTATCACTCCCGCCACAGGTCAGTTATGTGGAGTTTTCTCCCATTCATTCCATCGTTGATGAAGATGACTTGGAGATGGTAGTTGACATGGTTATCTCTTCGATAGGGTATTTAGAGATTGATCTCCTTACCCCTTTCGCAACCCTCGACATGGTGTCCTTCTCGAGCATTGTTCTTCCATCCAGTGAAGATCTCTTGGAAGCCATGTATGAGTTTTTTCCCTTGACATGGTGTCCTTCTAGAGTGTTGTCCTATTGGAAGCCATGATCAAGAAGAGTCTTGAGCATGGTTTTATAATTTCAAGCTCATTAAAAAATGAAACCAACCTTGAGTATGGTTTTCTGATTTCAAGCTCATTAAAAAATAAAACCAACCTTGAGCATCATTTTCTGATTTCAATCTCATTAAAAGAGGAAACCAGCTGTGAGGATAGTTTTCTCTTCTCTGTAGAAACCTCGTTAAAAAATGAAATAGATATTACAAGCATAGTTCTTGTTTTTGTGTCAAGCTCGATAAAAAATGAAATAGATTTCCCCCCCTCTTCGTTTGAGCCAAGTATTTTTTTATGTATAGTAATTGAATATTCTTTTCATCCTCCTATGTCGTTGGATGAACTGAATCTTGGGGGGCAATGATTTCAGCCTATGGACTTCAGCTAAAGTTAGAGCCGCTAGTTTCTTAAGATGGGGGATAAATACCAACTATCCATGTGTTATGCGTTGGGAAGTCCAAGCATAATTTTATATGGTTCAAGCTTGTGTAAAAATGAAACCACCTACCTCAAGCATAGTTTCCTCTAGTTCAAGCTTGTGTAAAAATGAAACCAAGTCCAAGCATAGTTTTGGCTAATCTTGTGTAAAAATAAAATCTATCCCAAGCATAGTTTTGTTTTGTTTTAAGCTTGTGTAAAAATGAAAACAATCATGAGCTTAGTCTTTATTCTTTCTCATGCTCGTAAATACCTGAGAATGTGATCGAGTAAAATTTTATCACTTTTTTGGACTCATAAAGGTTATACGAAAAAGGAACCCCCCAGAGTTCCCTTTAATCTCTTTTCAGAATCTCTAAACATGAAAAGATTGTCAAGTGATCTTGTTCTTTTCACGCTCGTTAAAGTATTTGAAGAAAAAAATTGTTGAGCGATATATTATCTCTTTTTTGGTCTCCTCAGACTACTTTACGAAAAAGGACATTTTGGAGTTTTCTTTAAGTGTTTTTCAGACTCTCTAAATATGAAAAACCCATGAGTTTTATTTCTTTGGACTCTTAAAACAAACATCGAAAGGCCCATATGGGACCGAACCACTCCTTCTTAGGTTTCTTTAAACATACTCTGAGGAACTCATCCAAAGGATGAGCTTACAGTCTAAGCATATGTTATCCTCCTCAAGCTTGTGTAAAAATAAAGAGGTACTCACCAGAAATGGTGGGGGGGGGGAGAGATTTTGGAAAGAAATGTATCTAAACCTGTATTCTATGAAGAGTCTTTTTCGAACATCACACCCTTTCACTCGTTTTGTGTTTAGGTTGGAAAATCCACTTGTCTCTTGGTCATACTCCTTTATAAGATTACCCATCGGTCTATGATCCCTATTGTTGAGTCAATGTTTCCAACATAGTTTTTATGTCATCAATATGTTCAAAGACAATGTCAACCCGAAAATCCTTCTATTGTGTTGGCCATTTCCATAGTCATTAAGCCTTCTATTGCATCAGCCATCCCTAAGTTAGTCCTGAATCACTTGTTACTTTGATCTACCTCAAATATTTTTACCCGTTTCATGTCATTGATGGGGGATACATTAAGGCCCTCCTATGACGAGTCTTTTCCTATCGAATTCAACTCATTATCCAGGAATTAGAATTAGAAACTAATTGGTACTTTGAAGCTTTCATGTCTCAATGGCAGGTTTCCTCACTTTCGACAATGGGTTTTCATTATTGACCCTTGATTAGAAGATTATGCCGAGTGTTCGACCTCAGCTCATTGATTCACATTCGTTGGATTGTACTAGTGTACCTTGGGATTCATTGAATTTAATGGTGATTTCCCTCACACTTGTTAATGGTATACACTAATGACTGGTAATCAAGTGGCTTCTACCATGTTTGACTTCATCACATGTATTCACATCGTTAGATTCGTACTTTAGAGTGGTGGAGATGAAGACCCTGAATCGTTTCTGACAGATTCAGGTTGCATTGGAGTGTATTCATATTGTACTGTTGCATAGATCCATGGTGTATGTCTCATGGCTATGTTCAAATTTGAGTCTTTAACACATAGATCCACATTGTATTTTTGGTGGCTATGTTCAAATTTGAGTCATAATGGCATGGATCGATAGTGTATGTTTGGTGGCCATGACCTGTATTACTTGACATGGATCTTTGCATGCCGGCATTTATGCTTTGATTCATTTGTATTCTGAGTATGGGAATGCCTACCTCAGTGATGATATATTATTGTATTGTATTTCCTTGTTTGTTGGCAGGTTTTCGACCAACGTATTCCTTGTTCCCTACACACACTCGACAAAGTATTTTAGCTACTGTTTCAGGATTAATATGTAAGTGTGGACACAAACCGATCTCCCTAGATCCACCTGGATCTAGAACAAAACAGGACAAAATAATACACTTTCCCTAGATTTAGCCTATTGAATGAACTAAGAGACAAGGATCATGGACATACCTTATGAACGCTTTCCTTAGGTATCTTTTGTTCCAAGCTTCACTCCAATGCTCTTTTTTCGTTCAGATCACAACAGTAAAAACCAATCGAAGTGAAAGAAAATCAATATATTCAACAACTAATCTATACATATGATCAAGGAGTTATGTAATAAAGTGACATCATATTTATGGGAAAGGGACATATTACTGTATTGAATTAATTGAAAGTGAAACTTACAACCTAAGCCTTGATGTTGTAGATCTCCTTTCGATGGCTCCTATCTCTAACACACACACTTGCTCATGCATGAAGAAAATCAACCACTTTTGATGACCTTGCTGTTGTCTCTAGTTGTTGTAGCATCAGTCCTTCATACAGGCTCTCAATAATTCTCTAATCAATCTCTTGCTAGTTTTCTTCTAACCTTTTCCATAAGAATTCTCCTCAATATATAGGAGAAAATAGATTAGTTACTTGGATAGGAATGATCCCAAGATATCTGGAATGCCAACACCTGAACAACCATTCGAAGCCAACTCATGCTTCTAAAAAATTCCCTTCTAGAAGGTTCGAGATTTTATCCTTTTTCCTTCCTTTAGATGTTGTTCGCACCCTAACAGTTAGGTACAATGTGAACCCCTCGCACTCCAACTTAATGCAGCCTGCAAGAATCAGGCATTCTCGCAGGTAGATATATAGGTGGCCTGTGAACATCCCTTAAAAGTATGATTTCTAGAAGCAAACAAATGTAACTTTTCTCAGGAAAGTGTTCTTAATGAAGAGCTTGATTTTCCATCATCATAACATCATCACGATGACCAAAATTGTGGATAACAGAATTCCCCCCAAAGTCTGAGAGTGGAATCAGTGACAGTCGATCGAATTTGTAAGCTGCATGTGTGTGTCAAGAACCAAGAACACATCTAATCGGAAACCTGCAAACATCCAAGCATCGGCAGAATATCATATGTATCCCTCCTAAGGTAGGCATTCCCATGCTCAGATCATAGATCGTTGACATCATAAACAAAGGTCATGGCCACCAATCATACACTATGGATCCATGCCATCACAATATAGCATAGCCACCTGAACACACTGTGGATCTATGCAACAAATTTTCAATCAAGACGACATAGCCACGAAACATACACAGTGGATCTATGTGTCGCAAATCATACATATTCCATAGCAACCTGGATCACTTAAGACAATATCTAGGGTCTTCAATCCCATTGCCCAAAGTACGAATCTAACCATGTGATTACATGTGTTGAAGTCGAACATGGTAGAAACCACTTGATTACTGGCCATTGATGTAACCGTTAACAAGTGCAAGGGAAATCACCATTGATGTCAATGACTCCCAAGGTACTAAAGTACAATCCATCGACTGTGACTAAATGAGTTGATGTCAAACATCTAACGAAATCTTTCGATCAAGGATCAATGAGGTAAACCCACTGTCGAAAGCCAGGAAACTTTCCATTGAGGCATGCAAGCTCCAAGGTACTGAATGATTTCTAAGTCTTAATTCTGGATAATGTGTTGATGTCGATGGAACAAGACTCATCACAGGAGGGCCTTGATGTATCCCCCATCAATGACACAAAATGAGTAACAGAGTTTGAAAGTGAAACAGAGCATGTAGCAATTGGACTTTGGACACAGGGAAGGCCGACATGAAGAGAATGGATAACTGTAGATGGTCGACTCAAATAGAGGTTTCAGACGGACTTCTCTTGAACATATGAATGACACAACCAATGATTTGGCAGCATTGACTCAAAGACGTCACATGGAAAGACCTTGATATCAAATCAAATGAGAGACAAATGGATTACCCAAACCAGCTTCGAATGATGAATAGGGGGGTGTCATGTTCAAGAGCGACACTTACTGCCAATTAATACAAAGATGAAACATATCCCTTTCCCAAATTTTCCCCCACCATTTCTGGCAAGTACCTCTTTATTTTTACGCAAGCTTGAAGAGGATCACATATGCTTGTTGATATAAGCTCATCCTTTGGACGAGTCCCTCAGAGTATTTTTAACGAACCCTAGGAAGGAGTGGTTTGGTCCCATTATGGATCTGTCAATGTTTGTTTAACGAGTCCAGAGATAGCAAACTCGAAGGTTTTTCAAGATTATAGAGTTTGGAAAAACACTTAAAAGAGAACTCTCTCAGTTCCTTTTTCATACAGTAGTCCAACGAGACTGAAAAAGTGTTAAACTACTACTCGAAGGACGCATACTTCAAATACTTTATCGAGCATGAAAATAGCAAGGTCGCTTGGCAATCTTTTCCTATTTAGATAGTCTGAAAAGAGCTTAAAGATAACTCCAGGGGGGTTCCTTTTTCGTATAACCACAACGAGCCCGGAAAAGAGATAAAACGACTCTCGATCACGTTCTTATGTTTTTCACAAGCGCAAGAACGGACAAAAGGCGCTCGAGGTTTTATGTCAAAACCATAGAAAACAACCAAAATCACACCATACCGTAAAAATTATGTCCATAATCATCCATATTTTTTACCTGCAAGTCATTTCACTCATTCCAACATTAGTAATTAGGGTTAAATAATGAATAAACATAAAAAACCACTTTTGACATAGTAAAAAGTAATTAAAAAGAATCCATAACAAATTTTACCATATCATTTTACCCTTTTACCATTTGAGTTCAAAAAACCCTCATTTTACCTTCTTCCTTTAGTGTTGATTTCCGAGAGCTACGGGTGATCATTTCACGAGCCGTCAGCAGCGTTTTGGTAAGCTCTCCATTATTTATCTTTTCATGGTTCAAATTTATAATTTCATTGGTTAAAAGTCAAGTTTTAAGTTAATTTTTTGAACCCTATGCGTGTAGAGGCATTCTCGCAAGTGGCCCATATGGGACCTGCGAGAATGACTCATTCTCACAGGCGGGCCTTAAGAAGCCTGCGAGAAGTTCGCACTGCATGTAATAGGTCACTTGTGAACAGTGCAGAGTTCAAAAATTTATGCAACGTTTATCCAAAAGAAAGAATTTTTCCATGTTTAAGATCATTAACCATCTTCATATGTTTCTCATGCAGGTTAATAGCCATCATCATGGTGCTCGAATGGTGAGAATGGGAACAAGAGGAGGATAATACAAACACCGAAAATCACCCTCCCACCATAGTTGCACTAAGAGACTGTGGTCTCTTAAAATATTTCCATATCCTGGGCATGAGAGCCCAAGTTCGATTATTGGAGTACTTAGTCCGAATGTGGGATCCGGACCAGCAAGTTTTCAATGTTGGAGCTCACACATTAACTATCAACATTGAGGACATATATTTCTTGACTGGGTTATCTAGACGAGGGTCCTATGTCAGTTTGACAGGCAACAGAAGGGGTAGTTTGACAATGAGTGAATACTGCAACCAGTATTGTGTACCTGAGGCCGAAAGAAAGAAAGGGAAGGTAGCAATCTGGGGAGTAACTGACTTGACTCTCTGTACCATTCTCTTCACTATTGCTTGGATGGCAGGAAGTGCCACTCCACATATGGCTTTGCAGAGCTATTTCCAGTATGCCATCGAGTGTACTGAGCCCCGGGTATTCAACTGGGCTGATGTCGTTTTACGCAATATCAAGAAACAGTTGACTAAGAGCAGGCGTGGGGAGCTAACATAGTTCATATATGGATCTTTGTTGGTGTCTTTCTTCTGTGAGAGGGTCCCTGTGTTTATACTTCAGTCTGAGTGGCACTTTCTAGGTCCTAGGGATCCAAGGATGTTACGATGGTGTCAACTCATGGCCCGGCATGTTGCAGGGCCAATCGTCAAATATGACGATATCTTCTTCGATTGGATTTAAAACCAAATGTTGATGGTAGATGACTATGCATACACTGGCTTGGATTTCTGCAATGATCCTGACCTCGCACTACCTGAGGATGCACAGTGGAGAGACCTCGGTAAGAAGTACACCAATTTTTATCTTTTAAATGTTTTTGTATTTTTAACATATTTAAATGCTTTTGCTTTATAGATTTACCCTAAGACTAACACCAAATACTTGTTGATAACACAGATGTTGGACCATATCGACCTGCTGGCAGTTCTCCTATCCAGCGACGAGGAGAGGCAGCAGTAGCAGTTCCATAGTACGTTGAGGATTATCTGACGGTGGAGCAGAATTTAGAGGGTCTGATGGAAAATGTTCCAGATATGGCTCTGGAAGAGATTCCACGATGTGATCAGCATCACATTGTGGGTCGACTGCTCCACAGAGTTGCTAGGACATTAGTGTGTTATCGTGAACGTCATCCGTGACGTCCTTATGTAGAAGCCATGAGCTTCAATTTTTGATATTTTGGTCTTTGGACAAACATTTTGTAAAACAAACTCTTTTGATCGTTATATATATACACGACTTCTACCAGTTTACTTTACATTGTGTTCAGTTTAATGTGTTTGATTTATAAATTGTTCAAATGCCTATCCAATACATAATTAGCTAAAGCATCTGTTAATGTATTAAGACGTCTAGGAATATGCTGATATTCAATGTAATCAAAATATCGTTCCAAGAGGTGAATCCGCAAATATACCCTTAATAAAGTAGAACTTCGAATAGAATATACATTACTGAGCTGTAGTACTACAAGCTGCGAGTCAAGTTGCACAACCAAATGACGAATTCCAAGAGAGATAACATCAACCAATAATTCAACAATGGCACTATACTCTGCGATGTTGTTGGTTGCTCGGCCAAGACATATACCTCGTAGAGATATGAGTTCATTTGTCGGGGCATAGATTGCCCATGCAGCGGAAGCTAAGTTCCGAGTACTACGGCCAACTCCATCAGCGAAGCCAATATAAGGAAGCGAATACTCCGACATCTGGCAATCAAATACAACGTCACGTAAGGGTAGAGACTAGATAACATCAAAAGTAAAACTAAAGTAACACACACACGCAGTATGATACATAAAAATACAAGTACTTATGCACAAATAACTTATGCATAGTACTTCTTTAAGTACAACCCATTCCTGGGTTCACTCAAAGGTACACCATCATAATCAACTAGCTCATACGCTCATTTTTCCAAAACTTTGCTGACAATGTAGGGACCACGCCACAGGTTCAAATTTCCCGGCTCCTGGGACATATCTATCCTGTTCATACAAAAGAACAAGATCACCTTCAGAGAAAACACGAGGCTTGACATGCTTGTCATATTGTGCTTTAACGTGTTTCTTTTGGGCTTCTATTACTAAAGTGGCATTACATCGGGTCTCGTCTAATCACATCAAATACAATAGACGTTCCTCTTCGGCAGAAGTATTGGGTAAGAGCTCTATAGCTAGCTTCAAAGAAGGTATTTCACATTCTATTGGCAGAATGGCTTCCATGCCATAAACTAATCGAAAGGGTGTAAATCCCGTATCGGATTTAACAGATGTCCGATATGCCCACAATGTCGAAAACAACATCGTGTGCCAGCTGGTTTTATGTATTCCTATCATCCATCGAATCATAGTTATGAGAACCTTATTGATTGCTTTGACATGGCCATTAGCTTGTGGATAATAGGGTGTTGAGCTATCATGACGAAGGCCCAACTTCTCTGTAAGTTCTGACATCATATAATTCCTAAAATGACTACCATGATCAGTAATGATAGCCTGAGGAACACCGAAACGAGTGATGACATGGTTGAAAAGAAATAATGCTGCAGTATTCCCAGTATTATCAAATATCGGCATTGCCTTGGCCCACTTTGTAAAATAATCCATAGCTACAATAATACAACCATGCCCCCCAGCCGAGTGAGAGTGACATGTCATGAAATCAATGCCCCATTTTGCGAAAGGACCTACTAAGACTACAGGATGAAGAGGATCAGGATGCGACCGAATCTTTTGATGATAAGTCTAGCAGGCATGACACTTCTGAACAACAGTAATGCAGTCATTGAACAAAGAATGCCAAAAGTATCCTGCACGTAAGATCTTCTAGGAAGTAGCATACCCAGACATATGACCACCACATGCTCCTGAATGGCAGTTATTCAAAGCTTTCTCAGCTTCATCAAAAGTCAAACAACACCAAAAGACAGAGTCAATGCCTCGATGGTAAAGAGTATCACCAAGGATAATGTACTGGCAAGCCTGATAACGTATACGACATCGTTCATTACTGGAAAAAGTAGGCCGAAAAGTTTGAGTTTGGAGATATATAATGATATCTCCATACAAAATATCATCGGTACTGATAAGGAAAAGTGATTCGTCAGGTAACGAATCGACTGCTACATTTTCCATGGCAGAGTGGGGAAAATCACAAATTAACTCAACAAAAACTAAGGATTTCTTCGACGTGGCACGATCGAATTCCAAGTCGAACTCCTGGAGAATGACAATCCACTTGGAGTACTTGCCCCCTAGCAATTGACGTGTCAATATATGTTGCATGGGGTTACAATGTGAAATCACTGTAGTTTTCCTGGAGAGAATATAATGACGAAAACATTGAACTGCTTGAACAACAACCAAGGCCAGTTTCTCAACATGTTGGTACTTGACTTTCGTTGATGATAGACTTCTACTCAAGTAATAGATAACATGTTCATCGTGGTTATCATCCTCTTGAACAAGGACCATGCCGATAGTATACTCGAAAGCAGACAGATAAAGAAAGTAATCCCGACTATAATCAGGAGGGAAAAGAAGAGGAGCTTTTGTGAGGGACAACTTTAAAGCTTCGAAAGCGTTGTTGGCAACTTTATCCCAAACAAACTCTGAACCTTTCTTTAAAAGATGTGTGAAACCATGAGTAATCTCGGCGTAATTCGGGATGAAACGATGAAGAAATTTTGCTTTCACCTGCAAACTTTGTAACTGGCGCAGCGAAGAAGGAGGAGGAAGATTGAGAATCGCCTCAACCTTAATAGGATCTACCCGGATCCCCTGACGTAAAACAATGAAACTGAGAAGACGGCCAGACTCTATGCAGAAGATGCATTTATGAGGGTTTAGACGAATGTGATAGAACTGACAACGGAAAAAAATTGCTCAGAGATGATTAGGGTGATCGACGTGGCGTAAAGAATGAGCTGGAAAATTGTCCAAATAAGGTTGAACGATATGCTTTATATCGTGAAACGCATAAGACATAGCACGCTGAAACGTGGCACCTGCGTTCTTAAGACCAAAGGGAAGTTTTCTGTAGGAGAAAGTACCCCAAGGACAAATAAAAGCAGTTTTATATTGGTCATCAGGAGCGATGTTAATCTAATTATAGCTGGAAAATCCATCCATGAGGGAAAAGATTTCACTACCGGCACAGTCATCAACGATCTGGTCGATGAAAGGGGTCGGAAAGTTGTCCTTCGGACATGCTTTGTTAATATCCCGATAATCAATGCAAACACGTATACTACCACCTTTCTTATTAATCGGTACAGGGTTGGAAACCCATTCTATCAAAGCCACGGGATAAATAAAATCGGCTTTAAGAAGTTTTTCAACTTCGAGTTTAATGGCTGCCGCTTTACGTGGGTGGACAGGACGGAGGCACTGCCATACTAGTTTAGCTCCAGGGTATGTTTTTATCTCATGCACAACAATAGTAGGGTCAATACCTGGCATCTCTTCGTAACTCTAGGCAAAGATATCACAAAATTCTTTGAACAAAGCAGTATAGGTGACAATTTCCTCTGGAGAACACGACGCTCCAATGTGAACATTTTCAACTATCCCAGGTTTAACTGAAATATCAATGGGAATCATGGGAGAAATATTACTGAGGTTCCCTTCTGCAAACACATCATGTGTAGAGCCGGGAACGATTGTTATGACAACAACGGTCGACAGAGTCGAAATCCGTTGGTAGTTCTCAAGAGTGTGTTGTTCCAGAAACAAAATGGAACGATGATGCCCATCCTCCCAAGGCGTATTAGCCATGACGGACATGATCATCTAATCAGTGGGAAAGATGACATGGAAAGGATCAGGAGACAACTCCTCCAGAGAGGATGTAGAAGGTGTTGCCGATTGAATCGCGTGATAGGCAGACTCAATCGGACTTAACGGCATAATGTCGCTAAAACGAGGATGATCTCCTGGATCAGGGACTATCCAAGGATCAAAAGACATGGGAAGCTCATGAGGAATGGTGGAGATCATATTAATCAAAGCAAATGACGGGCGTAGAATATTGGGTGGTGATGGTATGGGAAAAGTACCCATTAACGAAGAGTCTTTTAAAAGACCAACTCCAACATTCTCGTAACCCGATGGGGTTTTAGCTATAAACGGTACATTTCCAGTGCGAGTATCGGAATTAAAGAAGGCAAGTTGATCAACTATAACAGCTTTTCCCTGGTGAGGAAATCGTACGACACAGAAAAGTGTTGACACAACAGCGTGCATAGAATCTACCCAGCTACGACCAAGAAGATGATTATAATCTAAGAGAGCATCGAAAACTTCCACTTCAACTTGGACGGTCTTACCTTCTAGAGTGACAGGCAATGAGGAAAGGACTCCGTAAGGTTTAAAACCAGAGCCATTAAATTCTTTCAGAGTATTTTGTAATTCCGTTAACGGAGGAGAGCCAATGGATTTCCAATAAGTAAGAGACATTACACACGTAGAGGCCCCCTCATCAACAATTGTCCGACAAATGTTCTTGTCAGCGACAATAACTTGTATCTGAAAAGCAAGCTGAGGGGGTAACCTTGGAACATGTTCGCCCAAGTCAAAGACTATCAAATTCGAATCTGTAGGATCAATTCCACCTATAGCTTTCAACAGAGCCCTTCTTTGTGCAGGACAAGACTGAAGGACCTCAAGGGCAGACATCGTTGATGGTGCTTGGGCCAGATCTTCCACAATACTGTAGTTTTGGGCCGCATGAGCATGAGGATTGAAAGCCGACTTGCGAACAACACCCTTAGGGGGTCGTAGGACTGTATCAAGACTCGGTCGTTCGAGATGAAGAGGATCGTTCGTAGGTGGATTTGGTGGAGAGGCTTGTACTAGATCAGGAGGTAAATCGTCAACCTTCTCCTTAGAAGGAGTATAGTCTTTAGCTCTAGTTGCAATTGCAACGTCATTCTTCTTAGAATCACCGGTGCACATCAAAACATATGATGTCATAGAAGTAGATGGTTGGTCGTGGATGACCAACGAGGCCTATTGCTGAGATGGGAAGGGTTGAGGCAAGACTGCTGGGGTAGGGGGCTTGGGCGTTCCTTGAAGGAACTTAGAAACTTCAGCACGTCGAGGACAATCCTTTGTATAGTGATCGTCACCACAGATAAGGCAAGGGTATCGCGGTTTGTGCTTATCCCGCTCTTCAACAGGAGCATTTGTAGTTTGTTTGGTTGAATTATTATTCTTACCCCCCTTATTCTTGCCTCTCCCTTTTTTAGATTTACATTTACCGGTCAGGGTAGATTAAACAGCGTTCACTTCAGAAGTTTTACAAGTGGGAGGGGCAGGAGATAGAGCATTTTGAACGTTAGAAGATGTAGATTTAGGGGTTGTAGTCGAAACAGAATGTGAGTGGGTATAGGTAGTACCAATCACACCATCAGCTGCATGAGAGGCAACTAGAGTAGTTGAAGCGCTGGAAGTACCAGGACGGGGTAGTTTAGGTAACAAATCGTAAAGTATTCCCGTTTGTGAATAAACGAGATCAAGATATTGGGCACAACTTATAGCCTTCTCCTCCATAACAACACCACCCATGGCGATATCTTTACCAATATCATTCATGAAGGATTTCTTGAACCATTCGGCCAGTAACTGATCAGGGAGCTCAAGTTTGATAAGACGTCATCTTCATCTCCACTCATGTATATGATCTAAGATATGAGTGCCTTTAGTTTGTTTAAAAGAATTTAAAATCTCAGTCCCAATATCATACCGGATCGACAACTGGTAATGTGTGAGAAAATCCATAGCCAAGGTGTTAAAATCGGAGAAGAAACCTCATGGCAATTCAATGTACCACTTCGTAGTGGAACCAGTAAGAGTTCTTTGAAAAAGACGTAGGCGAATGGAGTCATCCATCGAAGAGTTAGATGAACACCACAGACGAAAAGTCATCACATGATTATTTGGATCCTCCCCCACCTTGCCATCGAATTTCGGAATATCCAAGGTAAGCTTAGCCAGAATAGCAGGCCATTGGGGGGAGTGACGAATAGGATCATTCATAATCCTAGTCAAATCGGGCAAGTCCAAAGTAGCTAGAAAAAGAAACTGTTGATTCACTTGTGGGTACTGGTGACTTTGGGGTGGAAGCCCTGTCGGCAAACCAGTAGGACCATACGTAGTCTGCCCATAAAGGGAAGACCCTGTCTGATTCGGTGGTGGGCGAATAGGATAGTAACCCCAAGGATTGTAACCTTGAGTTTGAGTAGGAACTTGAGGTTGGGTAGTTTGACCCTGACCCCAAATAGGATTAGTTACACCTGGATATGGTTGGCCCATTGTAGGGATAGTTTGCTGCCCCCCAGCATTTAGAGGAAAGTTTTGTAGAAGGTGAGTCCAATACTGGGCCAATTCAGGAGGTATGTTTTGTCCAAATGGTGAGGTTGGTCCCCCTACTGTAGGTACAGCTCCACCCAAAATTTGTGTGCCAACCCTAGGTTGTGAAGTAACTGTGTTATGTCTGGGAAAAGGAAAAGGAACCGTACCACCTTGTCCACCAACAGGAATTTGTGGGTTTGTTGCAACAGTCGGGATAATGCCACTAGGATTAGGATTACCAGAAGGAAAAGGAGGGAGTGTCGGGATAAAATGAGGAACATCATACCCATGAAGAGGAAGACCACCTAGAGAACCGGCTGGTGTGTGCGGAGGTGTTGGATTGGAAGCATTCAACAAAGCATTCAACGCATGGTAACCAGGAGGTAAATTTGGGTTAACCTCAGGCATTCGCTGGGTATTGATAGGAGCCAGAGTAGCTGCAGTAGTTCCGGTTGGGACACTCGTAGTATTTGCGAGATGGGCCATCTCAAGAGGAAGAACAAAACGATAAGTAGTAGTCTCTGGTGTAGTTGCAGTCTTAGGAGATACTAGAGGGTTAATTTCATAGATTGTAGGTGCCTCAGTACCAAAAAGGACTCGTTGGAAGTCACCTGACCAAAATGGATCTTGGCCTACTACACCGTGAGAAGGCCCAACAGTTTATTCGGAAGATTTAACAACGGCTTCGTCAGAAGAGTTTAATCGCACAACAGGTCGTTCACCATGGCGAATGCGGTAATCCTCTCTAGTATTGGTAATGCGAAAATCCTCTAGAGAGTTTGTCCACTCTACCTGTGGAGGTGGTGTAGTGACAACGGGAACATCACTAGTCTCCCCATGTGGTGGAGTAACCACTGGGACTTCAATCTAATGGGGAGAACCCTCAGGTGTACCGGTAGGCGAGGGTTGAGTATCGTCCAGATGCTCTGGAGATAAACCTTGCATTCTACGTGAACGTCGTGGGGGAGAAATTGTAAATGAGTAACAAGCTCCGTGAAGAAACTCTTAAGGTCAACTCTGATAAACAACAGCACACACTAGTAAAGAAAAATATAGGAAACAAACACCAAGCAAACAATACCTTCTAATTCTGAAGCCACTAGTTGGTGATGAAATCCAACGTCGCAACAACGAGATGACAAGGGGCAGGGCTATTGTGGAAAAGTTACGTTGACGACCTGCTTGATAGACTTACGCCCTGGTGCAAGCTCCCACACATAATCGTGGGTATACCCTCCAAGGAGCCCGAGTGAGTTTGATCAATGTCAATTCTAGGTACCATGAAGACTTTCCCCTCCACAGTCACCTTGGGTAAGAACTTAGAGAGATAGGTCACTAAGGTAACCACAAACAATAGTATAGCCTGGGGGAATAGTCGTCAGTCCGATCCACATGCAAGGGCAGGGTATCTAGCCCGAAACCAACTCAAAGGCTTCCACTCATAATTGTGGGTATACCTCAGAGTGATCCCCATAATACATGCAATCTCTACACCGATGTCAACAAAGCAGGGTTAGTAACTCTGCCAACACCAATGCGACCTAGTGCTTGACCCTTGTGTTAGAAGGGCGTCCCAGGACAATATGTTGCCAATGGAATTTATCACTCCCTAACTCAAGATGCTATTGTGTGTTTTGAGCTTTTGGAGAGTGTATCTCTCTTCCTACTCCAAAGCACTAGCCTAACTAAATGTTGGTGTATAAGAAACCTAGAAAAGAGTTACTAGATACATTTTAAAGTTACGCAATATTTTTAATGGTTGTTGTTAACGCAAAGGTGATGGAAATGAAACTCATGTGTGTATGACTCTGACCGAAATAATGCAAGCATGGAAATGAAAAATAACACTTTCCGTTCAATGAAACCTATATATGGGAGAGAGAGAAGTTTTCTAAATCAACCATGAAATATATGCAAAATTTCCTTATTTCCGTGTCAATGCAAACAATCATTCATCAAATGAAAACGCACTATGTTTTCTTTTTCAAAGATTCAACAATTCTTAAGATTTGATTTTCAATGTTTTGTAAATGACAAAGACAATGTGATGGAAGAAAACAATTGTGTTCACTTTCCAAAAAGAACTCGCACTATATCGATGAGAGAGAAGAAAATCAAATCACAAAGATTCAAGCAAGAACAACGCAATCAACTCTTTCAACGAAAGCAAGAATAAAAACAAAACAAACCAAAAAGTCTTCTCAATGCAAACGAAAATGTCATTTCGAACCAACAAGAAAATGATAAAAACCAAACACTTAACTCTCAACCAATCACTAGTCCTCAGCCAATTAGACACACTCAACTCCAGAAGACAGAGAGAAAGAAATTGCCAATAAGAGCCAAGAAATGAAATTCAAGCTACCAAGGGCAAGAAAGACCTAGAAACCCTAAATATGTTCAAGCAAGCAAACTAAAGCAAGAGACATACAAATCAATAATCCAATCAACCAAAAATATGTAATTCAACAGATCTGAGCAGTTGAAAAAATCAAAACTCAATTTCAAAATTTTCAAAAATCTTGCTCGCAGGCAAGCAATGTCACACGGTGCAAGATAGGATTCTTGCAGGCCACCTTAAAGAAATGTGCGAGGTGTTCGCACTGGACCCTATATGCAGGGTGCGAACCTGACTAGTTCTCGCAGGCTGTCAATGAACACAGTGCGAGAACTCCTGAAGATAATAAAAATTTTGAAAATGAAAGCAAAATTCAAGCAAGCTTATAGACCCAGAAGATCTCTCAGGATGTCCTGAGGACTCAGAAACTGAAAAAACAAGAGAATAATAAAAATAGAGGAAATGGCCACAGAAAATTCAAAAAACCATAGAGACAAAGGGATATCTCCCCAGTGGAGTCACCAATTTTGTTTCAGGATTAATCCGTAAGTGCGGACACAAACCGATCTCCCTAGATCCACCTGGATATAGAACAAAACAGGACAGAATAATACACTTTCCCTAGATTTATCCTATTGAATGAACTAAGAGACAAGGATCATGGACATACCTTATGAACGCTTTCCTTAGGTCTCTATTGTTCCAAGCTTCACTCCAATGCTCTTGTGTCGTTCAGATCACAACAGTACAAACCAATCGAAGTGAAAGAAAATCAATATATTCAACAGCTAATCTATACATATGATCAAGGAGTTATGTAATAAAGTGACATCATCTTTATGGGAAAGGGACATATTACTGTATTGAATTAATTGAAAGTGAAACTTACAACCTAAGCCTTGATGTTGTAGATATACTTTCGATGGCTCCTAGCTCTGACACACACACTTGCTCATGCATGAAGAAAATCAACCACTTTGGATGACCTTGCTGTTGTCTCTAGCTGCTGTAGCATCATTCCTTCATACAGGCTTTCAATAATTCTCCAATCAATCTCTTGTTAGTTTTCTTCTAACCTTTTCCATAAGCATTCTCCTCAATATATAGGAGAAAATAGATTAGTTACTTGGATAGGAATGATCCCAAGATATTTGGAATTCCAACACCTGAACAACCATTCGAAGCCAACTCATGCTTCTAGAAGATTCCCTTCTAGAAGGTTCGAGATTTTATCCTTTTTCCTTCCTTTAGATGATGTTCGCACCCTGACAGTTAGGTACAGTGCAAACCCCTCTCACTCCAACTTAATGTAGCCTACGAGAATCAGGCATTCTCGCAGGCAGATATATAGGTAGCCTGCGAACATCCCTTAAAAGTATGATTTCTGGAAGCAGACAAATGTAACTTTTCTCAAGAAAGTGTTCTTAATGAAGAGCTTGATTTTCCATCATCATAACATCATCACGATGACCAAAATTGTGGATAACAGTTATCACTATGTTCTAACTTCATACTTTGGGGGGCTTACTGTTACACATTATTTTCACCACCCCTATGACCATTAATGATGTAAACTTATCCTTTGTCTTTAGAAGGATCAATGGCCTGAATCCCTGAAGAAAAGTGACAATAGATTTTCCCAAAGAGATGAAATTATACTTTTCCTTTGTCAAAAACCTTAGAAAAAGGAATCGTGGCACCTAGCTTAGTGTTAAGGGTGTGATGATATAGGATCATCATAGGTTGAACCACAGTGGCATGCAATTTCATCGTAGTTTTCTCAGCATTAAGGGTGCGATGATTTTCGTACAAAGGAAAAATAACATCTTCTTGATTCTTCTAGAAGAGAAGCTTCGAGGGTGAGTTGGCTTCCGATCAGTTTGGATCTGAGTCGCATCCTTGATCTCTTGGGATTATCCTAACCCCCTCACCCTATCCTTTTCAGCATATAAAAGGAGATGAGTTCTCATGGGGAAAGTTAGTTGGCTAGTGCTTGGTTGGTAAATTCTTGAGATGAAAAGTTCTTGAGTTTTGTAGCTTGGAGTTTTTGGAGCTTGTATGTTGGCTTTGGAATTTTCTTTGTCAAGATCGATTGTTGGTCTTAGAATCTGTGGAGAAAGAAGTGTGTGGGAAGCAAGGAAATATTGGAAGAGACCTTACAACATCAAGGCCTTGGTTGTATTCTCCTTTTCATATTTATAATACAACAATATATTTCTTTCCCATAAAATTGTCTTTATTCTATTGTATGACTCCTTGATCACCTACATAGGTTTTGTTGAGTATACGTTGTTTCTTTCACTTCATTGGATTGTGTCTTTTTACAGGTTCATCATGCCATAAGACTTGGAACAGAGGGAGGATGACACTAGCGAGGAAAAACGACATTTAAATGGTATTTCATTTATCTCTTGTTAGTTAGTATGCTTGATGATTAAAACTTAGGGGATGTTTTATATTTTGTCTTGTTTTGTTCTAGTTTCGGGGTGAAACTAGGGGGATTAGTTTGTGTCCACACTTACCAATTTACCCGATAACAACAATGGGTGAGAGACCAATCATCTTAGCTAAGGAATGGGTAATTCATTGATTTTTGTCAAAATCTACCTATGGAACAATATACCAACATTTGGGAGTTGTTTCAAGGATTTCGATGGTGGGACTTTCGAAAGTGAGGTAAGTGTCTTCATAAGGGATTTTTGGCTCAAGAGTGTCCTCTTCAATTGGGAAAATATGTGGTTGAGGTTATCTGGGGGTGTAATCAAAAGTTTTTCCACATGAATATCGAGTGTTATCACTAACCCTACAACTTATGTCTTCCTTAAAGCACCAAAATTTGTTGATGCATGAAAATTTCCCTTCAACAGATAGGGGTGCTCCCTAAAATGATGTCCCAATTAGACTTCACAGCATTTGGATTAGGAAACCCATCTAGATTCGGGCACAGTTGCCATAACTGGAGATGAGCGTGAGTGAATGGTTTGATGTGAGGGGATGAAAATAAAAACTAAGCTAACTACTAAAAATGAAACCTATTCTATCATATCCTAGCTAGGAGTGCTAAAGTTAGTAAATGAATAGATCCAAGTGTTAGTAATCCCTGGATAAATCCTTCATTCAAAACAAAGATACCAACTTAACAAGAACTCTCTAGAGTTCTTTCTTTTTAGAGGTCACATTTTTACCTCTGAATAAAAAAGTGGTGCTATCGGTAGCACCCTTTTTACGGGGGGTGACTAAAATTTCTCTAAAATTATAACTTGTTTGAAATAGTGGATTTGACAAGATGACAAAACCTTAAAAATTACCCTTGAATCCAAAAGTGACGCTACTAGTAGCACCAACTTTATTTTTGGCATTAAAACTATGACTTGATTAGCGTTGTGGCCTTGACAA
>ML777185.1:1489483-1504292 GCA_009831015.1 Picea engelmannii
TTTAAAAAAAAAATAAAACTTTTTGAAAAAAATAAATTTTATTGGGGAGGGGCGATGTTGGGCATCTCCCCCTCAACATTCATTTTGTGGGAGAGGGGCCCCAATAAGGATGTATGAGAATGTTATTGCTAAGTTTAAAACACTGAGGGTTGGTCAAAAGAGATTAGCTATAATATCAGAGTCAAGCAAGGTTGTCCCTTGTCCCCTACCCTTTTTGGCATATACATTGACAAGTTAGAAGATTGCTTGGAAAAATAAGGTTGTGTCGGCCCTACTCTCACTGGTATAAAAAGATTTATTTTTTTATTGTAATTGTTTTCCCTCAAAAAGAAAATTGTAATTTATATTTCACAAAAGAAATAATTATGTTCCATAGACACCCATGTCGCAAAGAGCTTTTTTTAAATTTAAATTTATAAAAAAAATTAATTAATTTTTCAACGCCACTTTTGATTTAGGAGTCAATTTCAAGGCCTTTTTTGCAATGGTATATATTGTCAAGGCCACGGTGCTAATCAAGTCATAGTTTTAATGCCAAAAATGAAGTTGGTGCTACTAGTAGTATCACTTTTCGATTCAAGGGTAAATTTTAAGGTTTTTTCATCTTGTCAAAGCCATGATTTCAAACAAGTCACAATTTTAGTGCAATTTTAGCCACCCCTTGAAAAAAGGGTGCTACTAGTAGCACCAGTTTTTTATTTTAGGGTTGATTTTTTTGTTTTTTACACAAAAATATGGGTTTTTTGGGCAAGAGTTCGCGTTTTGAGGTCACAGTTCTCGTTAATTTGGTAACTTTGTTTCATATAGTTGTAAAAATGGGCAAAGACTAATAACATATACATAAGAAGGAATAATCAGATAAGTCTTAACTATTTATTCATACATATAAATTTCCTCGCTATCTGAAAACAATTTATGAAAGAGAAAATAATTATTGCAGAAGATATCCATTCACAAAAGAATAATCTATTTGTAAAAAGAAACTCTTATAGTGCTTCAAGGGAGAAAACATTCACTTGAAAAGGTTCATGACAAAAATATTACAAGGAAGCAATGCATTTTTCTCTATCAAAATGGCCCTGAGGGCTTCTCAATATTATCTTAAAAAAAAACAGTTCTCCCAAAATTTACAAAACTGAAGAGCCCCTTTAAAATTGGTGTCGTTTGGTTTATATAACCTACCTAAGTAAATGCTCATTGTGACTTATTGTATTCCCCAAGAAGTGGTTACAAAACTCTTGATTATACCTAACTTTGTTTGCTAATTGACACGATAAGCAAAATAAATCATGATAGATGCAAATTCGAATTTTAATATGTACTCTTCCTTTTGTCCTTATCTTTAATGTAGGCATCCCATGCTTCATAATAACCTAAAATGGAAATAATCCTGCGGTATAGAAGAGACTCTAGGGAAACCTCATGAGCTGTTGAGTTTTGAGAGAGAGTAACCATGTACCTTGTAAGGTTTACCATGAAAGCTTGCATCATATTCTAACTTCACGAAGGTCTCACGAGGTGATTATCCATTTTGGCACTAGTAATTCTAAGTAGTTCCCTAGAAACTTTCTCCTTTTCTTGTATATTTTCCTCGATCTCTACAAGAACTTGTTCATCTGACTTTAGTTGTCCTAAATCTTCAACTTGAGGAAAATGGCCCTTAAAGGTCAGCATAAGGGTAGCTTTGTGGATTTTGGAGCATGTCACAAGTGAAGCTTTCCACTCCTTTTCTATCCTTCTTGTTGACAATTATCAAGGGTGAAATAGTTTATCTCGCCTTCCCAATTGGTCATATGGGGAAAATGTTATAGAGCATTTGGTTTGTCGAATGCCCGTTGTTTTATGTCATCTATACTAGACTTGATACCAATGAATTCCTTGTTCTTGGTTTGAACTATGTCTAATTTCTCTTTGATTTGAGCATATTTTTTCTAGAAGACTTGCAGTATTGCATACACATCCTTGGCTAGATTGTGGAGTTTGTGTCTTACTTATTCAACACACTTTCTGAACTACTGGATGCCAGTTCAAGCATATTTGTAAAACTACAACTCTTCCTCCAATGTCCTTATCCTTTCTTTAAACTCTTCCAATTCTTACAACAATATTTTTAAGTTATGTTTACAGACCTGTGTAAAGGCTAGAGGATCATGTCGAATGTTCTCAACTACTTACATGTTGGTCATCATTGATAGAGAGGCTATCCCAGTTACTGGTAATTTCTTCACTTTTTGTTGCATAATTCTACCTAAATCCTTATTGAACCTTAAGGAGATTCTCTGTGCTACTTTTCAAGTTTTTGATGGCAAGAAAGATCCCAACCCAAACTCACCAAGAGGGAAGTGTCCTCCAGTGAAGGGAATGTCTATAGATGACACTGGGACAAATTTTTCCATAGGATCTTGGGCTTGTTCCTCCTCTTGCTTCCTTTTCATTTCCTCCTCTTTCTTCTTCTCTTTTTCTTATATTTCTACTATTGCTATTGTTGTTATTTCTACGACTATTTTGGCTTCAACTTCAGCTTTTGTTGATTCTTTCTATTTTTTATGCTCAACTTCTTCTTATTTCCTTTTCTTTTGTTCCTCTTGTGGTCACTTCAACATCCTCTGTTGTTTTTCTCTTTCTCTCATCTTCCTCATGTTATTTATTCTTTTGTTTTTCTTATTTTCCTTTTTGTTTCTTTGTTTCTCTATGTAATACCCCATTTTAAATCCCTAGACTAATAATATATTTTTGTTTATTTGATGAAAGGTCGAAGTTCTTGAATAATTGAAAGGGGCCAGAGTTCCTAGGAAATGTAATACTTTGAAACTTTTATTAATAAAATACCTTGTTGGTTGCAAGACGGACAAGGACATAGATAGGGGGATATGATTCCACCAAAGATGATACCAAAGGGGCTAAGTATTTTATAATAATTTTATTCATCCATCTTGGTTTTAGTTGGTAAAAGTAGTTACATGAACTTCTTGGGGAAGGACACGTGGTTCTTGATTTCATGTAATTATATAAATCATGTTGTTGTTTTTTTGTGGGGGTTCATCATTGATTGGGTTAATCACTCAATCATTTTGGTTACTCATTTCATTGTTATTTATTCCTCATTCACTCTTGCTCATTCTTTGTCTTAGTATGGGCATGGGAAATGAATTATGGGAAGAGAAGAGTAATTTTTGTGGGTTGTAAATAACTTTTGATTATTCCAGGAAAGAATGGATGCATGTGTGCATGAGATTGATGGAAATTGTGAAAGACATGTTCACAGTTGATAATCCTTGGAGTTTCCAGCATTGACATTTCCTGACTAGTAGCATTGGAGCCCTAGAAAAGAAGTGGAGTAGCTTGAGGGACTATATTGCAGAGAAAGGGGTTCATTTATTTGGGTTGTGAAGGATGAAAGGGAAGAGAGCTACTATAATAGTATTATTGTGTGGTTGGGAAAGATATGAGAGCTTGATAGTTGGTTGTGTGTGTTAGAGTCAGGATAGGACCCATCCTTGTGGATTCATAGCCCTGGCTCAGGGGTGACCTGAAGTTGAGAGATATAACAATAGTGTCTATGGTTGGTTGGAATGTCTGACGTCTACAACCAATTGGTGAATGTTTATTTGAAAAGATAATTTTTCTTTATGTTTTATGTGTAATTTATATTCCGATGTATATTTTTTTTTTGTTTTTTAATTTGTGCGGAACCGGTTGGGTACGCGATTAACCTCTGGCTTGAGAAACCGCGAATCAGGGGCATCTAAGCTGTCAAAATCACCTGGGGATCGCACCCGTCCTGAGCCACACCAACCCTTAACATGGTTGGATTTTTTGTCCCCGCAGGTTTCGAACCGGTGACTTTAACATCACGGAGTGGCTTAACAACATACTCCATCACTGACTGTCCTACACCTCGGGGACATATTCCGATGTATATTTATTATCTCTTAAATTATTTATATTTTTCATGGTTGTTGTTATTTTTGTGCATGGAATGCCAATAATTTCTTTTATGGTTTAACATGTTCTTGTTAATTGCATTAATTGATTTCATGTTTCTTGATTAATTAAATAATGGTAATAGAAATTCATAATTTCCCAAGAAGGAGAATTTAGAGGTCAAAAGGTCGATGGGTACATTACAGTTTGGTTTCCAAGCAAATTTTTGAGTTTTTTGGTGATGAGTATGTCACATATTGATATTGCAGATGTAGATTATGGAACCGGGCCTTCAAGGGCCTACTACAAGACAACAAGATGTTGTTGGATGAGATATTTTTTGGGAGAAAATTATTTGTTATGGGACAACGTCGAAGGAGAGAATTATTGTAGTTTAATGTTGTTATGACCATCATGGAAACCATGATCAAGTGATTCTTCATGGCCATAGCTTTCCATCGAGCTCTCATTTTTTCAATTTGGGCATTGGGATCAGGAGTTATGCCTCTTGGAAGACAATAGTCAACAACCATTGATCGAGCCTCCATGTGGATTTCCAGTCGTCGATCCATGATCTAAGCTATTTGTCCCACATTCGTGGGGAATGGTTCATATAACCAGTTTATAATTAACGTCGAGTTCTTTGTTAATTTTGTGTGAAGCATGGAGATCCATGGAACCCTAGGGATCCTGTGCATGATGTTGTTGGACACACCTACCACACTTAGAGTGGGGGTGAATGAGTGTGGGGATCTTTTTCCCAAAAATTCCCTCTTTCAAAAAACTCATTAGTTAGCATTCAACATTTACTCATTACTCATTGTTGTCATTTATAACCAGTTGTATGTTAACACATATCAGCAACATATATTAGCAATATATCATCAATAAGTCACCACAAGGAACACAAAGAACACAAGATGTATGTACAATTTTCTTTTTATTACAGACTACAATCCTTGGGGTTTTTCAGCAATAAATGAATAGAGTACAACTCTACAAGAGCACCAACTCTATAATGAAAGACTCAGCTTACATCCTCGGGACCAACTTAGATGAGGCAACAATCCTCAACATATATCAATCTGCATCAAGTACACAACCTGTTAGTAGTGCAGCCTGCATGCCCACACTCTTTGGCTCACTACAGGTCGCATATATATGCGGCCAATTTATACAACAGCCTGTGTATACCTTCTGAGATATTAGGTTTTATCCTTCAATATCAAATCAAATCCTCTACAACCAATTCATAATTCCCTTCTGTCTCTCACTGTCCAAACTGACCACCATCCAGTCTCAACACATCCAAGCTCTCCAATAGCTTACTCATGCTCCACAACCAATCAATATGAATGCTAACTCAATCATGTATAAGAAACTAGTATACCATAGCAATCGTATAACAACTGAATCACAAGAGTACTACTCACTTAATCAACCAACATAAACCACGTCACATCATCCATACCAAGAATGCCCTAAGCATTCACACAACAAGCAATACTATCCATCAAGACAATAATGTAACCATATCAGTGTCTTAGTGACAGATCTAAGCCCATAGACTGAAGATCTGGAACCTGCTTCAGTATTCAACAGCTTGTCATCATCTCAACCACAAATCTCCATGATTTTATCCATTGTACGCTCCATCTACACAAACAGCCTGCATATTGTATGCACCTTGTACACAGACAACTCGCATGTATGCACCTTATACACAAACAACCCATGTACGCACCAGAAAATAGGGTTTTTATGTAATTCTGAGAATTTCGTCGTCATGATCTCAGACTTACCAAAAATTCAATGCGTCCATGAGATCCTCCTCACGCTCTCTTTCTCAGAATAGATCTTCAATCATGATCAAGATATCCACACCAAAATGCTCTCACAAGAAGCTCTCCATCAATACTCCAAAAGATATTCTCACAAGAAGCTATCCATTTATCCACACAAAGGATGTTTTTCAAGAGACCATTGCTATCTTATTTATAATTTCATCCTCTAGGTCACTTAACCTATTTTCCTTATTTTTAGGGTTAACCACTTTCCATAAATAGAAAGTTCTCCAATATTTTATCATTTAAATATTCCTTCTTGATTTTTTCATCTCACTTTATCATTTAAATAATCTTTCTTGATTTTGTCACTTCTCTTTATTATTTAAATAATCCACATTGACTTTGTCACTTTAATTTATCATTTAAATAATGATTTCTTCTTTTCAAGCACTTTGACTTCTTTGACCTTGTGGGCTTCAGGCCAACATGTAAGGGTCCTCCAACTTCGTAAGGCCATAAATCTCAAACCGTGAGGAGTTACGCGACGTTCCACATACCACTGGAAATGGCATGACAAGCACTATCCATCTAGGATAGTTTCACCAACAAATTTATTTATATTCATCTCATTATTATGCATACAAGCATGGGTCCTCCAACCATTCTTATAGGATAACTCAATCTACAAAGCATCTTCCCATGAGGGATTTCACCATAAGGGGACCTCTTTCGAGTTCATCCATTTGTGTACCTTATCAATCATGATAAGATAATAATGGGTCATCTATACATTTTTTCAACAATGCATCATATACCAATGAAACCACATCTATCCATCTTCATCATGTATCAATGACAACTCATTGATCCATCTTCATCTATGCATTCTCATCAAGGAAAATACATATTATATTGCATCAATCATCAATCAATAAATCCTTTGACATCAATCAGTAACTTGACATCAATCAATGGCATCAATCAATCAAACCATTGGCATCAATGAAAACATGATCCAACAATCTCCCCCTTTGGCATTGATGACAATACCAACATTGATGTCAACACCTATTACCAATTATTGATGTCAACATGTAGATAAGGCATGCTCTACATCAAGATTCAATCTGTGTATCTCTCCCCATCAATAAACATCAATCACATCAATGTGATTAACTCTCCCCCTTTGACATCAATGGCAAAGGGCCATTCTCCTCTTGGGGCTTCTCCCCCTATCTAAGTGCCTTTGATCTTCCTCTGAATAATCTCTCCCCTTTTGAACAAGGGATATCACTCTGATGTAATGTTGAAGATACATTGAACATACTCCCCCTGTGGCCATCTCTCCCCCTGGAATTATGCTTATGTGTTCTTTCTTCAAATATAGGGCTCTTTTCTAGGTATGCATCTAATCAATATCTCCTCCTAGAATCATGGGAAGAAGAATGACTCCCCCTATGGGTATATCTCCCTTATATTCTTTGCAAAATGAACAATGTGCTACCATATAACAATCCTTGGACCTATTCATGCATCAAACTCATTCCATACCAAGTATCATGAAGCAAAATATATGTCAACAATGAAATAAAGAATCATGAGAAAAATATCAACCAAGTACATCCTATACAAAAATGAGTGTTCATCATGCACAAAACCTATGTACATCAACATCATGCAATGTGACAAAAGATATCATCTATGGAATGTATCAATCATTTGCCTCTATTAATATGCCAACATGTGCATCTACCAATATGCCAACCATGTGCATCTACCAATATGCCAATCAATGTATCATATCACACATGATATGTCTTCATCATGAACCAAGTATCATAAAAAAATACCAATTGTTGTGCTAATCAAGTAATACCAACGGTGTAGTATCATCAAGCATATTCCATATATGAGTGTAACATAGTTAGCAACTTAATGAGAACTGTGACATCAAATTGAGAACTTTGGCCCAAAAAATCCATATTTTTGCATAAAAAAACATCAAAATCAACCCCCAAATCAAAAGGTCGTGCTATTGGTAGCACCATTTTTTAAAATGGGGTCAAAATTACATCATTTTTCAAACATGGGCTTCAAAACTTAGACACTAGCTCAGAAAAACCTTAAAATCAACACCTACAAATAAATAAGATGTTTTTTAATTTTTTTTTCTTTTCAAAACGTTAAATTTTGAGATCATTTTAAATCATATTTTTATCACTTGGTACCATTAAAACCAAAACCTCAAAATCAACCATCAAATTGAAAAGTACTGCTACCGGTAGCACCCATTTTAAAATTGGGGTATGAAAATGACACATTTTTATAATGTGGTAAAAGAACTCATCATTACTATAAACAAAATCATAAAAGAAACCCTTAAATGTTTACTTTTTAAATGTTATTATCACGCAAAGCACAAGGTAATACATAATGCCATGAAAATATCACAATATACTTTAAAAATCCAACGTCACTTTTTAATAATTTTTTACTTTTAATAAGAAATCAGTAAATACAAGTTACATTGAATGGAACATAAATAATTTCTTAAAAGTACTGTTATATTGATCATATTCAAAACATATGAGCTAAGAAATTTTATGAGCTAACAAAATTGTGAAAAACTAAGAAAAACTAGAAAGAAATGAAAAAAAATTAAAATTTCCCAAAAAAACAATAATTTAAAAAAACAAAAATAATTTTTTTTTTGTAAAAAAGAAGAGCCAAAAATCCCTTCGAACTTAAAAAAAGAAAAAAAAAATAAGAAAAAAAAAACTGAAAAATAATCAAAATTCAATAAAATTAAAAACAAAACATCTAAAATAAAACAAAATTGACAAAAACATTAAAATTACCTAAGCTACCAATTTATTTAAATGTTTTTTTTTATAATATGTTAATAATGTAAAAATGTTATAGTATAACATTGTTATATTATAACAATGTTTTGTTTTTTTTACAGGAACGGATATGGGATTGTATTTAATTCTTGGAATAAATGCCTCTTATCAGATTAAAAAATGTGAGGAAAAGCCCAGTTTTTCTCTCTGGCCAGGATCTCAATGGCCTGGATACTTATAAACCGAAGGTTTCTACAAATAGCAAATGAATCAATCTCCATTATTTTCCCTAACTTGTGAATACAGACGAATTGTTTCAGTAAGATGCAAAAAAACATGGAAGTGCAGAAAGTTCTTAAGGAATGGGATCCCAATCTTCGTCCCTGTCTCTTAAAAGGGTGTCGGCTGAAAGAAAAACTTCTTTATGGGCTTCTGAATTTGCATCCTTGTTATTCTCCCTCAGCACATGAAAGAAATTTACACTCTGAAATGTTTTAATCAGGGTTTTGATTCTTGTCACCAATCTTGCAAGTCTGAAGTCTTTGGGAGCGGAATTGTCCACTATAGTTTTTATAATGGACTGAGAATCACCAATTACATTTACCTCTTTGATGCCTAGATCCTTGGCTTGCTTGAAGCCTTGGAACAGAGCCAACGCTTCCACTTGGATGCTAGTAGTGTGTCCCAATCCCTAGGCATAACTATGCTTGATTCTACCTTCTAGATTCTTAATGACCCCTCTTGCACCAGCTTTCCCAAGATTTCCTTTGGCTACCCCCTCGAAGAGTAAAGTATGTTTCGACTGGTTGTTCATCCAGGCTAAAAAGTCTTTCTCATTTAATCTAATTTTCCAATCTTTGCTTGGCTTTCTTTGCCTTACAACTTCAGAAAACTCGAGGCCCAACCTGACTCTCCATTCAAGGTCCTGTTGACTTAAATTGGTTTCCTCAAGCTGATCACCCAGGCTTTCTTTCAGCTGATTTTTTATCCTGGTCGTGACGAGCTTCGCAATCTACACTTGATCTCTGAAAATTCTCTTATTCTTTTCAAGCCATATTTTTCATCATATGATCTTTGGCAAGGAGAGCTAGGCAGCCTTGAAACTTTCATTTTTTGGGAGAACCCTTGGATAGTTGCGTAGCCAGTTAGCAAACAGTTCAGTGACGAAAGTGGGATTGAGGTTGTTTCTCCAAGGGCCTAGAGCCTCAATCCGGATCTCTTCTACAAATTTGCATTCCAACATTAAGTGAAAGAGATTCTCTTCATTTTCGAGGCACATTATGCATCTGGAAGGCCCTTGGAAGCCTCTTTTCTTCAATCGATCCCCAGTCAGGATTCTGTTGTGGCACATGAGCCAACAGAAAAAGTCAATTTTTGGAATGGTTTTGTGGCCCCAAAGCCCCTTCCAAATTGCAGGGTTAGGAGGGACATGGGGTTGTTCCAACAATGATTCGTAACCAAGAGCCACAGTGTAGTAGCCCTATTGAGAGCCCCATCTGCATTTGTCTTGTCTCCTGGCGTGGATTGGGGCCATTCCCTTCAGGTGAGAAAACAAAGTGTCACAATCGTGCTTCAGCTCCAATGGCACCTGGAGCTTCTTCCAATTAATCCAGCTACAATCATCCCAGCACGAGATGTCCCACAGAGTGATGAAGCCGATGTTGGACATCCATACCCGTAGCACATGCAGAGAACTAATTTCAGCAAGTGGAGGATTGTTCATGATGTTATCTTCCTAGATTCTTATATGTTTTCCATTACCCAGAATCCAGAATGCATGGAGGTTTATCAAAGGGGTAGCTTTAGCGCAGAGTTTGAGGAGATGAGATCCATTTTTTGAGAGGGGGTTGTCTAGAAAACGTTTCCTTTGACCATTGAAGTACTTCTTCCATAGAGAAATTTGTGCCCAACCAGGATTTGGAGCGATAAGTCTCCAAATTTGATTTTCTCCCATTGCCATGTTTTGGGTGCAGAGGTCTTTAAAATATAGTCTGCCTTCCATCAGGGGCTTGGTGACTTTGTCATAGATTACAAGGGGGATTCTCTTTTCATTTTATTTACCGCCTTTTCAAAATAACTTTTGGATGAAATCCTCCATTTTCCTGAGGATGCAAATAGGAGCCAGCATAATAGAGAATTGGAAGATTGGAAGACTGTTGAGGACAACCTTGATGAGCACTGATTTTCCAGCATGGTTGAGCCAAGAGAAGCCCCATGCCTAGATCTTGAGCTTAAAATTTTATAACAGTGGGAGCCAATCTCTGCTAAAGGAAAACATTTGGAAGATTGGAAGGCCTAGGTACTTGAAAGAAGACCAGTTGGAAGAGGCAGCAAAGCCTAAACTTCTAGTAATGGCATTGAGGGCGCTGGAAGAAATGTTCCAACAATAGATATGGCATTTCCCTTTATTGAGGATGTTGCTCGTAGAGTAACAATAAACATCCAACACTTCTTTGAATATTGAATCCAAAAGCACAGTGGTTGCTCCCAGCAACAGAGAGTTGTCGTCAAACAATGCATGGTTTATATTTTTAACTCCGCTAGTAATGTTAAGGCCCATGATCTCTCGGTCTAGTTGTTTCTTGTCTAGATAGAATCTTAGAACAGAAGCTTGGAGGACGAAGAGGAGGGGAGAAAGGGGACACCCCTGTCAGAGCCCTCTCGTGGCTTTAAAAAAATCTGTTGCTCGCCCATTCACCAGAGGAGCAATCCAAGGCTCAGAGATACAAGTCTGAATCCAATTGATGAAATTAATCCCAAACCCAAACTTGTGCATAACATCAAAGAGAAAAATGTGCCTAACACGATCAAAGGAATTTGCTAGATCAATTTTAACAACCATGCCCTTTTCTTTTCTATGCATGCTTGAATGTATTGCCTCTTGTACTAAGATAAAGTTATCCCCGATCTGTCTCCCATGAACAAAACCCCCTTGATTCTCTGGGATTATATAAGGGAGGATACTTTTCAATATGTTGGCAATCACCTTGGTTATTAGCTTGTAACCAATGTTACAAAGAGAGATAGGGCGAAATATGTTGAAGGCGTTGGCTCCCTTTTCCTTTGGGATTAGGGAAAGGAAGGCAGAATTAGTGTTGCCCCCAATTTTTTGGTAGGCTTTGGATTTCAAAATTGTTTATGAAAATCATTTTCAACTATCTACCAACAAGTTTGAAGGAATCTGGCAGTAAACCCATCTGGTCTGATGGTTTTGTCGGGCTCCATAGCAAAGAGAGCAACCTTAATTTATTTTTTAGTGACCTTAGCTTCCAGGAGCTGGTTCATCCTGTGGGTGATCTTTGAAGGGACCACATCTAGGAAATTGGTGTTCTGGGCTATAACCCCTTCTTCACTGTAAAGATTTTTTAAATGAGAGAAAGTTTCCCTTTTAATGCTGATGAAATCTGTGTGGGTTGTGGCCTCTTCCTTGATTTCTGAAATGGAGTTGAAGCTTCTTCTTGCTTGGGATTTCTTGTGGAAGAAGGAGGTGTTCCTATCTCCCGCTTTAAGCCAATTACTGTGAGATTTTTGTCTCCAATATTCTTCCTCCGACAGGCATGCCTTATGATACTTATGTTGTAAGCCTGCCTCCCTATCCGGAATTTCTTTTGTGATTTCTGCATTTTCCGTTTGTAATTGATGGAGCTCAAGACTCACTTGGGCATGCTTTCTTTCAGAAGATGGATTAGGGAGAGATTTAGCCCAACTTTTCAGGACTGATTTCACTCTTCTGAGATTTTCCTCCCAAAAGAAGAAGGAAGATCCCTTGCCAAGCATCCTCCAACTTTCCTTCACCTTATTCATAAACTCCGGGTCCATGACCCATAAAGGACTAAATATAAAAGGTATAGGGCCTAGATTTTTTGGGTTAGGATTTCAAGCTTGATAGGTTTATGATCTGAAACACTGCAAGGGATAATATGCATTCTAGTCTCTAATCCTAAAAGGAGGAAATAACTTTGAACGAAAAATCTATCTAGCCTTTCTACAATATGACCAAGACCGACTCTTTTGTTTGACCAAGTGAACTTACCATTTGAGGGATTGATGTCGAGCAAGTCCCAATCTTGCATGAGATCCTCCACCCATTCCCTTGTTGGATTCCTGACAATGTTGCCTCCTCGCTTCTCTGACAAAAGAAAGGTGAGATTGAGATCGCCAGCAATGATGACATGGAATTTTCGACACTTGAAAGGAAGCTTCTCATAGTCTAGCTTTTGCATGTGAGTCCAGCTACCGACATTGATTTTTATTTCCTCCAAAATTCTCACCTCTAGATTGACCTCGACGCATATTCTGGCATAGTCATATTGGTCCTTATTGTTTTCCCAGTCAATAAATTTACCCAGGGCATTTCCTATGTGCTTCAGGGAATCCCAATTCCAACAGTGAACTGGGAGATTCAGCAACCTAACCCACACTGGGACAGCCATAGGAACGTCCACTTCTAGATCAAAATTCAATGTCCACTTATTGAGATACAAGCCTTGAGGACCCATAAAATAGGGACCATTCCGAAAGATCAGATCTTTATCCTCTTTTGAGGTGAACTCGGAAAGAAAGAAACCTCTCCCCAAGAAGTACGAGGTTACATTGTTCTTGATCAAAGGCGTCCAGTTTTGACCACCCTGTTCTCCGTTGTTTTTGGCGAGGGCCAGAGGCTGGTGAACTGTCCCACAAGGGCGCGATCCACCATTGACAAAGCGACCTGGATTGGTCTCTCGGGGGGAAGGGATATTTATGGGATATCATCCAGCTTTTTCATGAACTTGGCGGCTTCAATTTTCTTCTTTTTCAGTAGCGAAGCCAACAACGAGTCGAATACGTCCCCAACTAATGGGAGAGGAGGAGAGGGAGGAACCTGGGGTGAGCCCAGAACCTCCATGGCGGTGAGATGGAACCCTAATTCAGGCGTGCACGGGCTCACAGTGATCCAACAAGATGTTATTATAACAATGTTATAATATTACATAGTTATAATATAACAATGTTATAATATAACATAGTTATAATATAACTATGTTATATTATAACATTGTTATATTATATAACAATGTTATATTATAACAATGTTATATTATAACAATGTTATAATATAACATAGTTATATTATAACTGTCTTATATTATAACATTGTTATATTATAACATTGTTATATTATAACATTGTTATAATATAACATAGTTATATTATAACTATCTTATATTATAACATTGTTATAATATAACATTGTTATATTATAACAATGTTATAATAAAACATTGTTATATTATAACAATGTTATAATATAGCATAGTTATATTATAACTATCTTATAATATAACTGTTATATTATAACATTGTTATATTATAACATAGTTATAATATATCTATGTTATATTATAACATTGTTATAATATAACTATTTTATATTATAACAATGTTATACTATAACAATGGTATAATATAACATAGTTATAATATAACACTGTTATATTATAACACTGTTAGAATATAATATTTTTACATTATTAGCATATTATAATGTGAACAACCCTCTTTGAGGCGATGTCGGGCATTGCCTCAGCCCCCCACGGGTCTGGCTCAAGTTCTGTGGACGCCCAAGGAACCTAGACCAGGCCTGCGGGGGGGATGAAGCAATGTCGAGCATCGCCTCAGCTCCCCCCCCACCCTGCCCTCCTCCCTTGCGGGCCTGACCCAAGTCCCATTCATTTAATAACTATGTTATAATATAACATCGTTATATTATAACATAGTTATAATATAACTATGTTATATTATAACATTGTTATAATATAACATCGTTATATTATAACTATGTTATAATATAACATCGTTATATTATAACATTGTTATAATATAACAATGTTATATTATAACATAGGTTTATGTTTTTTTTTTAGATTTTTGTGATTTTTTTTTGTGTAAAATTTTTTTCTTTTAAGATTTTTGATATAAATTTTAATTTTTTGTTGTAGTTTTAAGGTTTTTCAACTTATTTTTGTTAATTTTTGTTTAAATTTTGTATTAAAATTTTTATTTTAAGTTTCTTACTTTGGGTTGTTTTTGTATATGTTTTTAAATTTTTTGAGGTTTTTTCAACTTTTTAAAGCTTTTTGGGGCTATAATTTTATTTTTTTTACCTTTTTCTTAATTTTTTCTCATTTTTCTTACTTTATATATATATATATATATATATATATATATATATATATATATATATATATATATATATATATATATATATATATATAT
>ML777185.1:1504493-1526225 GCA_009831015.1 Picea engelmannii
AATTTTATGGTTTTCTTTTTCCTCTTTAACTTTTTAGGTTTTTCTTCAATGGTTTTTTCTCATATAAATTTGTTTTTAAAATGTTTTTGTTTTTTAAATTTCAATTATGTTTGTTTTCTTATTTATTTTAGTTTTTAATTGATCCAAAAAAAGTGAATTATATTTTTTTTCTAAATATTTAAAATTATTTTTATTTAACAACACTTATTTTCTATTTATTGAAGTAAGGTAAAAAAACGTGTGTTAAAAATGATATTTTCCACTATATTTAAAATGTATGGAACCATAACTTAATTAAGGACAGATAATTATATGAAAAATCTTAATTTCAAAAAAATAAATGTTGTACAACATTTTTAACATTGGATGATGCATGGAAATATGATTAAAAACACGATTGAATAAAAATAAAAATAAAATAGAAAAGTTTGAAAATAGATGAAAAAACATCGTTGAGAAAAAAAATGGAAAAATTGAAAATAAATGAAAAAACGAGCATTTAAAAAAATAAAGTGGAAACCTTATGTATCAGAAAATTTAAAATATCAAAAAACCACCTAAAAATGGAAGGGGGTGCTACCAGTAGCACCATTTTTAAAAATAAGGTAAAAAACTTGACCCCCCAAAAAATGAGAACTCTATAGAGTTCTCGTTAAGTTGGTAACTATGTTGTGTACCAAAACATGTACACCACCATGCACCAATACCACAAAATGATGAATCTCATACATGTATGCCAAATCCTCCATGAAACATGTGTCAATCAACCTACTAGTAGGTGTCTCTACTAGTGTACTAGAAACGTACCAATCATACATCAATTATAGATCATCAATGATGTACAACATGATCATCTCATCAACTCACCAACCACATGTCCCAATGTGTAGCACATATGCCAAATGCATCAAGCTTTCCAACAAGTAATCTTTCCAATACATCATCAAGATATATCACATAACCAAGGTTCCATAACTTCACTCTCATAGCCAGCACTGTTCTTCAACAGAAAATGCATCAATCCATGTTCATGGGTTACTACCATGCACCCAAGATTTACATCATCACCTTACATAATCCAATATAGAATCATGAAAACCTGCAGCAACCAGTGTCAGAACCTACAACAAACAATGTCACACCTTTCATCACAAAGTTATACCATCACATCAAGCTGCAACCCCTATGCATTGTCTTTTTCCCAAGGATTTACCACATGTATGTGGCCTTCTACACAACAGATCGTGTATGTACGTGACATGTACAAGGTCATCTTGCATATGTACGCGAATGATACCACTGTCACCCACGTATGCCTCAGTAGATGACACTTTTGAGCTTCCCTTTAGTCTTTCATTTTGTTCTAGATGCTATGACTTATTTACCCACTTATGTAGATGTCTCTGCTCCTCAGAACTTGAGCTCTGAGTATCCATCTTTTCAAATATGTCTCCCTTACTTACTTCATTCCTTCTTCTAGCCATGCTATGTGAAGTCCTCATCATGGAATTTCTTCTTATGTTCTAGCACTCCTGGGATTTTTGGCCAAATCCATTACAACTGTAGCATCTAATGGTGTTACAGTGAACAACGATGTGTCCTACTTGATCGCATCTCCAACACCTCATGGTGTTATAAATATTTTGTTATATATCCTTTCATAAGATCTACATTCAAAAGCTTTGTGACCATATCCATTACATGAATAACAATGCCCATGAAAAATACTTTCATACCTTTTCTTTGGTGTCCCAAGAATAGCTTATTGATGTCTTCCTTTCTTTGTTCTTTTGATATTTTATTTTCCTTGTGTAGATGGTTGTTTTGCAACATTGTCTTCCTTATTTGATGGACGTACTTCATGCTTCTTTGAGGTGCTTGCTTCAGCATGTGTAGCTTCCTTTTTTTATCCAAGACCTGATTTACCATATGGTGATCTTTGAATTTCCAAGATCTCATCCAAGATTAGTGAGGTATTCAAGAATTTATTTGACTTCTCCACTTTCTTTCTAAGATCAACAATTTCAGCGTCTAACTTACAACATGACTCTTCATTTTCTTTTATTTTATTCTTCAATAGTTCCTTTATCCTCTTGGCTTCTTTAATTTGGGTCTTGAGATGGACAATAGTTTCAAAACTTTTGTTAATCTCATCATCTACATTCATATCTTCTTTTCCATTCTTTAGTCTTGTGATCTCTTCTTCCTTTTCTTCTAATTTGGTCTTATTTCTCTCTTCTTGTTCTTTCAAGCATTCCATTTAACTTCAAGATGTTCCTTTTATTCCTCCTAAGAAACTTCTTAGTGTTATCTGAAAGATAGTTATAGTGTGTATAATAATGATCATTGCTATATCTATATAAACCCTCTTCAACTTCTTTTTGAAGTTCTAATAGATCTTCTTCTATTATTTTCATGGGAGAACTACCATCAAACTTCACAAAAATTGTGTATTGATCTTCATCTTCACCTGAGTAGAAACATTCAACATCATTACATTTTGAATCATTGTAATCAAGAGTCTTTGGAGATTTTTTACCTTCATTTGAATTACTTTCAAGATCTTCCTTTTTGCCAACATTATCACATGGTTCTTTGCTTTCCTTTGTGCTACCATTATCACTTGATTCTTTGTCTTCATTTGAAATGTTTTTAAGATGACATTTAGAAATAATGCATTCAAGAGTCTTTGGAGATTCTTTACCTTTAATGATCTTGATGGAGTGGTCTTCATCATCTTCTTCCTTGTTTTGATATGTCTCCTCTAGCTTTAGCCATAGAGTGGAAGTGCATTGTCCCATTCTCTCTTTGATAGGGCTTGAGAGTCAACTAAGAATGGTCTTGAGAGCCAATGCATCATTCTTCTTTCCTTCCCTTTGAGTTGCAAACTTTGACTTGTTCTTCAACAGAAATGATCCACCAATGGCTGCCTTCCAAGTTGTTGCTCCCATTGTCTTCAAACCTAATCTCATCTCTATTCTCCAAGTAGAATAGTTTTCCTCATCAAGGATTGGAACTTCATCATCCATTTGTGTGTTTATGGATCTCCTTCAAGCTTGTTAAGGCTTGTAGTGAAGGCCCTCTTTGATACCAATTATTGGACACACCTACCACACTTAGAGGGGGGGTGAATGAGTGTGGGGATTGTTTTCCCAAGACTTCCCTCTTTCACAAAACTCATTAGTTAGCATTCAAAATTTACTCATTAATCATTGTTTTCATTTATAACCAGCTAGATGTGAACACATATCAGCAACATAGATCAACAATATATCATCAATAAGTCATCACCACAAGGAACACAAAGAACACAAGATGTATGTACAATTTTCTTTTTATTACGGACTACAATCCTTGGGGTTTTTCAGCAACAAATGAATAGAGTACAACTCTACAAGAGCACCAACTCTATAATGCAAGACTCATCTTACATCCTCGGCACCAACTGAGATGAGGCAACAATCCTCAACAGATATCAATCTGCAACAGGTACGCAACCTATCAGTAGTGCAGCTCGTGTGCGTATGCTCCCTGGCTCACTACAACCTGCATATGTACGCGGCTAGTGTATACAACAACCTGTGTATACCTTCTGAGCTATTAGGGTTTATCCTTCAAGATCAACGCAAATCCTCTACAACCAATTCACCATTCTCTTCTATCTCTCACTGTCCAGACTGACCACCAGCCAATCACAACACATCCAATCTCTCCAATAGCTTACTCATGCTCCACAACCAATCAATATGAATGCTAACTCAATCATGTATAAGAAACTAGTATACCATAGAAATCATATCACAACTGAATCAAAAGAGTATTGCTCACTTTATCAACCAACATAAACCACATCACAACAACCATACCAAGAATTCCCTAAGAATTCACACAACAAGCAATACTATCCATCAAGACAATAATGTAACCATGCCAGTGTCTCAGTGATTGATCTGAGCCCATATAAGAATGTAGATCTGGAACTTGCTTCAGTCTTCAACAACTTGTCATCAGCTCAACCACAAATATCCATGATTTTATCCACTGTACGTTCCCTGTACATAGAAAAACCCTCATATTGTACGCACCTTGTACACAGATAGATCGCGTATACGCGCTCTATACACAGATAGCTCGTGTATACGCACCCTATACACAGACAGCTCGCGTACACACCAGAAAATAGAGTTTTTCTGTAATTACGATAATTTCGTCGTCATGATCTTAGACTTGCTGAAACTTCAATGCATCCATGAGATCCTCCTCACGCTCTCTTTCTTAGAATAGATCTTCAATCATGCTCAAGAGATCCACACCAAAATTCTCTCATAAGAAGCTCTCCATCAATAGTCCAAAAGGTATTCTCACAAGAAGATCTCCATTGATTCACACAAAGGATTTTTTGCAAGAAACCATTGCTAGGTCACTTAACCTATTTTCCTTATTTTTAGGGTTAACCACTTTCCATAAATAGAAAGTTCTCCAATATTTTATCATTTAAATATTCCTTCTTGATTTTGTCATCTCACTTTATCATTTAAATAATATTTCTTGATTTTGTCACTTCTCTTTATTATTTAAATAATCCACCTTGACTTTGTCACTTTACTTTATCATTTAAATAATGATTTCTTCTTTTCAAGCACTTTGACTTCTTTGACCTTGTGGGCTTCAAGCCAACATGTAAGGGTCCTCCAACTTTATTAGGCCATAACTCTCAAACCGTAAGGAGTTATGTGACGTTCCACATACCACTAGAAATGGCATGAAAAACACTATCCATCTAGGATAGTTTCACCAACAAATTCATTGATCTTCATCTCATTATTCCACATACGCACATGGGTCCTCCAACCATTCTTCTAGGATAACTCAATCTGCAAAGCATCTTCCCATGAGGGATTTCACCATAAGGGGACCACTTTGGAGTTCATCCATTTATGTACCTGATCAATCATGATAAGGAAATAATGAGTCATATATACATTTTTTCAACAATGCATCATATACCAATGAAACCACATCGATCCATCTTCATCATGTATCAATGAAAACTCATTGGTCCATCTTCATCTATGCATTCTTATCAAGGAAAATACATATTATATTGCATCAATCATAAATAAATCAATCCTTTGACATAAATCAATCAATTGACATCAATCAATCAAACCATTGGCATCAATGACATCAATCATTCAAACCATTGGCATCAATGACAACATGATCCAACCGTTGTAGCTTTTTTCTTCTACCTGAGTGCCTCGTCATTATTCCTAAGTAGTGCCTAATAATCCTTCATACGTGCCAATTGTCTCCTTGTGATAGGTTTTCTCTCCACCATGTGTCATTAGAATAGTGGTGTAGAGGTCAGTACCACATGCAAAAGTCATCAGACCAAACTAAAAAATCAATTGGGAATAAGGGAGCATGGAGGTGTTCTCACCGATGGCTAATGGACCTATGGTCATAGGAGGGATAGAATTCATTCTCACCGGTGGCCCGATGGCCCAGTGGACAATGTTATCCCCAGTGGTTGGTGGTATGAATGGGGTTGGATGGAATCTTTTGGGGGGCAATTAGTGCCTAGTGGCCCAGTGGCCCTGCCCGGGGTCGAATGGAAGTTCCGTGGGAAAACTGGTGGCCCACCCTGAAGTCAATTAGGATTTCCATAGGAAAATCAATGGCTCAGTGGATTGGATGGGAAGCATATAGAAAAGAGAGAAGGGGAAGCATTTCCTTGGTGACTGGTGGCCTAGTGATCGAATCCCGTCAATCTAATTAAACCAGAGGCATATAGAAGCAAGGAGAGGGGGAAGAATTATCTAGTGACTAATGGTCTATTGATTGAATCCATGTCAGCACCATGTCCATACCATGTCATCTAGTGATGCCACGTGAGTATATTTCCACGTAGGAAAGATTGTCCTATAGTCTAAAAAAAAACTAGGTTTGGAGCCATTTTCTTATTTTGTCCATAGCGAGACCATATTACGTTAGATTGATATGAAACTTATGTATTTTTTTCAATTTTAAACCTGTGAAGTAAATCAATGCATACATGTTCTTAAGAAAAACATAAATTAATCAATGGATCATACGCATAGTACATAGAGATTTACACTAGAAACATTTAACCTGGAGAAAACCAACCTTCCTTGGTGTGGCACCTATCAACTCTTCATTGTATTAATTTCACCATTCTCGAGCTACCAAAACCTTAATCCCTTGATTTGGGATTAATTTAGAAAACCACCCAAAATAGCAAAAAATGCTAAAATAGCAAAAGTCACCCCAAAAACAAAATTTGGGGCACTTCCCCAAACCCCATAGGATTTGTCCTACCTCCAAGAGCCAAACGCTTTGTGTAACTAGGGGGTAATCCTATCCCCTTGGGACACCTTAATAAAGTTCCCAACGCACACAACACAAAGAGCACTACTAGGGAGGAATTCTCAGATGCACTTGTCAAATCTGGCACACGCACACCCCCCCCCCCCACCAATATAAATGCAAAAAAAAAAACCTAACCAATATTTTTTTTATAGTAAGGCGGGATACAAAAGTGCCAGAGAGGGCCACTATCCTTTTCTGCTTGAATTTTTCAAAAATGGAAAAAATAGTGGTTTTTAAAGATCGGGGTCCAAATCATTAGCAATGATCCAGATTATGTTGAAATTATTGAAGAAATTCTAGAAATAAGACATGGAAATAACCCATGAAGGAATTGAATAAATTCTAAGGGGTTTGGAATGGGGATATTCAAATAGGCCAAAATCCACTATTCCATGCCACGTTTTGGGGATTTTGGGAATTTTCACAAGAAAGGTGACCCCAAATCACAAAAATGGAAAATTAATGTATTCAACATTTTATATTCGTCAATACAGACAACGTTGGTTTAGTGAAGTTTTTCTAGAAGTGCAAAAATTGAGAAATAGTAAGTTTTGCTAAAAATTCCTAGTCTGGAAAAAAGTATTGTAAAAAGGACAAAGTTACAAATTCCAGATTGTTGTAAAATATTACTAGAGTGACAAATGAAGAATATGAAGGATTTTTTGTTTTCACCATTATGATTTTTATCAATGCCTAGTACAAAATTTGCCTTGGTTATTTATGGATTTTCTTCTATAGTTGACAGAAGTTGGCCTTCTAGTAAAATTGTACCAGTGGAGAAAGTGTATATATGGGGTGAAAATGGATTTTTTAGGAAGCCATAACTTTGTTCCCAGAGATCATATTGAGGCACGTGAATAGTCATCGAAAATATGGTTCAGAGGAGAATAACCTGGAATTAGTATAATTAGGTTAAATGTGATATAATTCTTCATGAATTGAGCAGAAAAAGGGTAGGTATCATTAATTAACAAAATTTTATAATATATATAATTCTAACAAAAATGGTTTCTTACACATTTTGGAGAATTAGATGTATAATAATATCAAATCAATCCTAGGAGTGCATATTAGAGTTATGGAGGATGAAAAAAGAGCTTATAGTCATGAGAGAGAATCCAAAGGTCAAAATATTAGTGTGGGCAATGATGAGACAGAATCTAATGGACATAGGAGCAGAGTAGAACCAATAGAATTGGTAGAGACTATGAGAAGTCTGAGAATGGAAGTGCAAATTTATAGAGTAGACAATGAGAGGATAGTGAGAGAACAGGAGGAGCATAATAAAATAAATTCTCAAATGATGCAAAGCCTAAATCAGTTGCAGAGGCAAGCACATAGTGGATCAAGCTCAAGACATGAGGAAGAAGGAAAACATCATGAAATAAGAGATTACTACAGAATACCCAGTCATTCAAGTGCTAGTAGAACTCATAGACTATAATGTCCCTTTCCAAAAAGGAGATTCAGAGAGGAGGCTTAATGGTCTAAACAACCTCATTAGACTATAGCTAGGGTCAGACAGGGGTAAACAGGGTTACTAGAGGTCACTTCAGCTAAGGGTGTTATAATTCGAAAGTGACATTGAAATAAAAGTGACTAAAAGAACTTTTAAGCCAACTTGAGTTAAAAATAGAACAAATGAGCTAAAAATAGAGTCAACAACAAATTAGGGTTTCAGGCAGTTATAAGAGAAGGTAAAGTGACCTAATTCATGATTATGTAGATTTTGACTTTTCATTGAGGAGAGAGGTGCATCTTAGGAGAGATAGCTCAGTGGATTCCAGGAGGAATACAACAATGGTTGAATTCGGTGTTGAGAGACACACCCTAGTCACCAAGGAGATCACACAGGTCTTCCATCAGTCTACAACAACATTTACACAGGTTCTAACAGTAAGGGTGCACTTATTTAGGGTGAGGGTGCAGCTTCTAAGGAGGTTAAGTGAGTCGACTTGTCCCATCTAGGGAGAATCTAGATATTCCCTTCCGACCCAATTGAGAGGAAGGAAAGGCACATCTATTGCCCAATTTCTTGTCAAATTCCAATGGAGAAATCACTTGGGGTGCATGTTCCATCTGTTGAGGTTGCAGCGGTTGGGGAGGACACATTTGGGGTTCCCATGTGATCATCAAATCAGATCCAAGGAAAACCTTTCGACCCATTTCATAGTAGGCTAGGGAGCTCATTTTGAGACACTTATCAGTCGATTCCGATGGTGGAATCACTAGGGCCCCAGTAGCAGAGGAGGCACATTTCCCCAGGGGGATCCATCTGGAATCCAGACATACCAGCAGAGGGTGGATCAGTCACCAGGACTGAGAGAGACAAGAGGGCACACTGTTTGGGATAGTTTCCAGGCATATCTGTAAAGTAGCAAGAGAGGTAGTAGGGGGCCTAGAGGGCCCATAGTGATAATAGTGGAGGTCATTCAATGTAAAGTGGACTAGGTCCACTATATTATTAAATAAGACCCACTATGGTAGTTAGATATAATAAATGTAAGAGGACTTCTTAGAAGTTTCTACTTCTAGAAGATTCCTCCTCTAGAATGTTCTTAGGTGATGGTAGCACTATATAAATTGATTTAAGCAATGTAATGTGATATGAGAAGAATTATTGTATTGTGAGTTGTAACTCAATAGGAGGATGCCCCCTCGAAGAGTCAAGTGAACAGGAGAGGATCCCTTCCATAATAGGATCCATTGTATGGTGTTTCCCTACCTTAAGGGTTTGATAGTAATAAAGGAGATTTTGCATATTGTTCTTGTATATCTGTTGTGGTTTTTTTGTATTCAGTATTTTGTTTTTAACAAGTGGTATCAGAGCACTTTCCTTGGCAGACATTGTGGCCAAATATTTTTTATTTTTGCAGATTTTTTTTTGGAGAAGAAAAAAAGAGGGCCGCGACATTCCATAAATTTTTGGTATATTTTTGTGCAAAATTTGTAGAACCAGGTTGTTGATCTTACTTCCTCTCATAAAAACACCCAAGTTGAAAAAACAAAATCGTCTAAAACGGAGTCCAAGAAGTCAAAATATTGAAGTTTTAAAATCTGCAATTTTTCAAGGTTTTTTTCGCAGACGACAGCGTGATTTTTTTATTTCTGTAGCATCTAGAGGCCGAATTTGCCCAAACAAATTACAGATATAAGTTCCTCTCACAATTTCACCCAATTTCAAAACACAAATCAGTCGAAACAGAGTACGGGAAGTGAAGTTATGAGCATTTTAAATTCAACAGTTTTTTTGGGTTTTTCCAGAAAAAGCCGTGATTTTCTGCCGTAACTTATTGTTCTATTTTTTGGGTATTTTCATGATGGTTGTTGAACCAAAGAGTTCATATGGTGCTCACATGGATATTTCCTCTCAAAACCTCAAATAAATTATACAAATTACTGAAGTATTCAAATCCCAATTGTATGACACAGTGGATGTTAGATTGCATGACCTTGCAGATAGTCTCAATGATAGTTTTCGTAGTATTCAAGATTCATTGGATAGAATGCAGGAGAGATTTCTTATGGCATACATCAGGGATGAATATAATCAAGAAATATATGTTTGGTATGATTTTGAGGCGGATTGTGATGATTGGCATATGGATAGTTGTCATTTATGGGATGACAACCACTTTCATATTTTATTCAATGACTCTAATCCACCTTTTGTAGAGAGCATCAATGTGACAAATCGAGAGCCAATAATTATTACCAGTGTCCATCTTACATATTCTACAGTAATATTATTCATTCCAGATTCTATTACGACCCTTTTCCACTATGTGGATGGATCTTCTTATTTGGATCCACATGACATATGTCAGTCTTTGGAGCATCATTTTGAGTTGGTTATTGGGTTCCAAAATCTTCCATAGGGAGTTCACATGAGCAGTTGGACATGGGACCCGGGCTTACAATGGTGGTTGGACTACTTCAGCATGGTGTATTTCCTTTCTACATGGGACCTTGGTTCTCCAGTATTCTTCAACATTATGGTCCATAATTATCCATGGGACCCTGGTATATGGTTGTACATCAAGTGTTGAGGACAATGCTTTCATAAGGGGGATGGAATGTAAGGTAGCTAGAGAGGTAGTGGGGGGGGGCAGAGGGCCCATAGTGATAATAGTGGAGGTCATTCAATGTAAAGTGGACTAGGTCCACTATATTATTAAATAAGACCCACTATGGTAGTTAGATATAATAAATGTAAGAGGACTTTTTAGAAGTTTCTACTTCTAGAAGATTCCTCCTCTAGAATGTTCTTAGGTGATGGTAGCACTATATAAACTGGTTCAAGCAATGTAATGTGATATGAAGAGAATTATTGTACTGTGAGTTGTAACTCAATACGAGGATGCCCCCATGAAGAGGCAAGTGAACAGGAGAGGATCCCTTTCATAATAGGATCCATTGTATGGTGTTGCCCTACCTCAAGGGTTTGATAGTAATAAAGGAGATTTTGCATATTGTTCTTGTATATCGGTTGTGGTGTTTTTGTATTCAGTCTTTGGTTCTTAACAATATCCGATGGATCTAGCCACCAGGGTGAAATTTCCAGACTTGCAGCAATTGTCATATGATTTGTCGTAGCGTGCAACAGATATTACACCTCTTCCATTGATCCCGTAGTAGTCTTCTATTATCGGGTACTATTTTTTTAGTTTTCTTATTATATTCTGGATAAGATCCTTTTGCCACTAATCTATCAAAGTGATTTATTTTATTCAACCACATTTGGCGTTGTACTCCGCAGAGATATCATAATATATATTTTGCAGTATTTTATCTCATTTACTTTTTGTATGCTCATTTATATGTTTTAAACAATCAATTATACACATACACATCTAAAACACATCTAGAAACCCCCAGTGTATCAGATCAGATAGTGGTCATATGAGATTAGAAGTATCTCCTTGACTAGTCGAGTCAGGAACATTACAGTGGTATCAGAGCTTTCTTCCTACTAGCCTGTGAATTAAGTACTTCTCATGACCCCATGATTCTTGGAACATGTGAAGAATACCCAGAGGGCATACGACATATTGGGAATGAGTACATCCAATATCGTAGAGGTCATAGAAGATATCAGAGAGACAAGAACAGAAGGGACTACACTCCCTTCCACACTTAGTCTGATACAGAGCTAGAGTTAGAGGACAGAGAGCATATCAACTATGACATAGAGGTAGATATAGAGAGGACTATGGGTGACGAGAGTGAGACACCAGAGGGAAGGGGGAAAGGCCCCAAGAAACATGTTAATAGTATGTATGCCATGTTGAATGACCTAGATAGAGGATAGAGGGACATGATAAATTCCATACAATAGTTAGCCATCAATAGATAGATGATCCATCATAGTGTGAGCACTATAGGTGCCAATTCCACAAGAGGAGCGAGTGGTTCAAGAGGACACCAAGGAGGTTGGGCTAGTAGCTCTATTGGATCTCAGGGTGGAACTAGTGCACACCCTTCACTAGTCTAAGCATACACATCGTCTAGGAGGATTCCCTGACCTTTTTACCCATAGTTCCAAGGAGGACATCCATTGGGACAACCATTGGGATAGCTAGGGCATGTGGGAGGACAGTCAGGTCAAGGACAGGTAGTTCCATAGGATCTATTCGGGGAGTATAGGAAAGACTGCTTGGCACTAGGACTAGAGTTCCATGTACAGATGAGTTTGATGGACTATTGTTTGATCGGATAACAAAAAAGACCTCGGGAGGCACAGAGGGGCAATGGGAAAACTCACAACATGGATTTCATCAAGAAAGTGGGAAATTTGAACATTCCTAATTTCGATGGATCATCGAGATGCTCAACTCATTCATGGGTATAGAATCTTGACACATACTTCAAGCTTAACCTGGTGATGAATTCAAAGGCTATCAGTTTCTCCACTTTGCACTTGGATGGGGAAGCCCATGACCAGTGGTACCATGGGCTCATGAGCTTGGGTCATATCCACATTAATTCATACTTGGAGTTCACTGAGAGGTTGATGGAGATATTTGACAGTAGATATCAAGAGCTCCATTTCAGGGACCTTATCCAATTGAGACAGACAAGATTAGTCGAGACCTTCATCATATATTACCAGTGGAAGGCAGTGGTTGTATCTAATATATCAGAGCACAGACTGGTGATGTTGCTCACCGAGGCTTTGAACGAGCCAATGAGAGGTTGGGTTAAGAATTTCAAGCCTCACACCCTACAGAAGGTCATTGTGTACACGAGATACATGGGAGACTCAACACTGAAACCCAAACCTATTACCAAACCCTTTGTACCACAAAGATATAGGCATTAGATAAATCCTTAAAGGGAATGGAAGGGTAATCCAAAATTGGATGATGACACCAGATGGGAGTTGATGAGGAAGAAGTTATGATTCACTTGTAGAGACCCTTGGGTTCAAGAATAGTGGTGCATAGGAAAGGGAGAGATCCATTATATTGAGGTGGAAACAGATAGTGTGGATAGTGAGGAGAAGGAGTATGAGAGCAGATCCACTAGTTCAGAGGAGGATCTATCACATGCAAAGGAGTAGCCTCCATGGAAACCACTAACACCGACAAGGACCCACCCACCAGTAGCACCACAACCTCCTGAATAGGATATCACATGGAAACTAGTAAAGGGAGGAGTCATAGCGACCCTTTCTGGTGTGCCCAGGTATGAAACCCTATGGATAGAGGTACTATTCAGGGACATCGGGAAATCTCCCTAATTGATGGTGGGGCCACCCATAACTTCATCGATGCTTCATTTGTATCTAGGAGGGAACTTCAGATAGAGGAGTTTGAGGGATTCGATGTTGCAGTAGCAAATGGCCATACAGTGGAGTTTCTTGACAGAATCTCGTACTAATAGGTAAAGTTAGGAAACTACATAGTGAGAGACACATTTTATGTAGTTGACCTATCTGACACAGACGTGGTATTGGGAGCCGAGTGGTTGATCGCATTGGGAAAATTCACCACTAACTACCAAACCTTGGAGATGGGGTTCAGGAACAGTGATGGGAAGAGGATCATTCTAAGGGGAATGTCGACAGGAACACCCAGGATAGTTTCGTCCAAGAGGATGGAGAGGATATTCAGGAATGGGGAGGTAGCATATGTTGCAGAGTGCTTGATCACTTCGCAGAAGGATTTAGAAGGTCAGTAGTAGTATCAGATAGAGATAAGGAACTTGTTGGGACAACATCAGCAGGTTTTTGGTTTGATTCCACTAGGAAGGCAACTAGACAGGGGATTTGAGAACACCATTGAGTTGGAGGAGGGATCCAAACCTATTATCACACCACCCTATCATCATCCTAGGAGGTTCAAGGATGATATAAAGAAAGAAATTAAGGAATTGTTGGTGATGGGACACATCAGAACGAGCATCATTCCATTCGCTTTTTCAGTTGTCCTAGTTTTGAAGAAGGATGGTACCATGAGGATGTGCATTGAATACTAGGCCTTGAACAAGAAGACTATCAAGAACTAGTATCATATCCCTCACATATATGAGTTTGTGGTTGAGCTACATGGGGCAGTTTTCTTCTCAAAGATTGATCTTCGCTCTGGATATCATCAGATCAACATCAAAGAGAAATACATAGAGATGACATCATTCAGATGTCATGTTGGTCATTTTGAGTTTCTAGTTATGCCATTTGGGCTAACCAATGCACTAGCTACATTTTAGTCTTGCATGAACCACATATTCAGGGATCAGTTGAGGAAATCGTTCTTGGTTTTCTTCGATGACATCTTAGTCTACAGCAAGAGATGGCAGGAGAATATGAATCACTTGGATGAGGTATTGAGTATCATGGAGACACAATCACTATACACCAAAGAATCCAAGTGTGAGTTTGGTATGAAAAAGCTTCTTTAATTGGGCTACATCATCAGTGCATAGGGGGTACAAGTGCACCAGGAGAAGATCGAGGCCATTTTGGATTGACCAACACCCAAGAACATGACAGATTTGAGGATCTTCTTTGGGCTATGCAACTATTACATGCAGTTTGTCAGGGGTTTTTCTCAACTTGAAGCACCACTTACATATCTCACCCAACATGGGGCTTTCATCTAGACCGATGAGTCATAGAAATCATTTGATCACATGAAGGAAGTCATGTGAACCTTTCCAATGTTAGCATTACTAGACTTCAATTTTCCATTTGTATTAGAGTGTGATGCATTTGGTGAGGGTATCAGGGTAGTTTTTATGCAAGGAGGACACCCCATTGTATTCGAGAGAAACAAAATCAGTCATCCCAATAGGTTGTACTCCATTCATGACAAGGAAATGCTGGAAATCATGCATGCCTTGACTAAATTCAGACAATATTTGGTGGGCATCAAATTTGTGGTCAAAATAGATCACAACAGCTTAAAGTATTTCCTTGAGCAGAAGGACCTCAATGAGCACCAACAGAAATGGGTGATGAAGGTATAGGCCTTCGACTTTGAGATAGCGTATGTCAAGGGGAAGAAGAACATCATGGTCGATTCACTATCTAGGAGACCTATGGTATGTTCTTTGATGGAGATTTCAGCAGATTGGAAACCCCACTTGTTAGTGGAATATTCCAAGAACAAGTTCGCTTGTGAGGTTTTGGATGGGTCGGTTTAGGATGACAGGTATAGGGTCATTGAAGATGTCATATTCTACAAGGACAGAGTCTACTTAGTACTATATTTAGGGCTCAAGAAGAATATCCTCGCAGAATTGCATGATTCACCACTGGCAGGCCATCAGGGGCTTTTCAAAACCTACAGGCAGATCAGGGAGAGGTTCTCATGGAAGGGCCTCAAACAGGATGTTATGAGGTACATCAGTGAGTGTGTGGCTTTTCAGTAGAACAAGTCAGAGGATACGCTTCCAGCAGGGCTACTTCAAACACTTCCCATTCTGTATCAAAAATGGGAAATAATATCGATGGATTCCATCATAGGCATGCCCAAGGTCCAAGGTAAGGACTACATCTATGTAGTGTTCACCATATCAACCAAGTTTTCTCACTTCTATTCCATACCGACATAGTACAATGCATTTTAGGTAGCCAATTTATTCTTTGAAGAGGTATTTATACTTCATGGGTTGTTGAGGAACATCATCAGTGACAGGGATAGATGGTTTATTGGGACATTTTGTAGGGAGTTGTTTACATTGGTGGGGATAAAGTTGACACCCACCACTATCTATCACCCTCAGACAGATGGGAAGACCGATATAGTCAACAAGTGGGTTGAATGCTATTTGAGAAACTATTTGGGGGGGAAGTAGAGAACATGGGTCAGGTGGCTACATCTAGGAGAGCATTTCTACAACACCACTTTCCACATGTACATTGGCATGACACCCTTTTGAGAATTATATGGTTATGATGCTCCCACTTTGGAAGACTTGGTTTTTAGAGAGAGAAGAGCTCCCAAAGACAAGTATTGGATCATCGAGAGTCAGGAGATTCTAAAATTGTTAAAGGAGAACCTACAGACAACACATAATTGACAGAAGATGAGTGTGGATAGGCACATGATAGAGCGCAACTTTGATTTTGGGGATTTGGATTTCTTGAGAGTCCAAACATACAGGAAGTCATATATAAAGAAGAGTGAGGCCGAGAAGCTCAAGCCCAGATTTTATGGACCTTATAGGATCATGCCTCAGGTAGGTGAGGTTTCTTATGAGCTAGAGCTTCCAAAGGGGAGCAAGATTCATAATGTGTTCCACATATATTGCCTCAAGAAGGTGGTGGAACATTTAATCAACACATCAGAGGATATTCCCCCATTAGATGAGGAGGGACAGTTGGATTTGGTTTTGGAGGAGGTACTAGAGTTCCAAGAGTGGAAACTAAGGAGCAAGGTCATCAGAGAGTGTTTGATCAGATGGAGAGGACTGCCAATAGAGGATGCTACTTGGGAGAGAGAGAAGGTGTTGCAGCACCTTGTATTAGTATTACTTGAGGACAAGAAATTTCATGAAGGGAGGATTGTAATGTCCCTTTCCAAATAGGAGCTCCATAGAGGAGGCTTAATGGTCTAAACAACCTTGTTAGACTATAGCCAAGGTCGGACAGGGTTAAACAGGGTTACTAGAGGTCACTTCAGCTGAGGGTGTTATAATTTGAAAGTGGCATTGAGCTAAAAGTGACTAAAAGTTTTTTTAAGCCAACTTGAGCTAAAAATAGAATAGATGAGCTAAAAAAAGAGTCAACAATGAATTAGGGTTCCGAGTGGCTATAAGAGAAGGTAAAGTGACCTAGTTCATTATTGTGCATATTTTGACTTGTCATTGAGGAGAGAGGCACATCTTAGGAGAGTAGATCAGCGGATTCCATGAGGAATACACTAGTGGCTGATTTTAGTGTTGAGAGACACACCCTAGTCACCGGGGAGATCACATAGGTCTTTCATCAGTCTTCAACAGAAGTTACATAGGTTCCAGCAGGAAGGGCACACTTATTCAAGGTGAGGGCGTAGCTTCTGAGGAGGTTTAGTGAGTCAACTTGTCCCATCCATGGAGAATCAAAGGATTCCCTTCTGACCTAGTTGAAAGGAAGCAAAGGCACATCTATTTCCTGATTTCTCGTCATATTCCAACGGAGAAATCATATGGGGTGCATTTTATAGTCGTTGAGGTTGTGGCAGTTAGGGAAGACACATTTGGTGTTCCCAAGAGATCATCATATCAGATCCAGGGAAACACTTTTGATCCATTTCATAGTATGATAAGGTGCTTAGATTGAGACACGTATCAGGTGATTTTAATGGTGGAATCACTAGGGTGCAATTTTATGGTAGAAGAGGGGGAAAATTTCTCTAGGGGGATCCATTTGGGGTCTAGACATACCAAGAGAGGATCGATCAGTCACCAATATTGAGAGAGATAGAGGGCACACTGTTTGGGATAGTTTCCGAGTAGATTTGAGGGGTCTAGTCACCAAGGATAACTTTCCATACTTGCAGCAGTTGCCATATGAGCTATCGTAGATTGCAACAGATCTTACACCTATTCCATTGATCATGCAGTAGTCTTCTATTATCAGGTAATATTTTTTTAGTTTGGTTATTATATTCTTGCTACGATCCTTTTGTCATTGATCTAGCTGAGTGATTTATTTTATTCAGTCACATTCGACATTGTACTCTGTAGAGATATCATAATATATAGTTTGCAGTATTTTGTCTCATTGGCTATATATATGCTCATTTATATGCTCTAAACAATTAATTATACACATACACATCTAAAATGCATCCAAAAACCCCCAGTGTATCAAATTAGATAGTGGTCATATGATATTAGCAGTATTTCCTTGACTAGTTGGGTTAGGAACATTACATAGACACCACTCACCTCCTTACTCAACTATGAAGTTTTATGCAACTAAATATTTAAGGAGCAACGTGGAAGTGTCTCATGTTAGGATTCAAAGAAGAAGATATGAGTTGGATAGTTTTCAAAGAGATCTTAGGAAGCTTAAGCCACCATCCTTCGATGGTGAAAGGGAAAGGGAAGATGATTTTGAAGCTTGAATTCTTGGAATTGGGAATTATTTTTAGTTGCACAACTACTCATATAACCTAGAAGTGAAAATTTCCACATACCATTTGCATGGAAAAACTATTATGTGGTGGGCTTAGTTGAAAAAATTTGAGAACATTGATGAGACAAGGATTACTTGGAAGTAGTTCAAGAAATATTTTCAAAAGGAATGTCTTTTATAGCACTATTATGAGAAGAAGTTGCAAGAGTTCTTTGAACTATAATGTATTTCATGTCTCTTTGCTTAAAAAGTATGTACATGATCCTAACCATGTTATTGATTGGAATTTAATTCACGTGGAGCTAGAAGGCGTCTTTCAAGTCCAGCCAGTGTGCATATTCGACAAGAATGTCAAATTTTTTTAGAATCGATCCATAGGATTGATAAAGGTTTAGTGGATATGTTACGGTCCTAAAGATGTTTCTTGGGAGAATGAAGATGCCATGCAGGAAGAGTAATCACAACGTTTTGAAGAATTTTGAAATTTTTATTTCTCTCTTTTGTATATGCACTAAGGACAGTGTCGAAATAAGGGGGAGGGGAATGTAATACCCCATTTTTGAGTCCCTGGATTAATAATGTATTTTTTTATTTGATGAAATGTCAAAGTTCTTGAAAAATTGAAAGGCATTGAAGTGCCTAGGAAATATAATACTTTGAACCTTTTATTGATAAAATACATCATTGGCTACAAGATGGACAAGGATAGAGATAGGGGGCCATGATTCCACAAGAGAGGCATATAAAGGGGATAAATCTTTTATTATTATTTTATTCACCCATCTTGGTTTTAGTTGGTAAAAATGGTTACACGAACTTCTTGGGGAAGGCCATGTGGTTCTTGATTTCATGTAATTATATAAACCATGTTTTTGGTTGTGTGTGGGTTCCTCATTCATTGAGTTAATCACTCATTCATTTTGGTTATTCATTTAATTGTTATTCATTCCTCATTCATTATTTCTCATTCTTTTTCTTGGTATCAGAACAGGAAAGTAATTATGGGAAGAAAAGACTCATTGTTTGTGGGTTGTAAATAAATTTTTATTATTCTAGGAAGGAATGGATGTTTGTAAGCATGAGATTTATGCAAGTTATGAAATAACTGTCCACAACTGAGAATCCTTGGAGTTCCAAACATTGATATTTCCTAACCAATATTATTGGAGCCCTAGAAAGTAAGTGGAATGGCTTGAGGGACTACATTGTAGAGAAAAGGGTTTGTTTCTTTGGGTTGTGTAGGATCAAAGGGAAGACAGATGGTATACTAGGATTGTTGTGTGGTTGGGAAAACTATGAGAGATTGATAGTTGTTTGTGTGTGTTATATTTGTCCTAGGACCCATACTTATGGATTCATAGCCCTAGCTCAGTGGTGACATGTTGTTGATAGATAGAACAAAAATGTTTATGGTTGGGTGGAACATCTAATATGTGCATCTAGTTGGTGAATGCTTATTTGAAAAGATAAGTTATCTCTATTTTTAATGTGTAATTTATATTTTGTTGTGTATTTATCATCTCTGAAATGTATTTATACTGTGCATGCTTGTTTTTATTGTTGCACATGGTATGTTGATCATTTATTTTATGGTTTAACATGTTCTTGTTAATTTCATACATTGGTTTCATGTTTCTTGATTAATTAAAGAATGGTAATAGAAATTTGTAAGTTCCCAAGAAGGTGAATTTAGAGGTACCCACAATTTGCTTTCTGAGCAAATTTTCGAGTTCGTTGGTGAAAGGTACACCACACTCTAGCTTCCTCCTCTTCTTTCTTGTTTTTGTCTTATTGAAATTTTAACTGGATTTCCTCTTCTTTTCCCTTTTCTTGTGCTTCTCTAGCAATATTCTCATCCTTTATTCTTCCCTTGTGTTGAAAGCTGCTTCATCTTCTGAAGATTACTTCATCATAATGTTTTTCCTTGTGATGGATTTCTTCATCTTCCCAGGCTTCTGACTCGTAATTCCATCTATACTTGCAATTATACAAGTGCATACTGATGATTCCTTAGGGGTCATGTCTGCAGAGTATTTATTTTCCAAAGTGGAATGCATCCAACATGTTCACTTATGCCAGGGATTCTTTGATTTCTTTGAATGAGTGTGAACCTACCCAGAGCAATAGAGGTAGTTATATTTATTTCTTGTCTTTGTACAAAAATGCATGTACTCCATGTATCATTTTCTGATAGGAAATTTCATATAAAAATATCTTGTTCGAGACAAATTTTAGGAGCATATGCAAGGCTTTTATGGTCTTGTAAACCCTGATGTTAGTTCCATACTTGTGTAGGTATCAGTCACTTACTCGGCTGACAATAACTATTTGCTTTTCGATCATAAAGGGTGTCGGTGAGTAGAATAGGAGTTGGTAAAGTGGAATCGAAAAATATTCATATATTTTTCAGGTACTCAAACCAGTGTGTGTGCTCCCATATCACTTTGTAGTAGATATCAATTGGAGGATCATTCATCTTCCATTCCTAACTCATCCCTAAGTATGTGTGGATTACACACATCATGTCCAACATATAAGATGACATGTGGAAATTAGGGAATCTTCCAGGAGCCATGTGTTTGGTAAGAACGAGTGCTTGTTTTAGCATTGAGGATAGAATGTCTACCCATTTGAATGATTATCTTGAGGTTATAATATAATAAATAAGGGGAATCCAATAAAAAAAAATTGTGTGTGTGTTTGGCTCCCCATGGAGCCTGCACAACATGGCCACTACATGTTGATATGGTTACTTGAGAGCATTTGTAGGGTACTCATTTTAATTCTTGGTTTTGAAATTTTTTCCATGTTTGTACCAGTCCTTTAAAATGTCCCTAGGACTATCAGGAAAATAATTCACCAACTCTTTATCCATGTTCTTTTCTCTCTCTACTAAATGATAGACGGAAATGATCATCGAAGGTTGGAAAGAACCAACTAGATGGCCTTTTGCATTGGTTATATGTATGCTTTCCAAATTGGCATGCTTTATTATCCAAGAGATATTTTCTACACAAGGTAACACTACTGCATGGGTTGTCACCTTATATAGATTGTATTTCTTGATGGCCCTATATACTGTAAGATTGGTATCTTTCTCTAGAATATGAGGGAAGGTTTTTGTTGAATGGTGTTGTCATTGATGCCAAAGGAAGTCATCATACTAAAGAAGCCTATGAGATTTCTTGAAGGAGTCTCCAAAGTGGTTCCCTTATGGTTTATCTTTAAGCATGGTCCTCGTGGGAAGATGCTTTAAAGAAACCCAAAAGAAGCCCCAAAGGTATGGTCAAGAAGCCCCATAATTGTTTGAAGAAAAAGAGTATGAAGGATAATGCAAATGTATTTAGGACCCCCATAGATTGATAGTCCTCTTCAAGTCATTTCCAATTGTATGTGGCATGAAACATGGTCTCTCATGGTTGAGGAGATATGCCTTCTTAAATATGATCATGTAAAATTTATCCCTAAAAGTGTTGCAAACAAGAAGTTATAGGTCGTCCCTTGTAACATCCCACTCTGGCGCACTGACAAAACTTATTCTTTGAGGACACTTGCTCGCAAGTGATCTGGATTTTATGATGATGAACCACTTAACCTTGATGATGATGCGTCATGATTGACGACAGGATTTTTTACTATTGTTGTATACAGGTGCTATTGACTCAGTTTCATTGAGTGTGCAGGGTTTCGGACCTTGAGGATGCAGAGGCATCGGTGGAACTCCCTTGGACTCCGGATTGAGTCAGGGAGTGGGATATTTGAGTTGTTTTCAT
>ML777185.1:1537803-1556225 GCA_009831015.1 Picea engelmannii
CTGAAGTTGGTTATCCATCCCCAACTTCCTCCCAAAATTTGGGCTCCAAAAATGCCCAATATCTCCCAAAAATGGATAAAATCCATTAGTTACAGGCAAAAATCAAATAGAAAATCCAAAAACTATATAAAATAACCACTTTTGGATTTAATTTGGGCATAAGCCCCTTATACTATGAACGCACCCCCTTGGCAGGGTCACATGGGGCCATGTGGCTGAGCGCTAGCCCCTCGGGCTATGCGTTGGCCCTTCCCATGCACGCTAGCTCCCGGTCCTATGGCATAGGCATAGGTCCATGGCTATCAACTTAACCTCCCGCGCCCAAAATGGTGGATGCGCTCCTGGTCCTGTGGGATCTGCCCAAGATCCGAGGGCTGGTCCCTATCTGCATACATCGTGCATTTGGTGAGCCCCTCATCTGTGCTTTGGGCATATGGACGTCAATACAACTGCGGGCTGGGGCTAATCCCCAGCCCTTTCCACCTCTAACCAAATTCTTGCTTAAACTTAAATATATAAATTGTTGTATAGTTAATAAGAAACATCCATGGGGTAGGCGATTAGCCTGGTCCTGCCAGTCCACAGCCCGGAGGAGAGGTCGGGGGTTCGACCCCGATGGTGAACCCATAAAATTTTATACAAAACCCGAGAGCCAACCACAGGGTGCCACGTGGTAGCCCATGACTAGGCCATGTGGCACCTCTCCAACCAATCAAAAACTGCCACCTGTCAATCTTTGATTTTTCCATGTGCCTGCCATGTACTCTGCCACCTGTCACCGTACCTTCCCAGTCAACCTTGCCACATGTCTACCATGTCAGCTTGTGCCACGTGTCACCCTCTGACTAGTCCAACTGTACCTATCACATGCTCCATCACCTGCCACATGTCATCACCAGAAGCTGCCATGTTAGTTGTATGGCTTGTACAGTCAGCCTACCACGTGGCACTGTACGGACTGTATAGTCACCCCTTTTTTTCCCTGTTTGGGTTTTCGGACAGAATGCGATATCTTTCGCATACGAAGCCCATTTGACGAAGTAAATATATGGTTGGAATCAGGAAGACAAGACGGACGCAATGGCGCTAGTTTCATCATATTCCAGGCACTTTCATTTTTTAGCCTTTTTTAGCCTTGTCGGGCTTCTGGATCCGATTCTGGATCACCCTGCAGGTTGTCCAAGCCTCATCATGCGAGGCCCCGCATTTTTCATATTCTACTCTCACAAGGTTGAAGAAAGGTTTGATGAAGGATTTATTCTCTTGATGTCAAAGTTAAGGAAGGTTTCATGATCGAAGATCTCATGCATTAGGGTTTTCACATGATTAAAAGTATGTCTTTTTATATGTTTTGAGGCTCATATATTGATATTTTGGCACATGATTTGAGGAATATTCCCTGATATCTTGGCACAAACTTTATGTCATTATTGGGGTGGAACTAGTTTTGATCAGGGATGATTTTAAGGATGGAAATTTATTTTAAAATGTAGAAACCTTGGAGAATCTTACTAATCCTTCATATGCCAACTATAAATGATTGGTGATATTTTTGTAAAAATATTCAAATTTCTAAGGATTTTATATAGTTTTTATAAGATTTTGGCAATTTTTAAGGTAAAATAATTTTATCCTCTAGAATTTGGGTGAATCATATTTAAAACAGCGAATCTCATTTTTGTAAAAAACATGAAAAAATAGCCCATGAGCAAAATTTAGCCCCTAAAATCATCCCTAGTTTTGATGATGATGATGTATCAATATCAGTGATAGTAACAATGACATGTTTATTTTCTTATATATATATATATATATATATATATATATATATATATATAAGGGTGGAAGGAAGGGGAAAGGAAAGGGGGTTGGAGCCTCCTTCCAGTTGAAGCTAGAGAATACAGGGAGTTGTAGTTTCCTTCAGGTTGGATCTTGTAAACCAGGACTTTCGTGCCTCCTTCTAGTTGGTGTTAGAGAACCTTGGAAGTTGGTTCTTCCAGTGGATGTAATCTTCTAATACGTAAAAAAGTGTCCCATGGTTTTCTCCCATTTGGGTTTCCTCGTAAAATTCTTGTGTACTGTGTATTTGTGGTTATATGTTTATTATATATTGAATGCAATAATATCTTGAATGAAATTATAAGGGATAAATTGTTGATAAGTTAATGTTTACATGTTGTAATTAAAAATAGTAAAAGGCTCCTAATATTGATTCACCCCCCCTCTCAGTATTAGTGAATATTCCAAAAAATGGTATCAAAGAAAATCCTTCAGGAATAGTCTAACCACTGGAAGGTAGATCTTGGATTTCACTAAGAATGGAACACCAGTGTTTGATGGTCAGAACTATGCTTTCTTGAAAAAAAGGATGAGAACGATTTTGCAAGCACAGGGATTTGATGTCTGGCAAGCAGTAGTAAACAGATACATGACACCTACATCTCCGCCAATAGATAGATATGAAAATAAACTCTATGAAATAAATTTGAAGGCTATGAATTCCATTCTAAGTGGATTTGTTGATTCATTATATGTCAAGGTTATGCATTGCGACTTTGCAAAGGAAGTTTGGGAAAAACTTCAAAATGTCTATGAAGGAGATGCCAAAGTCAATGGATTTGAGCTACAAACTTACATAAGTCAATTTGAACATATGAAAATGAAGGAAGATGAAGATATTGCAGCTTATTTTCTGCAATTTGATGAAATAGTGAATGTTATTAAAGGATTGGGAGAATAAATTAAAGGTTTGGTAATTGTTCAAAAGATATTAAGGTCTCTTCCAATGAGATTTGATCCTAATATTTCATCCCTAGAAGAAATAGCATATTTTTCCATGTTGAGCATGGATGAGCTACATGGGATACTTACAACTTATGAAATGAGAACAGAATAAGATAATCCATCCAGGAGGGAAGCAGCTTTCAAAGAATCCAAGAAGACAAGAAAGAATAAGAAAAATTTAAATTCAATTTGTAGTTGCAGCAGTGATCCAGATGAAGATGAAGAAATATCCAACTTTTTGAGGAGATTGAAGAAAGGAATTGGAAAGTACAAAGGTAAGCTTCCCTTAAAGTGATTTAATTGTGGTAAAATTGGTCATTTTTATTCTAAATTTCCTTATGCTAAGAGTCTAAATAGTGATGAAGAAAAAATTCCTAAGAAAGAAAAGAAATATCAGAAAGGGGACAATAAAAGAAATAAAAGAAAAGTCTTCAAGAAAATTCTCTACTCAAGAGAAGATAGTTCCTCATCTGATGAGGATAATGATAGTGATCATGACTCAAAAAGAGTGATATTTATGGAAATGGAAAATCGAGAAGGAACTCTTGAAAATGAAAAAGAATATACAAATAAAATAACAATGAAAATAGTTCCAACTACTCAAATATCTCTTTTGTTGGATATCGAGGGTTATTATAAACAGACTCATCTGCCATGGCTAGGGTTTTTGCGACATCTTGTTAAACGGATTCCTAGATCCTGTAACTTTCCACAAATATCCAAAAGGAAAACCTGCTTTGATACCCATATGATCTATAAACTACCATGGATATTCCACTGAACAGTTCATCACAACAAATCTAATAAAATACTGAAATATTTAGTATTAAGGTTAATTTCTCTTAGATCTCCAGAATATTTAGCTATTGATAAAATAGATAAAATGAATCAAACAAAGAACAATGAAACATATTCACACCATCCACAAATAACACAATATATGACCTAGGAAAACCAATATAGGAGAAAACCTAGGTAGAAGGTGAGATTGCTCTACTCTATTTTCTCTAGTATAGAAATGATGCAAGTACAAAGAAATAGGCACTCTCTGTGGAGTTGCATTTGAACTATGTCTTGAATGGTTTCTAAAAATATATCCTCCTCTATTATGCTCAAAGAATACCACTCTCAAATGTTATGATCAGCTATGGAACAAGATAAAATACAAAAGAATGGAACCCATTCTCCTCTTAGTGGCTCAGTATTTAACATAGCTCAATAGCCATCTAGGGATAGGTTTTTGACTTCCCCAACCTTCAATTTTGATAATGTTTTGGACCTTATAGAATTTTCTTAGAAAATCCACTATGTCGCTAACCCCACATGTCTAAGTAATGGAGGCTGACGTGGCATCCACTCGCACCATGGTGATCAATACGGTAGGTCAACTTGCAGGAGGTATAACTTTCGCATACGAACTCTGATTGATGAATGATCTATGTCGTTGGAAAGGTATCGACATATAGAATTTAGAATCTTCTTCCATAGTTAGGATTGGACCAAAAAAAAATGTTTTATGGCTCAAAATGGCTCTGAAATATTTCTGACTAGTTTTTGGACCCAAATTTCCAAATTTGGACCAGCCACCTAAATGGACCCCTGTAAGCTGACTCCTCCAATTTTTCCACCCAAAAAGTAGTGAGATAGATGAAAAATAATATAATGATCCAATCCGGATCATGTAAAATTTTAAAAAAGAGAGATAAGGATATGTGTAATTCCTTCCATTCTCATCATGGACTTGACATGGATCCATTTTTAAAAAATAATATAATATTAACTAAATAAAAAAACAATGTGGGCTTTAATGTAAAATTTTAAAAACAAAGAGAGGGAGATATATATTTCATTAGGTTTAATTAAAAATATTATTATACTTGAAGAATCTCAATGTCTTAGGTATGCTCTGTGAGATATGGGTAAGACTTACAATTTTTTTTAAGTGAGGTGCAATTTGTAAACCCTTATAAGTATAATAGGTTCAATTTGTAATTTATTTTGGTTTTTCAATATTATCAATATTTTTGTATGTCTTTGTTTTGTAGAAGTGAATCCAGGAATGATGTGCACTATTGTGGAAGCATTATCCATCACCTAAAATTATATTCCTATACAAATAGTAACTATTATATACTCACTTCATATTTAATGGAAAAACAATGATTTGTTAATTAAGGTACTTTTTGAATTAGGGTTTTGAGTTCTTGAATTTTGTTGGGTTTTTTTGGTTTCCCAAGTTCTTGAATTTTGTTGGGTTTTTTTGGTTTCCCAAGTTCTTGAATTCGCAAAAAAATGTATGTGATGTGTTCTCTTAAAACAGATTTCAAAATTGTTTAGAGGGTAATTTAACATTATTTTTAAGAAATCGTAACAATTAACTATACATGGAATTTTTTGGTAGTTATTAATATGAACAACAATAATTATGGAATCATTCTAACACTTTCACATTCAACATTGAAAATGAAGTAAATGTGTAGCCTACTAAATTTCATGATACTTAACAATCTCTACAATGTAAGTACTATGATAAACAAATTTGTTGTGAGTATAAATGATTTGCATTAGCGGCATTAGAAACTGTGGCCAGCGATAACTTTGAATATGTTATGCATTATATATATATATATATATATATATATATATATATATATATATATATATATATATATGGCATTTAATTAGCATAAATGGTCACTGGAGATAATCATGATGAGATTTCATTGCAATTTGACAAATATTCTACTCTTATCATGTGTAGCAAGCAAATGAAGAGCATATATTAGAATTTTCAAATCATATACCATATTTGAGATTTGGTTCATTTAACATGCAAACAAAATCAAGTAACAATTTTCACCCTAAAGAATGATTATATATAGGAATTAATTATTATGGATTGCTCTATTTTTATTAAAAATAAATAAAGGAAAAAAACTAAATCACTCAAAAGAAATCTCATTCAAAATTATTCCTTAAAAACATACAATCAATTATTACCAAATATCTAAATATTTAACAAAAGTATTATTAGATTCAATTTTATTAAAAGTTTTCTCTCAAAAAAAATTTTAGAATAAATACAATTAAATTAAATGTGATGTGGTGTGTGTGTGTGTGTGTGTGTGTGTGTGTCCACGTTACTTTAATAATAATTCATAATAATGCATCATTTAACTTTAGCAATTCTTATAAATAGTCGTGAAATGTGACATGTATCATTATAAGTTGTCCCGCCTTAATATGACTATCAAAATGAAGGAGGTAGAGTTTTATACTATTTATATGTTCCACGGATGCAAACTAAGAAAGAATGTAATATCAATCATTGAGTAGCTAATTGATTTCATTGATGATATAATACAAAACAATAGGACATATTGATGTTATTGACAATATTAAAAAAAGGTTTAGAGCAATAAGAGAGTTGAAATTATTTCAACAATGATATAACACAAAACAATAGGGTGCATTTATTTTAGAGATGGTACAATGAAAAATTATTTTAAAAAAATAGTTGCATTGATTTCAGTAATGACATAATGCAAAACAATGTGAACCATTCATTTTAGTGATGGTACAATGATAAATGATTTAAAGTAATTAGTTGTATTGATTTCAATAATGACATATTGAAAAACAATGTTATGCATTGATTTTGGTGATGATAAAATGATAAATTATTTAGAGTAATCAATTGCATTGATTTCAATAATGATGCAATGAAAAACAATATGCAATGATTTAAGCAATGATACAATGACAAATGATTTAACATAATCAAGTATTTGTATTCTAGTGTTCCTTTTGGAGGTAGATCAATTATATTGGTAGGTGATTTGGGACAACTACCTCTTGTTCTAGATAGATCTACATATGCATGTGAAGGTCATGCATAAGAATAATGGAATTTATTCATAATTGTTGTAACTCTTGATAGGCAATATGGATAAAGCAATGATCAGAAACATTTTTGACATATGATAATGAATGTTAGATATGCAATTACTATTGTAGAAGATTGAAGATTACTAATGACACATATAGATATCGATATGGATAGTTCCACAAAAACATTATTTTCTAAGGCTATACATGTATTTGCAACAAATGATGATTTCCACGATCACAATAAGAGTTGTTTAATATCACTAAATCACCTTATTGCACGAAGTGTTGCTACAAGAGTAAGTAGCAACTACTCCATGGAAAGAGATGAGAAAAAATTAGACAATGAGCTTCTTATTGTTGTTGGAGCTTGGGTTATTCTTAATTCAAACTTATGGACTAATGCAGGGCTTGTCAATGGTTCCCTTGGGGTAGTTGAACATATTGTGTATAATCCAAAATCCTCTCCTGAGCCTCCCATGTATGTTTTAGTAATATTTGATAACTATGTTGCAGTTCCATGGGATGAATTATTACCTCATACTATTCCTATTATACCTATTGAAAGAGGTAATAGTAGACAAATTCCATTAATACTTGTTTGGGGATTAAGAATCCATAAATTTTAGGATTTGACGTTAAATAGGGAAACTATTACTATGGGAAAGACATAGTGGAAAGGTCTCACTTTTACTATAAAATCTAGTTTAAGCTTTGCATGGTCTTTTATTTCAACCACCATTTTCATATGATCAATATGAAAATATCAGAAAGTGTGTCAGTGTGTCTAAGAGAAAAGCTAAAGAAGACAGATTGAGATCAATTTCTTTGTAATATATGAGTTATTCAATATCTTCATCATATCACTTCTTAATGATATGATGTAGTATATATGTTATTTAATATCTTAGTTATTCAATTTTGTTATTATTCAACATCTTCATCACTAATATCATTAATTTGTTATTATTTGAATTCATAATGATGTAAATTTCAAAGTATCAGGTTCATCTAAAACATATACATATAGATAATGATTATCATCTAAAAATTCAATGCTCCTACCCACAATTGAAACCAGTGTAGATCCATCTTAACTTCGGATATTTCATGTGTCGAGAGGGGTAAAATCCCTTGAGGTGCAAACCTTTCCTCAAGTTTTTTACTCTAAAAAGAGGTTTTCACCTCAAGGGATTTGATCCTTCTCGGTGCATGATAGATCCATAGTTAAAATGGATCTACATTGAATGATGTAATTTTCTATATATGTAAAAAGAACACTTTCCTTCTCCCTTCCCAAGGCCCCATGAAACAAATGATTAATATATACGCATTTGTGATATTGCAAATTGATTTCATCCAATTAATCAACAATGATGTAAATATTTTCCCTTAAGTTTCCCTGCATTGACAGGAACATATTACTTTCAATCATTTGAATGGCTCCTCAATAAAGTAGGAATATTTTAGGGTTTAGGGTTTAAGAAGTTTCCACCATATTTAATGCACAATAAATTTGTCAGAGAGAGATTCAAGTCCATCCTCATTGATTGCACTAATCCCATATTTACTGAATTTTATCGTGCAATGTCACCATGATTTCAATTATCATTGTTTCTTAATATCCAAAATTTCTCACACACTATAAGGATGAGCTTCGGACAAGAACTCCTCAAGTTATTTCACTAAAAGGACAGGGCATATAGATTAATGTAAAATCTTCATAATGCCATATTTCCATGTCTGCGTAGCTTAGAATTGGTGGGAATAAGTTTATATAGGATTGAGATTATATTAGGAGACTCAAGTAGTTCCAACATTTAGAGCAGAAATTGTTGTTCAAGGTAGACCCAACATGAAAACAGGGCATGATTTTTCTAATAAAAGGTTCACCATTCGTTCCCCTATTTATCTTTTTGATACAACATTATTAAATTGAATCTAATTTTTCATCACTCCAAACCATTCAAAATTTACCATTTATAGTTTGGAATTCCCTGTGGTGTGTTGACTCTAGGTTGCTAACAAACGCATTCTCACCGACATTTTCATGTATCTATGCATGCTAGTGAACAATATGTGTCGCCACGGGGGCCATGATCATCTATTATCGTTTCGATAACCCACCTAATCTCGTATACTTGAGTGCAAACTTCATTATGGAAGCATACAAGTAATGGACTTAATAAGGAATATAAACACATCTATAATAATCCTTTCCAATCCATTAAGAAAGCACAATTTCACCTTTTGTTGTATTAAGTTTCATAACTCCCCTCAAAAACCATGACTGAAAAAATACAATGATTAATTTTTCAATATTTGAAAATTTTTAGATGTAACCCAACACCCAAAAAATGCATCTCCTCCCATTCCACGATCCTGATTTCCTTCCGCATTCACTTTCCCCTTCCCCCACTTTGGGGATATTCTAGTAACATATAAGGTAGTAGAAGTGGAGAAAACAAGGTGGTGACAAGTATTAAATATCCTATTATAGGGAGGAGCCATTTGTTAAGCAGGTGTTGACGGGTGTAAGTGACACACCATCAACTGAAAGGTCAAATCCAGACTGGGGTTGTCTAAATAACCCAATTTGTTTGGAATGAAATGACCTGATGGGTTTGATGGCTCCGTTGACCAACTAAAGTTCTAAAAACAGTAAAAGAAATAAAATAATATAAAGCTATAATACTAAGGATATAAATTCAATAATTACAAACGTCTCAATAAGGAAATGAATATGTGTGTATGCTTATATACAATATATATACAATCTTGCAAGATTTCAGGGATATCTTGCGAAATAGATGTTTTTTGAAGATGTTTATGAAGTAGATAAAGAAAGAACATACGTTTTATATTTTTTTGTTTTATATTTAAAAATCTAAAGAACTAAATAATGCTAATCAAACATAATTGAAATAAGAACAGAGTAACAGTTAAAGCCAATTTAAACTATTCTTATTTCATTGATAAATAAAATAACAAAAGAACTAGAATACGAGTAAACTAACTCGTGGTTAATCACCTAATGAGTTTATGTCTCTGCGCAATTCAAACTCCCAGTTGTCCTGCCTGTGAGGAAAACCTGTAATAGGTTGGTACTAAAACTCCTAGAAAAAACTCAAGGGTGTTTTGGAGCAAGAATACAAGAGAAGATTAATAAACGAACAGATCTGGTGATCTCATAATGATGAACACTTATAATAAAAGAAATTTAATACAAATCATTCATGTGATACATCATTTAACATCTAGCATAAATCAACGATATTTGAATGAAATATTGATCACAAATCTAATATATGAACAACAAATTACAGACATAATTAAAGTGTTGAATAATATGAATTATCATACAATGATAAGACTAAAGCTGTATAAACGTATTAACATTCCCGAAGATAAAGGAAAAACATAATGGGTAAGAGCCACGGTGGTCTAAATCCAAGGAGTGAACATCTTCTCCATATCAGTCTTGATAGTCATATGTCCATAATGTGTCCAAAACAAAAAAGATCTTTCACTACTAAGAGTGAACAGTATTTAAACTAGTTCAGGATTTAAATGATCATATCATACAAGATAGAGTTGAATCCACAAAAAATTAGACAATATTACAAAAAAAGTGAAAAAATTAACCACTCATCCATGAGTTGGTTTTTCAAAAATAAAGCAAAGTTTTATAAACATAAAAGGCAGAAAACTACAGAATAATTGAGTGTATGACCCAAGGTGTTGTGCTCCATGTAATCAGCATCATAATCCTCCATTTCCTATAAAAAACAATTTGATGTGCAGATAACCATACTAATTATTATTCAAAAGAGACTGGCTACAGAATCATGGATTTTGTAGCTAGTCTTATTATCAGCAAATGAAATAAAATTAAATCTCTTTATTTCGATTTTTTATAACAGAAGTGAATAAAATAAAATAAAAATCATTTTACCATTAGAAATTAGTAAAAGTGGGATCTGATAGTTCATAATTTATAATGGCTTTGAAACTGGTTGTGTTTTTTATTATGATATTCCCGGACTTCTTGGATCTTTTGCTTTCCCTCTCTGTGTGTGCCTTCAAGTCAAAATTATCTTGTTCCAATAGGGCATTATGAGTAGTCAAGCATTTCACTTGAGCCTGTAAGAGTAGAATATATTTATAATAATGCTCTATCCAGTTGAGGCATTTATCATAGTGCAATGGGGAAATGGCAGATTGACGTGGAAAACAATCGACAATGGGTGCTTAATGTGTCACTGTGGTTTGTTCCAGGTCATGACCAATACCTGAAAAAACTTCTTTGCCTTTGAGACAAGGGGGTAAATTAGACATGAATTCATACTTCTCAACCTGGGTAACGACCTTTTTCCTGGGGCACTGATTTTATGGGTCTTCACGAGCCAATAAATCGTCTATATCTCGATATGAACACCGATCATCGATATCAATCGGATCGATCGAGCTCAAATGATAACTCTTTCGATTTCTTATTTTTCTAGAAATCAAACGACCAATATTCTTGTTCCTGAAATTTAAATCTGTGCTCTGTGTTTTCTTTCCCTTGTGAAAATTCTTCATAATAGATGTATCATTATCGTTTAAATAAGAGTCATTCATATGCATAGGATGATCCTTTTCTTTTAATTCGGTAATTACCCATTCCAAATATCTTCTAGGTGAAAACCTACATGGTAATTATTTATCCACAAGGGTTTCATCAACAAGAGAAACTGGTTCAATAAATTCTGAGCCATCAATTGAATTAACGGCCTGGATTTCAGTCACTGGTCTGTCCAAATTAGGGTTTACAATTAAATGGGGGTTGGTTGTATCGTTGAGCTGGGTGAATCCATTTCTTCTCAGAAAGGTCTCCCAGTTGTCACCTATTTTCAATGGGTGATAAACCAATGATATTTTAATGAGTCCATGGTGAAACAGACTCGAATTGATACCCTGCCGCTTAAAGAACTTAGACATTTTGTAAAGACTCATCAATAGGTAAAAAGGCATATTCAACTTTAACCCTATGAAATTCATAAGCAAATGGATGTGGTACAAAAAAACCAACCCATACCGGCCTTCACAAGTGGAAAATTGTTTCAGAATTAAAAGGAGACAGTGCCATCTAGTTTTTAGCAAAGCAATGGGAATACCTTTTGTACAACAAGTGGATTTGCGGGAAACCATGAATAAACTTCATGGGAAGTCCTCCATATTTGTATTCTTAAACCATTTTTTTCCTTTTGACGGAAGTCCTATCGCCCTACTTATGAAATCCTCTGTGATTTCCAACTGAACATCCCCCACCTTGGCCCTAAAACCGTCAAAATTTTGTGCAACATCTTTTGCAACCTGGACATTATAGCCTTCAAACTTCTTGAGGAACACATCCCATCCATGATCTTTCAGGTCGTCAATAGTGTCATCATGGGATAGCATATCTTGGAATCTTTTTGGCTCGATACGAGCCACGGGTGCCATTACCACTATGACAAGGATAGAACATATATCACACGGGCTAGGTTCAGGTTTCCAATGGATGGGCAGCAGAGAGAGATATAAGCCAACTATGATGGCATGAAAAACGCAAGGTTTGGGAACTGTCATAACTCGAACATAATGGTTAGGGAAAACAAAAACAGAGGGCTCAAAAAAATACAAACCATTTCTCACAATGAGTGCCAAACCCTCCACAGTACAAAACCCCATACGCATAATAAATTATCTCATTAATATTTCAGGCCAGTAAGGTGAATTGAAAATGTAGGTACAGCATGCTTGTACCTATTGATATGAATGTTGATATGAAAAATTCACTCATGAAATTATATCTGTTGTTAACCAACATTTTTTGCATTCAAACAATTCATGAATTAAATCAACGATAAATTATAGAACTAATGAAGTCATGGGACCCATAATCAATAAAGATTTCGATAGTGTATTAATCAATAAGTTCATAAGTCTTGAGTTTAAAACATGCATGGGTTCCTTCTAAAATGATATTTCTAAGGTAAAGAGATTATGAAACTAAGCCAAGTTTTATGTTTAAATTCATGCTTACAGTCATGAATTAAAAATAAAACAAACAAAAATGCAAACGGAAAAACGCAATAAAGTAAACTTAACCCAATTGTCGCCTCGAAACTCAGAAACATAAACATTTACAAATAGAAGGTGATGGTAGCTGCAGAAAGGTATAGTCTCTTTTGATCATGATAAGTATCGAAAATCATGTGGCTGCCAACAATGGTGACATACTGGGTGAAGCAGTTATCTGTGCATCACTAGAAAATTCATGTTAGGGTGAATCAGATGAAATGATTTTTTTAGAAATGGTTAACAAGAAGTCAAGCATATTGATCATAACTCAGAAAATAATGCAGTTTAGCATCAGATGTATTTCTATCTAAAAATATGTCATCCGGCATCTAACTTAGATTATGAGTTTAGTGATTGTTTATGTAGTTGACTTCGATACTGTTGACAGGGCCACTGCTTTTAGCAGGCATCCATAGCCTCCTCAGGGATGTCATTTGACCTACTCTTGTACCTCTATCCTATCCAAGATTCGTCCATTTATGATATGAGACATATTTGCACTTTGATCAAATTGAAAACAAACTTGAGGATCTTCTTAAACCCGACAGTGTTTCGCTGCCAGCAGGCATGTTTAGTACCCCAAGGAAGTTGCCTTGGTATCATGCATGCATTTACCCACTGCTAGAAAACCTATTCAACAAACCTATTTACATACACATCCCACACATTACCGTGCTTTCAACCCTCTAGAATTTTTTTATAGTTTGTAGAACTTAATAATATTCAAGAGGGTGGGGTGATACTGAAAATCTTGTAGTTTGGAATGAAAAAATTTGATATTTTACCAATTATTCTTCTGTTTTGATGACCTTCATCATGATTTGGACACTTAGATTTCGGTTAGGAAACCATCTCAAGGATGGGAAGGTACAATTGAGTTGTTTTTCTCAAAACAGGGACAACGTTAGAAGTTTATTAATGACAATCACGTCTACTTGTAATTTCAATGAGACACCAAAAACACTGATTTGAACGGAAAATTACTTATGTTGATCTGAGTTTTAGCACTTACTTCTCAGGTGCTTGGGAAGTTATCAACTGCTGCTAACGAACGAAAATTTTTTTTTCCTTCCACAAATGAGATGGTGACTCAGACATAATTATTCAGAAAACAAATCAAAATCAAGCAAAATGAAAAGAACCAAAATCAAAAATAGAAAAGAAAATTAAAAATATTTACAAAAGAGTGGAACATAAAACATCAGGTGAAATACGTCTTGAGGGCCTGGCCATTCACTGGGAAAGTGTCTAGTTGTCCCTCTAAATTATGCAGACAGAAAGAACTGGGATCCAATTTTTCAGAAATTACAAACGGTCCTAGCCACAGATTTTGGAACTTGGTATGTTCCCCCTTACCCTCATGGGATTTGTCCCACTTGAGAACCAAATCTCCTACATCAAAATTCCTATCAGAGGATGAATTTGAATCAAACCATATTTTTACAATTTGTTGGCACTGATCAAGTTTCTACTTTGCTTGTGTTCTCACTTCCTCCGGTTTTAATAAGGCATTTATTCGATTTTCTAGAGGAGGGAATTCCTCTTCTTGAACTTTTTGCGACAATTGCAGGGAAGGAAGTAAGACATGTGAGGGGATAATTGCTTCTCTTTCGTAGATGAGGAAGAAAGGGGATTACCAACAGAGGCTTTTGGGGTTACTTTATCATCGAAAAGTGCAGTATATAGTGCATTGTGTCAGTTTTTGTGATTTTTTGAAATTGTCCTTTTAATAATCTTGATTAAATTTTTGTTTGTTGATTCTGCTAGGCCATTTCCTTGAGGGTAGTAGCTTGCATAATACTTCAGTTTAATCATTTTTTCTAGAGAAAAAATGTTCATGTCAAGGGACGAAAAGTAAGAGGCGTTATTGATGTAGGAGCATCGCTCACCTACCAAGCGAGCCAGCGCGTGAAAAGAGAATGTACAGCTGGACAAGCCAGCAAACCTCAATTTTGAATTCTACCTTGTTATTGTTGCGCCGTCATTTAGCTAAGGGAATTCAAAGCCAAGCGTACTTGTATCATGTTATAGATAGGAAGGCACTTAATACTATTAAGGCTGATAGGTAGGAATTAACTGTAGATTAGACAGTTTACCTTTTGAGAGGGAAAACGGATTATAGGCACCCTCCTTTGTAACATTGTAATATTCTGGATTATTCAACATTAGCATTTGGAGAGCAAGGAAGAGCAAAGAAGAGAGTTTGTGAAGAAACTCCATGTACAGACATTGAATTAATAGGAAAGCTTTGATTCAATTCCATGGATGTGTTTGATCTCTGTGTGTTGTTGATATTATGCTTTTGCATGCTTGCTTCTTTCTATTCTTATCTTCTATATGCTACATATGTAATTGCATATCAGGTTCGAAACCTGAGAGAGTGAAGGAATGAGTTTCCATTGTTTCTCTGTTTAGGCCAGGAGATTCCTGCATAGCGCGTAGTCGAATTCCTCCGCATAGAGTGCGTTGAGGAGGCTAAACAGTTGAACTTTCATTCTCACTTCGTTCAGAGTTGAGTTGAGTTATTCGAGTCATGTAGGTGAGTGCAGGTCGAATTTGAGTCTCAGTAGCAAGTCTGAGAAGGGGAAGGTTGAAGTTGTTGCGAGCGTGAGCGCGCAGATCCCAGAAGACTTCATCACTTTTGGAAGTGGTTGAAGAACGAGCACAGGGAGCGTGTTCGAGAAATCCATGAAGGAGTCTGAGTTGACAAAAGATCAGGAGGGATAGTCCCTTGGTTTCAATTTCACAGGACGAAGGTGGCGAAATGGAGGATTCTCCAGAGGAAGAGAATCGATGACTTGAATTTTTCATGAAGACTCGCGAAGTCCCGTGGATCATTGGATCTGGGAGAAGGAGTGAGGAGGTTAACCCTCAGGCGCAGGAAGAACCATTTGCCATCTCATATCGGCGAATCGGGGTTGGTGAGTGCCTGAATCACATGCACGTCGAAATCGCGAGCTGTGGTTCCCCGATTTGATCATAGTCGTCGATTTGTGGAGGGACAGGTGGCACGAATCCGGAGCATCGGGGTTTCGGCATTCGGGGTTTCCAGAAGCAAGGAAACTTTGTGTCGTGGATCCACGATCCACGAAATCCCAAGATTAACGTGGCATCGTGGGGCTCGGGAAACTTAGTGGAGGACAGGTGGCCTCACGTCGGGGATCGGCACCTCGGCACTCGGAGGTTTGAAAGGGAAATCCTCGATATACGAGAGAGTGTTGACGTTGACCATCATCGTTCGGGGTTCGGCGGTTGAGTGACTGAGAGCAGGGTCACGAACCACATCGCGAGACCCGATCTCTCGATTTCCTAAGGGAGAATTGCACGGGAGTATTTTTGTGGGTAAGGAATTCCTGAGGGGAATAGGAAGGGCTTGGACCCTTCGGGCCAAGGTTTGCGAAGGTCCTGGTGGAGCGACCGTGCCAGTGAGGGTAGGTTGCGTCAGAGTAGTATCAGAGCTATTAAGTCTTGTCTGTATATTGCAGGCGAGAGAAGAGAAAGAGAAAGAGGAAACACTCTGACACACATGACTTGCGTCAGAGTGGTATCAGAGTGGGAGTTGGAGTTCTCTTTGTTCAGATAGCAGAGAGAAGCGGGTACATAATGTCGCCCAGAAGAGAGAGGCAATCGTCTGATCGTGAGGACAGGGATGCCCGAAGAAGAGGTAGGCAGCCAGGGAATCCTGAGATGGAGCGTCAAATACGAGATCTCAGGGCGAGACTCGAAGATATGGAGACCACCCAAAGGCATGGAGCCGACGCAAGAGAGTTCAGCGATCCCGAGATTGAAGAGGAAGCTGGACATGATGAAGGGGAGGTCTCGGCAGAGGATGCCTCAACAGAGAGGTTGATCAGAGCTATTTCGAGGATGAGATTGAAGACTAATATGGACATTCCCGTCTATGAGGGAAGTCTGAATGCTGAGGAGTTGCTGGATTGGATCTGAGCACTCGACACCTACTTCGATTATGAAGATATTGAAGAGGACAAAAAGGTGAGACACGCTGTCACCAAGCTGAAGGGACATGCAGCCTTATGGTGGGACGAGCTATAGGCAGATAGACGTTCCAAAGGCAAACAGAAGATCAAAAGCTGGGATCGGATGATCGCCAAGACGAAGGCGAAATTTATTCCGAGAGATTACCAGATCACTCTGTTCAGACGCATGCAGAACCTGAGACAAAAGATGATGAGGGTGAAGGAGTATACCGAGGAATTCTACAGTCTCAACATTCGAGCTGGTCATCGAGAGAGTGATGACGAGAAGGTGGCGAGATATCTGAATGGTCTTAGGTATGACATTCAGGATGAACTGAGCATGTTGACCATCTGCACAGTTTAGGATGCGTACCAGATGGCTCTAAAAGCCGAAGAGAAGCTGAGCTACAAGCAGGGACAGCGAGGGTGAGGCAGAAGCCAGCCTAGCAGCAAGGCGGTTGCCCAGAAAGAATTCTGAAAGCCCAAGGAGGATTGGAAAAGACCTCAGGGAAAAGCTGAAAGAGGTGGAACCTCACAGCAGAGGCAGCAAATTTCTGAGCCGAGGAGGTAACAATCGGATCAGCAAGGAGATTACGCTGATGCCAATACATTCCCTCATACCCGAGGCAGAGGAAGAGGTCGAGGAGGAGTTATCACATGTTTCACGTGTGGTAAAGATGGTCATAAAGCCGTTGATTGTCCAGAGAGGAAGTTGGACAGAGGAAATGCTCATGTTGCTGAGGCGTAGAGGCGTGATGTTGTAGATGAGGACGCTGGGAGTGGAAAGTCACTAACAGTGCATAAAGTCCTGTTGAAACCTGAGAAAGAGGTGGAGGACACAGCGCAAAGATGCAGACTATTACGGACGACTTGCAAAACCCAAGGCTGGAAATGCAAGGTTATAGTGGACAGTGGGAGCACAGATAATCTCGTTTCAACCGAGATGGTGGAGAAGTTGGCACTGGAGATGCACAGGCACCCGAGTCCATACAAAGTGACGTGGCTGCAGAAAGGACACCAGGTACGTGTTACAAAACAATGCTTGGTTAATTTTAAAATGGGTGAATATAGGGATGAGATCCTGTGTGATGTCATTCCCATGGATGTCTGTCATGTTTTATTGGGGAGACCATGGCAGTATGATAGACATGTGGTTCATGATGGGAGAATGAACACATATACCTTGGAGAAGGATGGGAAATCACATACCTTGCATCCGGTGAAGGATAAGAAGGTGGAGCCGGAAGTAACCAGCACGATACTTCTCATGAGTGGGAAAGAACTTCTCACAGAGCTGGAGAAGGATGGATATCCATAGTTCTTTGTTGTTAGGAAGCCGAGAATTGTCCTGACAAGCACAAGAGTGGACGACTTGCCAGAGGAGATTTAGCAACTACTGGGAGAGTTCGCTGATATCATCGTGGATGAACTACCTCATTCGTTGCCACCAGTGCAAAGTGTGAGTCATCACATTGACCTCATACCCGGAGCAAGTTTTCCAAATAAGGCAGCGTACAGGTTGACACTGTTGGAAGATTGGTTGTTGTCATTGATGTCAACCCTAGTCATGGGTTTTGGACCAGAATATTGATGAAGTTATTTGGACATGAAGGAAAATGAAAATGAAGATACAACACCCATGGATGGATAGTATACATCATTCTC
>ML777185.1:1559914-1583603 GCA_009831015.1 Picea engelmannii
TTCATACAGACTCCAAATGCAGTGGGACCACTTCCATTGGAAATAGTACGGACTGTAGTTTCTTTTGTGCGAGTTTCAGATTTAGATGTTAAATATTGAGTGCGGGGCATGCTGTACAAGTCGGGTCTTATGAACAAACCAGAATTGAATAAAGTTTTATTATCTCTCATATATTCTTGGGTGGAAGGAAGGGGAAAGGATAGAGAGTTCAGATCTCTCTTTATATTGGAGGATTGTATCTTCCTCTTGGATTTTTATCCCTCCCTTTACATTTGTAAGCTGTAGCTACCTTTGGAAGTCATTACTTCCTTTGAACAAAAACTATTGATTATTTCTCATATATTGTGCATGGTGTATTGTGGTGTATTGGTGTAACTCTTATACTATTGTTCATTTCTCATTGGATATAATTGAATGGTTTAAGTATAAGTTGAAAAAGGTTTTAAATTGTACTTGATACTGATTCACCCCCCTCTCAGTATCAACAGACACCTCAGGAGAATGAGGAGGTCAAAAGGCAGGTATAGGATCTGCAGGATAAAGGACTAGTGAGGGAGAGTCTAAGTCCATGTGTCGTTCCAACGGTACTGAGTCCCAAGAAGGATGGAGGCTGGAGGATGTGTACAGACTCCAGGGCCATAAACAAGATCACCATCAGGTACAGGTTTCCATTACCGAGAATGGACGACTTGATGGATTGCCTAAGTGGGGCAAATTATTTTTCAAAGATAGATCTCAAGAGCGGATATCATCAGATCCGGATGAGAGAGGGAGATGAGTGGAAGACAACGTTCAAGACAAACGAGGGTTTGTACGAATGGTTGGTCATGCCGTTTGGCTTGACAAATGCACCCAACACTTTTATGAGGCTGATGAATGAAGTCTTGCAGGAATTCATTGGCAAATTTGTGGTGGTGTACTTGGATGATATTTTGATTTTCAGCAAGACCAAGACTGAACACTTGAGGCATTTGGCCAAAGTGATGAGAAGGCTGTAGCAGGAGAAGCTGCTGGTTAATTTGAAGAAATGCTCGTTTATGCAGACAGAACTCATATATCTGGGTTTTGTAATCTCGGCTAATGAATTGAAGATGGATCCTGAGAAGGTGAATGTAATCAGGAATTGGCCATCGCCGAGGAATGTTTTTGAGGTAAGGAGATTCCATGGATTGGCGAGCTTCTACAGAAAATTCATTCGGAATTTTAGTGGAATCAGTGCCACCATGATGGACACTGTGAAAAAGTGGCATAAAATTTTTCAGTGGACAGCTGAGGCTGAAAGGAGCTTCAATTTGTTGAAGCGAAAGATAACCGAGCAACCAGTATTAGTGTTTCCAGATTTTCAGAAGACCTTCCAGGTGAAGTGTGATGCCAGTGGGTATGTTGTTGGAGGGGTCGTAAGTCAGGATGACAGACCTGTTGCATACTACAGCGAGAAGTTGGATGATGCGAAGATAAAGTACTCCACATACGATAAAGAATTCTATGTCGTTGTCCAGGCATTGAAGAAGTGGAGGCACTATTTGATACCCAAGGAATTTGTGTTGTACAGCGATAACCACGCATTGCAGTTCGTAAGTCAGCAGGAGAAGCTGAATCAGAAGCATGTGAAGTGGGTGGAATATATGCAGAATTTCACCTTTGTCATAAAGCACATTTCGGGAGCTGCTAATAAGATAGCAGACGCCTTGAGTCGAAAATGTTTATTGTTGCAGGAATTCAGGGTCAAGACTTTAGGTTTTGAAAGTCTGAAAGATATGTATGCAGGTGACGTAGACTTTAGCGAGGCATACGAGGCAGCTGAGAACCCATTTCTCAGAGACAGGAGTCCGTGGATAGACTACCTGATTTAGGATGGATTGTTGTTCAAAGGCAATCAATTGTGCATTCCAGATTTCTCTATGAGAGAGAATTTGGTGAAGGAGAAGCACAGCGGTGGACTAGCAGGTCATTTCGGGCATGACAAAAGATTCGCCAAGCTGAGTGAATCGTATTTTTGGCCAGGCATGCGGGCAGATGTAAAATGGTTTGTTGACAGGTGTCGAATATGTCAACACCCGAAGGGTCGGAAACAGAACACAGGATTATATCAGCCGTTGCCCGTACCCGAAAGGCCATGGGACGCCATTAGCATGGACTTTGTGTTGGGTTTACCTAGAACACAACGAGGAGTGGATTCCATTTTTGTAGTGGTGGACAGGTTCTCGAAGATGGCGCATTTCATTCTGTGCCATAAGACCAGTGATGCAACCCACATCGCAAATTTATTTTTCAAAGAGATTGTGCGATTGCATGGATTGCCGAGAAGCATAGTCTCGGACAAGGATACCAAGTTCATAGGTCATTTTTGGAGGACGCTATGGAAGAAGCTGGGGAATGAACTGGCATTCAGCTCAGCATACCATCCGCAGACAGATGGACAGACCGAGGTGGTGAACAGGAGTTTGGGGGATTTGTTGAGAAGTCTAGTGACAGAGCATCACACCAGTTGGGATCAGATTCTACCACAGGCAGAATTTGCGTACAACGATTCGGTGAATCGGAGTACAGGAAGAAGCCCATTTCAGATTTTGTATGGGACACAGCTGAGAGGAGTATCTGAGCTCAGGGAGCCAGAACAGGCTGAGACTAGCAGCGCGAGGGCTGAAGAATTTGCTGAAGCAATGCAGGAACTTCACGCAGAGGTGAAGCAGCGCCTACAGAAGACGAATCAAGAATATAAGCGCAGAGCCGATCAAAAAAAAAGACAACTTCAGTTTGAAGTTGGGGACATGGTTCTGGCGCACCTGAGGAAAGAAAGGTTCCCTAGGGAAACATACAACAAGCTCAAGATGAAGAAAATTGGGCCGTGTAAAATCCTGAAGAAGTTCGGGCAAAATGCATATGAGCTTGAGTTGTCGGAAGGCATCGGGATATCTCTGATTTTCAACATTTCGGATTTATACCCCTACAGGGCTGAAGAAGTAGGCACTGGAACTGAGGAACCAGTGGTCTAGTGGCAGAAACAATTACTAGTTGCACAGAAGCCTCAGATGGAATGCATACTGGACAAGAGGGGTGGCAGAAAGACCAGGAGGAAACAATATTTTGAATACCTGGTGAAGTGGAAGAACCACCCAGTGGAGGATGTCAGCTGGGAAACAGAGGAAACAATACAAAAACATGGGCGTACTGTGCAGGAGCTCATGGACAGGAGCCCATGAAATCTTTTTGAGCCGAGGAGTATGATGCAGGAGCATCGCTCACCTACCAAGCGAGCCAGTGCGTGAAAAGAGAACGAACAGCTGGACAAGCCAGCAAACCTCAATTTTGAATTCTACCTTGGTATTGTTGCGCCGTCATTTAACTAAGGGCATTCAAAGCCGAGCGCACTTGTATCATGTTATAGATAGGAAGGCACTTAATACTATTAAGGCTGATAGGTAGGAATTAACTATAGATTAGACAGTTTACCTTTTGAGAGGGAAAACGGATTATAGGCACCCTCCTTTGTAACATTGTAATATTCTGGATTATTCAGCATTAGCATTTGGAGAGAAAGGAAGAGCAGAGTAGAGAGTTTGTGAAGAAACTCCATGTACAGACATTGAATTAATAGGAAAGCTTTGATTCAATTCCATGGATGTGTTTGATCTATGTGTGTTGTTGATATTATGCTTTTGCATGCTTGCTTCTTTATATGCTTATCTTCTATATGCTGCATATGTAATTGCATATCAGGTTCGAAACCTGAGAGAGTGAAGGAATGAGTTTCCATTGTTTCTTTGTTTAGGCCAGGAGATTCCTGCATAGTGCGCAGTCGAATTCCTCTGCATAGAGTGCGTTGAGGAGGCTAAACAGTTGAAATTTCGTTCTCACTTCGTTCAGAGTTGAGTTGAGTTATTCGAGCCGTGCAGGTGAGTGCAGGTCGAATTTGAGTCTCAGTAGCAAGTCTGAGAAGGGGAAGGTTGAAGCTGTTGCGAGCGTGAGCGCGCAGAGCCCAGAAGACTTCATCACTTTTGGAAGTGGTTGAAGACCGAGCACAAGGAGCGTGTTCGAGAAATCCCTGAAGGAGTCTAAGTTGACAAAAGCTCAGGAGGGATAGTCCCTTGGTTTCAGTTGCACAGGACGAAGGTGGCGAAACGGAGGATTCTCCAGAGGAAGAGAATCAACGACTTGAATTTGTCGTGAAGACTCGCGAAGTCCCGTGGATCGTTGGATCTAGGAGAAGAAGCGAGGAGGTTAACCCTCAGGTGCAAGAAGAACCATTTTCCATCACATATCGACGAATCAGGGTTGGTGAGTGCCTGAATCACATGCACGTCGAAACCGCGAGCTGCGGTTCCCCGATTTGATCAGAGCCGTCGATTTGCGGAGGGACAGGTGGCACGAATCCGGAGCATCGGGGTTTCGGCTTTCGGGGTTTCCAGAAGCAAGGAAACTTTGTGTCGTGGATCCACGATCCGCGAAATCCCGAGATTAACGTGGCATCGTGGGGCCCGGGAAACTTAGTGTTGGACAGGTGGCCTCACGTCGGGGATCGTCACCTCGGCACTCGGAGGTTTGAAAGGGAAATCCCCGATATACGAGAGAGTGTTGACATTGACCATCGGCGTTCAGGGTTTGGCGATTGAGTGACTGAGAGCAGGGTCACGAACCTCGCGATATCGCGAGACCCGATCTCCCGATTTCTGAAGGCAGAATTGCGCGGGAGTATTTCTGTGGGTAAGGAATTCCCGAGGGGAATAGGAAGGGCTTGGACCCTTCGGGCCAAGGTTCGCAAAGGTCCTGGTGGAGCGACCGTGCCAGTGAGGGTAGGTTGCGTCAGTTATCAAAAACCAAAAACTTGGGAATGTCGAATCGAGTGATGATATGAGAGTTCAAAAAATATACTACCTGATTTATGTTCACCACTTTCAAAGGTACAACTTCGGACTACCTTGTAAAATAATCCGTTGATGTAAGGATATACTTGTGCTACTGCGAAGTGTAAGTTTTAAACCTGTGAAGTACAACAATGCATATAGATTCTTAAGAAAAACATAAATTAATAAATGGCTCATTCACATAGTACACAAAGATTTATACCGAAAACCCTCAACCGGGAAATTCGATATAATGAAATAAGAAAGGTTTTCTTGGTTGAGGGTTTCCGGTATAAATCTTTGTGTACTATGTGAATGAGCCATTGATTATTTTCTATTTTGCTTAAGAATCTATATGCATTGTTGTACTTCACAGGTTTAAAACTTGCTTGTGGTACCAGAGCTCGTTTTTGGCTTCAGAGGGACGGCTTTGTTGTTGAGGGTTTGTCTTGGTCTTCATAGATCAAGTTTATATTGGGTCTATGATAAACCTGGGTTTAGTGGAATATTTTGTAGTGGTGATTTGAGTGCAGAAAGAGGAATGGCAAGCTCTTCTAGAATCAAGATAGAGAAATTCAATGGTAAAAACTTTGAGCTATGGAAGCTGAAGATGGAGGACCTTCTTGTAGAAAAAGAACAATGGATCGTTATGGATCCTGGTACACCGTCTACTAGCACACAGGCTACTGGTACACAACCTACTAGTACACAAACTACCAGTACACCACCTACTGGTATGTCGAAGGAAGATTGGGAGAAGTTAGATAGAAGAGCAAGGAGTATTATTCAACTCTGCCTGGAAAATTCAGTGTTGTTAAATGTCTTAGGAGAATCTACAACCAAGGATCTATGGGATAAGTTGGAGAATTTGTATCAATCAAAGTCCCTGGTAAACAATTTGTTTCTTTGAAAGAAGTTGAATCATCTTAGGATGGAAGATGGAGATTATGTGACAGAACATCTAAATGCCTTTAATACTCTGGTAAGTAAACTTGTCTCTGTTAATATTACGATTGTAGAAGAAGACAAGTGTATTACTTTGTTACGTTCTTTGCCAGACTCTTGGGATAATCTGGTTGTAGCAATATGTAGTACCACTCAATCTACATTGAAGTATGAGGATGTAGTTGCATCCTTGTTATCTGAAGAGATGAGGCAGAAAAGCATGGATGGTCATAGCACAAATGCTTTATTTGTAAGAGGTCATACCCAAGACAGGAATCCTAGTAAGTCTTCTAGGGGGAGATATAAATCTACAGGTAGATCTAAGTCTCTAGGAAAATATTTGAGGAAATGTTGGAAGTGTGGTAAAACAGGGCATTATAAGAAAGATTGCAATTCTAAGAAGGTTGAAAAACCAAAGGGATCTGATAGTACCTCTTCCACAGAGACAAAAACCTCCACTGAAGAAGGAGGTGATGTTTACCTAGCATCTATAGGTACACATGCAGACCATGATGTGTGGTTGATCAACTCAGGTGCATCATACCACATGACTCCTCATAGGGACTGGTTCTTTGAATATGAAAAATATGATGGTGGTGACGTATTCCTAGGAGATGACTCGACAACAAAAATCATGGGATGTGGAAGGGTTAAGTTGTTGCTAAAAGATGGAAGGATTAGAACACTCCCTGGGGTTCTTCACATTCCAAAACTTGCCAAGAGCCTAATATCTATAAGCAAGTTGGATGATGCAGGAGTGAATACTGTATTTGGAAAGAACACTTGCAATATGGTACAAGGAGAAATGATGTTGATGAGGGGAGTTCAGTGTGGAACTCTGTACAAGTTGTTGGGAAGCACTTATCCTAATGGGTGGAACAGTTCTATTGTCCCTGAGAAGAGAAATGAAGGATACAAGATCAATATTGTCCCAGAAAAGAAGACCATGTTGTGGCATCAAAGACTGGGGCATATTGGAGAAAAGGGCCTTCGAATACTACACGGTAAAGGTATGGTTGAAGGTATGGCTAATTGCACTCTAGATTTTGATTTTTGTGAACATTGCATATATGGTAAACATAATCGAATAAGATTCCCATCTGGTGCTACAAAAGCAAAGGGGATCTTAGAGTTGATACACAGTGATGTGTTTGGACCTGTGCATGTTCTATCACTAGGTAAGTCTGTGTATTATGTTTCATTGATAGATGATTTATCAAGAAACACATGGATTTATTTTCTTAGAAAGAAATATGAGGTATTTTATAAATTTAAAGAGCTTAAGGCTCTGGTAGAAAATCAAACAAAGAAGAAAATAAAGGTATTGAGAACACATAATGGTGGAGAATTTTGTAAGAAGTGTGGTATAGCAAGGCAGAAGACTACTCCATACACTCCTCGGCATAATGGAGTTGCAGAAAGGATGAACAGGACATTGATGGAAAAATCAAGGAGCATGCTCAGCGGTGCCGAGTTAGGACAGGAATTCTAGGCAGAGGCAGTGGGTACAACATGTTCCCTGGTCAATCGATCACCCTCACCAACGTTGGATGATAAAACTCCACACGAGGTATGGACTGGAAATAAACCCTCTCTTCAACATCTTAGAGTGTTTGGTTTTGATGCTTATGTACATGTTCCAAAGAAAAATAGGAGTAAGTTTGATAAAAAGGCTGAAAAGTGTATCTTTATTGGTTATAAAGATGGTGTGAAAGGTTATAAGCTTTGGAACCCATAAACCAAGAAGATTGTTTACAGTCGAGATGTTGTTTTTAGAGAGGTAAAATATGTTTCCAAACATGAATTCCATCAAGGCCAGAAGAGCCTGAGAAAATAGAGCTAGAGTTGGATGATGCAAAATCTGAATCATCTGAAAAAGATGAAGCAGCAGTAGAAGAAGAAGAACCCCATACCCTAGTATTGAGGAGATTAGTGAGAGAAAGAAGGCAACCAGAAATGTATAGTCCACCTGATTTTCATTCCAATTTTTCTTTATCTATTACTGATGATGATCCTAGAACTGTCAGGGAAGCAATGAATTCAGAGGATAGTAAACCATGGAAGACGTCCATGGTTGAAGAAATGGATGACTTGGATAAGAATGAGGCATGGGATATAGTTGAGTTTCCAGCTGGAAGAAAATATATTGGTAGAAAATGGTTGTTTAAGAAGAAGTTTAATGCAGAAGGAAAAGTGGAGAAATACAAAGCTCGGTTAGTAGCAAAAGGTTATTCCCAGGTAGAAGGAATTGACTTTGGTGATATTTTTTATCTTGTTTCTAAGTTAACTTATATTATATTTCTTTTATCTATTGCGGCTTCTTTTGATCTTGAAGTGGAATAGATGGATGTGAAGACAACATTCCTACATGGGGATATGGAAGAATAAATATACATGAAGCACCCATAAGGCTTTGTAGTGAAGGGAAAGAAAGAGTTGGTCTGTAAGCTAAAAAATTCACTATATGGTATGAAGCAATCACCTAGGATGTGGTACCAAAATTTTGATACATACATCCTTGGATTGGGATTTGTGAGAAGCAGGGATGATCACTGTGTATATTCCAAGAAGGTTGGTAATCACTTCATTTATGTAGTGTTGTATGTTGATGACATGTTGTTGGTAGGAAATAACATGAATGTTATCAAGGAGGTGAAATCACAACTATCCTCCAAATTTGACATGAAGGATCTCGGTGTTGCTAACTTCATTCTGGGAATGGAAATTAAAAGAGATCGTGCTAATAGGAAATTCTAGTTGAATAAGAGAAAATATGTTGAGATGATATTGCAGAGGTTTAATATGCATGGAAGTAAGCCGGTCAAGGTTCCTATTCCTATAGGTGTAAAGTTATATGCAGATCAGTGTCCCAAGACACAGGAAGAAGAAGAGGACATGTCCCATGTTCTGTATGCCAGTCCAGTTGGTAGTTTGACGTATGCAATGGTTTGTACTAGACCAGACATTGTGCATGCAGTGGGAGTTTTGAGCAGGTATATGTCAAAACCAGGGAAGGAGCATCAGACAACAGTAAAGAGGTTCTTCAGGTATTTCCATGGCACTACCAATTATGAATTATGCTACCAAGGAAGACCAGGATTGGACAAAGTGGTGGACATACATGGATTTGTTGATGCAGACTCTGCTGAAGATCTGGATCATAGAAGATCTATAAGTGGGTATGTGTTTAACCTATTTGGAGGAGAAATCAGTTGGATGAACAAAAGACAAGTTGTAGTGACACTCTCAACTACAGAGGATGAATACATGGCAACCACTCATGCAAGCAAGGAAGCAGTATGGTTACAGAGATTGTGTTCATGTATTGGGTTGGTACAAAAAGTAGTGAGATTAGATTGTGAAAGTCAAAGTTCAATATTCCTGGTAAAGAACCCAGCTTATCATTTGAAGACAAAGCATATTGATGTTTAGTATCACTTTGTGAGAGACATGGTTGAGGAAAAAAAAGTGTTATTGGAAAAGGTTGACACTTTGAAGAATGTTGCAGATTCATTGACAAAGTCTGTGAGCACAGAAAAGTTCTCCTGGTGTAGAGTAACAATGGGCATTGGTGCCCTAGATTGTTGACTATATATAATCTTGTGGACCCCTGGATGCAAAGAAAACAACAAGTGGGAGATTAAAATAAATCCATGTACATCTTCGGACTACCTTGTAAAATAATTCGTTGTTGTAAGGATATACTTGTGTTACTGCGAAGAAGAGGGATTAATTGGTCATATGATGTCTAAGCCCCATAGCTGGAAAGGTGAATCCACAGAAACAAGTTGTAAAGGGAATGTTTCCTTTTTCACCCATCCTACAGCCTTTTGGCAGATTATGCATTTACGGGAGTGTGTATGGGCATATTTAAACAAGGTAGGCTAATAGTACCTAGCTCACAGCACTTTGTGGGCAGTGGCATATCCACCGAAGTGACCACTAGCTTCACTTGCATGAAGTTTGGATAGTACTTTTTCTGAATCTTCTTTTTCTAAAAAATGCAGAAAGACACCATCAAAATTATTTCAAAATAATACATCATTTATTAACTGGAAAGATGCAGATTTAAGCCTAAGTGCTCTTCTATTTTTAGGATCAAGATTGTGGGGAGTAGATCCATGCGTTAAATAGAATTTAATGTTCTCATACCAAGAATTGGCAGTAGCTTGTGCACAACTGATCTGTTTTTCGTTATGTTGATCCACAGTTGAGGTGTTTATTTGACTTTCTTGCTATTCAACTAAATCAGCCACTAGTTTACACAGGCCTTGACCTCTAACAATTTGTGAAGGGGTTATTTCAAGGTCATATTCCTGTAATGACGTCATCCAATTTTCCATTTTCTCACCCAGTTCTTTTTGTACTAACATATTTCTTACAGCTGAGTAAGGAACAATAACCTTGGTTCTGGATTTCAATAGATAAGACCAGAAGTGTTTCACCGCTTTGAAAACAGCATATGTCTATTGGTCTACTACTGGATAGTTAATATCTTCTCCTTTAAAAGATGAACTCATGAAGGAAATGGGCATCTCATTACTTTTAGTGTTTTCTTATGTAAGAACAACAGCATAAGATCAGTCAGAAGCAAAGGTGTAAAGAGTGAAATCCTAAGAAAAATCGGGACTCATCAAGGAAGGGGCCTCTATTATTGCTTTTCTAATTGAATCAAAAGCCTGACTTTCTTCTAATCCCCAATGATACACAACATCCTTTTTAATTAAATTTTGTAACAGTCTAACCATTTTTGAGAAGCTTGGGACAAACCTTCTGACGAAATTAATCTTGCCCAAAAAGGACTGCATGGTTTTTTTGGGAGTGGGAAGTTTAGCAATATCTTGGGTTCTTTCGGGGTCAATAATCATTCTATCCTTAGACACTATAAACCCAAGCAGTTTGCCTTGCTCTACCGTAAAGATCGATTTATTAGGGTTGAGAGATATGTCGAACTTGCAGCATCGTTCTAGGATAGAGCTAAGGTGAGATAGGTGATATTTATTGTTTTTAGAGAAGATGGTGATATCATCAAGATAGACCATGACTAACTGGTTAATGAGGCCACAAAAATCAATGTCCATTGATCTCTGGAAAGTGGCACCGATGTTTATCAATCCAAAGGGCATTTTCCTATAGGCGTAAGTGCCCCATGGGGTACGAAAGGTGGTTTTAAGCTGGTCTGAGGGAGACATAAGGACCTGGTTGTATCCCAAAAAACCATCTAGCAAAGATAGTCTTTCGGAACCAGACACATGTTGTAAAAAAATTTCCATTGGAGGAACAAGGTAGTTGTCTTTATCAGATGCTCGGTTTAAGTTCCGAAAATCGACACAAAGTTGAATTTCACCACTTTTCTTCCTTACATGGACTAGATTAGACACACATTGTGTGTGCCTAACTGGGAAAATTATCGTTGCAGTTAGTAATTTGTTTAGTTCATTTTTAACAATGGGTTCCAACTTAGGATGCATCTTCCTCAATTTCTATTCAAAAGGATGAGTCTGGGATTTCATAGGGATAACATGTTGTATGATGTTAGGGTCAAATTTTTTCAAGTCATCATAAATCCAAGCAAAAGCATCTTTAAATTCTTTAAATAAATTTATAAAAGAGGATCTTTCTTTCTCGGAACATCATTTTCCTAGATTAATATTTTGAGGATTATCTCTTGTTCCTAAATTAACCATTTCATAGATCAAAGAGGAACTGTTAGTTTTACAATTTACTGTCCCTCTAAATTTATCATGCAAATCGTAAAATTTCTCTAGTCTCACAACAGATCTGGGGATAGAGTTTACCATCTCGGATTTTGATTCAGGAGATCAAGGATCATATATTACCGTGAAGTTGCGGATATTCTTGTCATGAGTACCTTCATCAATGACTGCACCTTGGAAAGTGTCTTCCATATGTAGGAAGTTGATGATTTGTCGGTCATCATCGAATACTCTCCAATTTGTAATGTTATCTAGGATCGACGGCTTGAACAACAATTCAATTGAAAATGCATCAAGGGAAAGACCTTCAACGGGTAATAGTTTAGAAGCAACATTGGCCAATAAATCAGCTTCTGAATTACTTAATCTAGGAATGGAATTTATATTAAATGCTAAAAATTTATGCATCAAATTCCATACCTCGGTTTGGTAGCTCTTCAGATGTGGGGATAAACAATGTATGGCATTTCTTACCTGCTTAACCATGATTTCCAAATCACCAAATACTATCAAATTTTGTATGTCCATATCTAGTACTTTCCTAAGTCCATGTATAAGTGCTTCATACTCAGTCGTGTTATTAGTGCATTTGAACTCTAACCGACAAGAAATAAAAGTCTTATAGTCTATAGGATTGATGAGTACACAGCCAACACCTGCCCCTTCTTTGGATTTCGATCTGACAAAGTATAAGGACCAGATATGTGCATCGTCAACAGTACTTAGCACACATGGAAAAGATGGTGTCTGAGTATAGGTTATAACTTCAGATTGTTGCCCAGGATCAATGATAAAAGAAATTTCGGTCATGAAATTACCAAAGAAGGTATTCATTCCCTGTGTTTAAAATGAATTTGCAGATGTAACGAAAGGGTCATTCAGATCATTCAGATCCATTATAGTATGTTTAAGATAACGTTCTATGTTTATTCTAATTTTGTTGAGCTGTCCATTTTCAGGCAGCCACAAGTGAGACCAATCTATGGCAAAGTAATTGTGCAACTATTCTGACCAATCCCTGCTTAAAAACAAACCATAAAATTCAGAGATATAAAAAATGATAATATCAATTATATGATGAGCCTTAGGATTGGACGATAATATAATCAGCACATTCTTAAGCTCACCAATTACTTTAATGTTTATTTGATCTAGCTGGATGATTTTGAGATCAGAAGGTTTAACTTTTGCATTAATTTTTTGGCATACAGATAGAGGCATCATGTTTGATGATGCACTGGAATCGACCATACAATTATGTACATTCCTATTAAAAATTTTGAAGGTTAACAAAAAAGGAAGGACATTTTTTCGAGTGTTAACAACAGAATTTTGTTGATTTTTTGTTGTTGTCCCTAAAACAGTTTTATCTACGTTTGCTACAGTTTTTTCTGCTAAGTCCCTTTTGTCCGGAAGTTCAAATGTATTTTTAGTTGGAACATTCTTAGTTGTGTTTGGATCAATTTCTACTGATTTTTTGCTGCTAGAATCATTCTTTTTACTATTTTCAGCGATGCTTTGAAGCATTTTCTGCAAAATAAAGGGAAATATCAGCAGTTCAAAAATAGAAATCTTAGCCCTCAAATTTTTTAGATCTTCGATTAAATAGTATTCTAAAACTGGGGATGTTAAGATTTGTTTAGTTTCAAATTGCTTTGACTGTTTCAGAAACACATTTTTACTTCTTTCAGAAGGGTTTTTTTTTGTGTTTTGCTTCTTGTGTTGTAGGGGTGGACAGTTTCGAAATTCGCTTGGAAGATACTATCCGACAAGTGACCGAAAATAGGGGGAGATGAATCCTCCTCTTCTGGTACCTCTTCCTCAACTGCATCGTTAGAATTTTTAGGAGGAACATAAGCAGAATTATCACGTGCTTCTAAGATGGTTTGCAAAGCATATTGTAAACTTTCGAAATTTAGACCTTCTGTGATTGGGTTTGGTTGGTTAGGAGGAAAAGTTTTTCTGAAAGGAGGTTTAAAAATTCCTTTGCTTGTGGATGCCTCCTCAACTGATCTCTTCAAGTCTACGACCTAATTGGATAGCTTTTGGAAAGATTTTTGCAATCTCTCTAAGTCTAAAGTTTCTTGTTAACTCTTAGTTTGAGGAGGCCTGGTCAGAATTTATATTTTCTTCTTAGAGGATGAGGTTGTTTCATCTTCACTATTAAGATTATCTTTTTAATCTTAATATATCTTTCTCAATTTGACTTGCCTCCTCAAAGGCTTCTAGCAATGTGTTCTTTTTATGGCTATATTATTGTGCAAGGCTTTAGCATAATATGCAACAATGAAACTTTCTACAGGCATTGAATCTACATGGATTTTATTATTTAAAGTAAGAAATATTTAGTTAAAGTCTTTCACTTTTTCCTTAGGATTCATTTTTAAGTTTGAGAGTTCCATAAACAAGACTTTAGGAGATTTATCATCTCCGATTGTTTCCAAGAAACAAGTTTCAAACTTGTCCCAAGAGACGATGGTTTGGGGTTGCTGAGCAAAATACCATGTGTAGGCATTTCCCTCAAAAGTATAAGGAAATAATTTGCATACTACATCATTGTTTTCAACACTGAGGAGTCGAATGGCCAACATGAATTTCTTGATGTGATCCTCAGTAGATTTATTTGAATCTGGATTGAATTTAGGCACCCATTTCTCTGGATGCTTAGGTAATGGGTGTTGGGGTCCAGGTATAGCCACGACATCTTGATCAAGCCAAGGTCTGGCAAGATTATTTTTGTTTTCCATGGGAGTTGGTGGTGTCGAAGGCTAAGATGGTTCTAATGAAGAGATTCCTTCGTCTAAAGACTCTTCTCCTAAAGAGGATGGAGATGACTCAGGTGGAGATGGTGGAATATCGATTCCTCCTGTTCCAGGGATGAATTTTTCAGTAGAATTGGTAGTACTCCCACCTAAAGGGTTTTGGGGCAAACCAGTGCCTTGAAGTTGTTCTCGGATATCCGTGAAATCACGTGGTTGATTAAGTGGCCTACTAGGTTGTCTAATATGGGCTAAGTAACTATGTGTTCTTATGAGTGACTGACGAACAATTTCTTGGATGTCGTCCCCTTGAGGAACTGGTGTCATTGGTTTAATAGGAATCTCAGGGTTATTGTTTGAGATAGTTGTTGTTTCAAGTGTAACGTTATTGTTTGAGCGACTACGCATTACGAAATGAGTGCGAGTGTGTGGGGGAGGAGTCTTGCGACCTCCATGTGCCATCAATTTAATCCAGGCCCTCCTTCTAGCACCATTTGTTGACGAATTTAAGTGACACAACATCAACTGGAAGGTCAAATCCAAACCGGGGTTGTCTAAATAACCCAATCCGTTTGGAATGAAATAGTCTGAAGGGTTTAATGGCTTTGTTGGCCAACTAATGTCCTAAAAACAGTAAAAGAAATAAACTAATCTAAATCTATAATACTAAGGATATAAATTCAATAATTACAAACGTCTCAATAAGGAAATGAATATGTGTGTATGCTTATATACAATATATATACAATCTTGCAAGATTGTAGGGATATCTTGCGAAATAGATGTTTTTTGAAGATGTTTATGAAGTAGATAAAGAAAGCACATACATTTTATATTTTTTTGTTTTATATTTAAAAATATAAAGAACTAAAGATTACTAATCAAACATAATTGAAATAAGAACAGAGTAATAGTCAAAAACAATTTAAACTATTTTTATTTCATTGATAAATAAACTAACAAAAGAACTAGAATACGAGTAAACTAACTTCTGGTTAATTACCTAATGATTTTATCTCTTTGCACAATTCAAACTCCCAATTGTCCTTCCTGTGAGGATAACCTGTAATAGGCTAGTACTAACACTCCTAGAACAACCTCAAGTGTGTTTTGGAGTAGGAATACAAGAGCAGATTAAAAAATGAATAGATGTGATGATCTTATAATGATGAACACTTATAATAAAAGAAATTGAATACAAAACATTCATGTGATACATCATTTAACATCTAGCATAAATCAATGATATTTGAATGAAATATTTATCACAGATCTAATATATGAACAACAAATTACAAATAGAATTAAAGTGTTGAATAATATGAAATATCATACGATGATAAGACTAACGCTGTATAAATGTATTAATATTCCAGAAGATAAAGGCAAAACATAATGGGTAAGAGCCACGATGGTCTAAAGCCAAGGAGTGAACATCTTCTCCATATTAGTCTTGATAGTCATATGTCCATAATGTGTCCAAAACAAAAAATATATTTCACTACTAAGAGTGAAAAATATTTAAACCAGTTCAGGATTCAAGTGCTCATATCATACAAGATAGAGTTGAATCCACAAAAAATTAGACAATATTACAAAAATAGTGAAAACAGTGACCACTCATGCATGAGTTGGTTTGTCAAAAATAAACCAAAGTTTTGTAAACATAAATGGTAGAAAACTACAGAATAATTGAGCGTATGACCCAAGGTGTTGTACTCTATGTAATCAGCATCATAATCCTCCATTTTCTGTAAAAAAATATTTGATATTAAGATAACCACACTAATTAGTATTCAAGAGAGACTGGCTACAAAATCATAGATTTTGTAGCTAGTCTTATTATAGCAAATGAAATCAAATGAAATCTCTTTATTTCGATTTTTTTATAACAGAAATGAATAAAATCAAAACAAAATCATTTTACCATTAGAAATTAGTAAAAATAGGATCTGATAGATCAGAATTTATAATGGCTTTGAAATTGGTTCTTTTTTTTATTATTATATTCCCGAACTTCTTGGATCTTTTGCTTTCCCTCTCTGTGTGTGCCTTCAAGTCAAAATTATCTTGTTCCATTAGGGCATTCCGAGTAGTCAAGCATTTCGCTTGATCTTGTAAGAGAGAAATATCTCTATAATAACACTCTATCCAGTCAAGGCAGCTATCACAGTGCACTAGGGAAATGGCAGACTGACGTGGAAAACAGTCGACAATGGGTGCTTCATGTGTCACTGTGGTCTGTTCTAGTTCGTGACCAATACTTGAAAAACTTTCTTTGCCTTTGAGACAATGGGGTAAATGATTACTCTTTCGATTTCTTAGTTTTCTAGAAATCAAATGACCAACATTCTTGTTCCTGAAATTTAAATCCGTGCTTTGTGTTTTATTTCCCTTACGGAAATTATTCGTAACAGATGTATCATTATCGTTTAAATTAGAGTCGTTCATATGCACATGAAGATACTTTTCTTTTAATTCGGTAAATACATGTTCCAAATATATTCTAGGTGCAAACCTACATGGTAATTCTTTATCCACAGGAGTTTCATCAACAACAGAAACTGGTTCAATAAATTTTGATCCATCAGTTGAATTAACGACCTCAATTTCAGTCATTGGTATGTCCAAATTAGGGTTTACAATTAAATGGGGGTTGGTTGTATCTTCGACTTGGGTGAAACCATTTATTCTCAAAAAGGTCTCCCAATTGTCACCTATTTTCAACAGGTGATAAACCAACAAGATTTTAATGAGTCTGTGGTGAAAAAGACTCAAATTGATACCCTGTCGCTTAAAGCACTTAGACATTTTGTAAAGACTCATCAACAGATAAAAATACATATCCAACTCAAACCCTATGAAATTCATAAGAAAACAGATGTGTTACAAAAAAACTAGCCCATACTGGCATTCACAAGTAACAAACTGTTTCGGAATTAAAAGGAGATTGTGTCATCTAGGTTTTAGAAAAGCAATGGGAATACCTTTTGTACAGCAAGTGGATTTGCAGGAAACCATGAATAAACTCCATGGGACATCCTCCATCTTTGCATTCTTAAACCATTTTTCGCCTTTCGATGGAAGTCTTGTCACCCTGCTTATGAAATCCTCTGTGATTTCTAACTGAACATCCCCCACATTGGCCCTAAAACCGTCAAAATTTTGTGCAAAAGGTTTTGCAACCTGGAGATTATAGCCTTCAAACTTCTTGAGGAAAACATCCCATCCATGAGCTTTCAGGGTGTCAATAACGTCATCATGGGATAGCAGAGCTTGGCATCCATTTGGCTCAATACGAACCATGGATGCCATTACCACTGTGACAAGGATACAACAAATATCGCACGGGATAGGTTCAGGTTTCCAACAGAAGAGCAGCAGAGAGAGGTTTAAGCGAATTGTGATGGCATGAAAAATGCAAGGTTTGGGGACTGTCATAACTTAAACAGAATGGTTAGGGAAAACGAAAACATAGGGCTCGAAAAACTACAAACCATTTCTCATAATGAGTGCCAAACCCTCTGCAGTACAAAACCCCATACGCATAATAAATGATCTCATTAATATTTCAGGCCAGTAAGGTGAATTGAAAACATAGGTACAGCATCCCTGTACCTATTGATATGAATGTTGATATGACAAATTCACTCATGAAATTATATTTGTTGTTAACAAACATTTTTGTGCATTCAAACAATTCATGAATTAAATCAACGATAAACTATAGAACCAATGAAGTCATGGGACCCATAATCAATAAAGATTTTGATAGTGTATTAATCAATAAGTTCATAAGTCTTGAGTTTAAAACATGCATGGGTTCCTTCTAAAATGATATTTCTAAGGTAAAGAGATTATGAAACCAAACCAAGTTTTATGTTTAAATTCATGCTTACAGTCATGAATTAAAAATAAAACAAACGAAAATGCAAACGGAAAAACTCAATAAGGTAAACTTAACCCAATCGTCGCCTCGAAACTTAGAAGCATAAACATTTTCAAATAGAAGGTGATGGAAGCTACAGAAAGGTATAGTGTCTTTTAATCATGATAAGTATTGAAAATCATGTGTGGCTGCCAACAACAGGGTCCAATTCTTGGTATAGAATAGAACATGAACTGAACATAATCCCTAGAAAATTTGTTCAAGATTCGGTTTTCTAATAAGTTGAGGATGGCAGACAAAATGGGTAGCTTCATCACATATTAAGCTTATTGATAGAGTCATGTCGGACATCATATGTTAGGCATCTAATGTGTCCAATGACAACCCTGTCAATTTTCACATGCAACTAATTTCAGGTCTCAAAATTGCTTCCTAGTGATTTAACAAAAAACCCTAGTTGTTATTACTGAACAACTTTAGACTGAAATTATGATAGAAAATTTACAACAACAAAAACATCAAGATCTGAGATAAATCATTTTCACATTTGAGACATAAATTTATTTTCTGTAAATGTTAATTTCATAAATTTTCTGAAGGAAAAACCAACCTTCTTTACAACCAGAAAATCACCAAATACAAGGACAAAACATGTCCTCACAAATACAGAAATTTAGCAACCAAACTCAGCAAATTACCCGGAACAATTTTCAATCAGTTAACCTTCTACTGATCACCTGTATGACCTGTTGACGTCAGTTGTACAAACCTACTACTACCAAAATTCCCTCACATGTGTGGCTAGTCTATCTCACACGTGTGACATGCTTATTCTCACATGTGTGGTATCTTTTCTTGCTGTACGAACTTGTATGGTCCACATGTGTGGTCAGTACCACATGTGCAAATTATTCTTCACTGCTACATCTCTCTTCCACACATGCAACCTCACTCCTATTAAATTGCATCCTTCTCCTCCACACATGTGGCTTCTTTCCCTTCCAAGAAAAATATAGAAAAAATAGAAACCTTAGGCCAGATTGCCTAGGTGTAGAAATTCCCTTCTTGAAATCTCCATCCTCCTAGCACATGTGCTTACTCACTCATGCTAATTCCATAATGTCACAATGGGATGTCACAATCTCCTCCTTTCATTTTATAGGATTCCAATGAGTGATTTTAGGAGCCCTTCCTAAACTCAACAATTAATTAGAATATTTTATTCCTCTTTGTGGGTGTGACACCCCATCACAAGCCCATGAAGCCCATCAGCTTTCCCATGAGGCCCTAGCCTCATTCCAATGTCAATTTCACTTAAACGAAAGGCTAATATGGTGCCAACAAATATTCCCACATGCCTAACACCTTGGCCTCTTGTGGGAATACCTCTCGAAGCTAAAAAATCAACACTCCCTCTTAGCGAGGGAGGTATTCTCCACCACTCCTAGTTTGTCTCTGAAGCAGATAAACTTCCCCTTCACTAAGGGTTTGGTGAGAATGCATGCAATCTGCTCATCTGTGGAAATGTGTTAGAGCTTCACTACTCCCTTCTATACTCTATCTCTGATGAAGTGGTATATGATCTCAATATGTTTTGACCTATTGTAAAACACTGGCTTCTCTTAGAGCTTAATACATCTTTGATTGTCGTAGTGAATCACGGTGGGATTCAACTCCTAACCATATAATTTTGCAAGAATCTTATGAAGCCAGGTAGCCTCACAACTTTCCATACTAGCTTCCATATACTCTTCCTCTACTGAGCTCAGTTCCATGAAAGTCTGTTTCTTGTTGTACCAAGAAACCATTGTTGATCCCATACTGAAACAACCACCAGAAGTGCTCTTTCTGTCAACTACATTGCCTGCCCAATTTGAGTCTAAATATACATGTAGCCTCACTCCATCATCTCTGACATATCTCAGAACAAATCCAACCATACCGCAAAGGTACATGAGCATATGTTTTGATGCAACCCAATGCACCTACCTTGGCTCTACCATGAACTGACTCAAGGTATTGACAACAAAATAGATATTTGGTATAGTATTAACCAAAAACACCAATGACCCAATCAATTGCCTATACATCATGGGATCCACCAAGTGTGAATCTGAGGTTCCCAGCGTGTTTAGGTTGGTGATCATGGGTGTGGCCATGGACTTATAGTCCATCATCCTGAATCTCTTCGATATCTCAACTGCATACTTCCCCTATCCGAGGAATATCTCACCTAGCTATTTCCACACCTCTAATATCAAGAAGTAATGCATCAATCCAATATCCTTCATCTCAAACTCTAAGGCCAAATCCTTGTTTCACCTAGTAATGAGATTTTTAGCTCCTGAGAAAAACAAATCATCAACATATAACACCAATATGAGAGGATCCTTACCAACCTGGAGGAGATATAGGTTGGGGTTTGCATCACTCTTGGCGAAGCCCAAGCTTTGCAAGTACCCATCAATCCTTGAGTACCATGCCCAAGGTGCCTGCTTGATTCCATACAATGCCTTCTTCAACCTGCACACATGAGTTTTCCTCCCATGTACCTCAAAGCCTTGAGGTTGTTATATGTATACATTCTCCTCAATCACACCATTGAGAAATGTTGTCTTCACATCCATCTGATGGATCTTCCATTTCATAACTAAAGTGAGAGAAAGAACTCTCCTTATGGAAATATACCTAGCCACAAGAGAAAAGGTCTCCTCATAGCCTACTCTCTCTTTCTAGGAGAACCCTCTTCCTACGAAACTTTCCTTATACTTCTCGAAAATGCCATCAACATTATGATTGATCTTATAGATCCACATGGAAATCACTATAGACTTCTCTTTCAGTATCGAAACTATATCCCACATGTTATTTTTCATAATGGATTGGTACTCCTCCATCATGGAATCCTTCCATACCTATTGGCATGTTGCTTCCTCATAGATGGAAGGCTCATAATCAATGATATTTCTCATAAGATCCACATAACTAGAGAATATTTATGGAGTCCTAATCTCCCTTAAGGCGCCTCTGGGAGCTGTGTGCCCCTCTGCATCCCTCAAAGTATCTCAAAGCTATCTAGGTCTTGTGTCCTCATCACTAGGAGGATCCCCTGGATCCACAAGCTCCTCTGACTCCTCATGATATGAGGGTTTCTCCTCAGCATTGGATGGTCATGTACTCACCTCAATCTTTGGAGCCTCCTAGTCCTCTCCACCTATTGTGGTCTCATGATACATCCTGAAGGCTACGTCCTCCTCAAACCTGACATCCCAACTAACTTCAATATAGCGTTATCCTGAAATGTAGATGTGGTAGGCCTTCGATGTCTCACTGTACCCCACAAACACGTCTTTCTTCCCAGAAGGCTGTAACTTTGTCCTCTTTTCCTTAGGAACATGGATGTAGACATGACAACCAAGGATCCTCAAATGCCCTATTTTTGGTCTCACTCTTGTGAATTCCTCCTCAGGAGTCTTGTCCTCTAGGATCCTATGAGAAGTCATGTTCTGAACATAAATTACAGTGTTGCATGCTTCTGCCCAGAGCATCATGGGTAGATCCTGGTCATCTAACATTGCCCTGGCCACCTCAATTATTGTCTAGTTATTCCTCTCTACAACCCCATTCTATTGTGGGTTGAAATGCACTATCAACTCCCTCTTAATCCTTACTTCCTTATAGAAGTTCTTGAGCTCATTGGAAATATACTCACCCCCATTATCTGACCTCAAAACCTTGATCTTCTTCCTTGTCTCATTCTCCACCAAAGCTTTGAACTCCCTGAATTCACTGAAGACTTCATCCTTAGTCTTCATGAAGAAGATCCATGTCCTCCTGGAATAGTCATCAATAAACATCACATAATACCGGCAACCACTCATAGATGGAACTGACATCGATCCACATGCATCTGAATGTACTAGATCCAGGATCTCCTTGGACCTATTGTCACTGCTTGGAAAAGCAGCCTTGGCATTCTTTCCAAGTGCACAACCTCTGCATACTCCCAAGCGTTCAGTTCCAAACTATGGAAGACCTATAACCATCTTCCTCAACACTGGCAAGGCCTGGTGATGTAAGTGCCCCAGTCTCCTATGCCAAAGCTCACATAGATTATCATTGTTATATACCAGGGCCTGAGCTCGATGACCAACCAACTTATAGAGGCTGCCATCACAAGTACTAATGACTTTTGTTGAGTCAAGAATCAATCCCTTTGGCCAAACAAGAACCTGCCCATGTATGAATGCCACTTCATACCTTCTATCCTCCATGGTAGAGATAGAAAGTAGGTTCTTCTTCAATCCAGGTACATACAACACTTCACTCATCTTGAGGGGCTTTTCGGACTTCAACTAAAATGAGGTTGTGTCAATTCCCTTGAATGCATACTTGGCATCATTACCAAGTTCTACTTGCAATCAAGAATTCTCATCTGTCAAACTGGTGAGTGATTTATGTGATCTTGTCATATGATGAGAAGCTCCACTGTCAACCAACCAAGTCTCCATGGTGACCTGCCTAGAACAAAAAATCCATTCAATTGTGTCTCAGAGGATGAATCCCTCTCTTCCTTCAAACCTTCAATTCTGAAACCATGCCAATTTTCACATGCAACTCTATGTGACTAATTTCAGAAATGTTCCTAGTGATTTAACAGTAAACCCTAGTTGTTATCACTGAACAACTTTACACTAAAATTATGACAGAAAATTTACAACAACGAAAACATCAAAATCTAAGATAAATCATTTGCACATTTGAGACACAAATTTTTGTTCTATAAATGTCAATTTCAAAAAAATTCTGAAGGAAAAACCAACCTTCTTTACAACCAAAAAATCCCCAAAACATGTCCTCACAAATTCAAAAATTTAGCAACCAAACTCAACAAATTACCCGAAAGAATTTTCAATCAACAAACCTGTTTTTGGTCACTTGTACGACACGCTGATGTTAGTCGTACAACTATTGACGTCCGCTGTATAGACTTGCTGCTGCCAAAATTCCCTCACACGTGCGGTCCGAAATCTTCCCACACGTGTGGCCCAAAATCTTCCCACACGTGTGGCCAGTCTGTCTCACACATGCGGCCTACTTATTCTCACATGTGCAACCTCTTTTCTTGTTATATGATCTGCATGTGTGGTCTATACCACACGTGCGGCCTATTCTTCACTGTTGCGGCACTCATCCACACGTGCGGCCTCTCTCCTCTTCAGTTGCATCCTTCTCCTCCACACATGTGGCTTCTTTCTCTACCAATAACAAGATAGAAAGACCAGAAACCCTAGGCCAAATTGCTTGGGTGTAGAAATTCCCTTGTTGAAATCTCCATCCTCCTAGCACAAGCGCTTACTCACTCATGCTAACTCCATAATGTCACAATGAGATGTCACAATCTCCTCTCCTTTTATAGGAGTCCAATGAATGAGTTTAGGAGACCTTCATAAACTCAACAATTAATTAAAATATTTTATTCCTCTTTGTGGGTGTGACACCCCATCACAAGCCCAAAAATCCCATTGACTTGCC
>ML777185.1:1600637-1629379 GCA_009831015.1 Picea engelmannii
ATTAATTAATAATTTAACTACAAACTACATTTAATAACTTGCGTAATGGATTTAATAGATTAATGGTATATGATATAAAATGGTTGCGTATGCAACAAGGGATAGCCTATGAATCCCAAGAAGATAAAAACATTAAAGGAAGGACCAAGGACGGGGACGAGGGCAGGTAAGGGAGTAAAGGCATGAGTTGGTGAAGGAGGAATAAGGGAGGTAGGGAGGTTTACGTGAGGGGCATTCGACGGGAGAGGAGAAGGATTGGAGGGAGGTCTGTGAGATTTGTTGGGAGCAGTAGAGTTCTGGCTGTGGCATTTTGATCAGTTGAGGCACCGGGTTGCTGGAGGTTTTGGGCACGGGGGCCAGGATATCCATAGATATCTTGGGGCTAGGTAGTTTTTCTAGTTGGCAGGGAGGACAGTAGGTTTGGGCAGTTATTCTTTGTTTGTGGCTGGGTTGGTCTGTGTATCAGGTAGCGGGAATGCAACAGCAAGGCAACAAGGCAATAGAAATTAGCATCAGAACCAGGTAATCTGTTAAACTATGTGTTTATTTCATTCTGCCATGAAAACATTATTCATTGATAAATTTAAGTTACTAAAGTTGCTATTATGAAGATTGTTGTTATGTTATAAAGTTATTATCTCAGTTCATGAAATAAATTGCTTATGAAAGTAAATGATGTTTAGAATTATTTGGTTGTTACATATGGTATCAGAGCCTCTTAGTTCGAAATATGGGCCTAAGGGCCAAAACCCCAAGCGTTAACTCTAGCCACGCTTAACCTGCAAGCAAAACACGTCAGTTTGCGTCTTAATAGATTGTGTCAAGCAACATTCAGCTTGACCCAATATGACTGATACATTATCAGAAAATATACTCAAGGTAGTACCCCTACATTATCCAAGCAAATGGTCTTATATATATCACAAGCAACCGCTTCAGGTAATACCCTTTAACTGGATCATAAATGGCTAATACAGCATTAGTTTGAATATTCAAAGGAACACCTTTTAAAATAGTGGCTAATAATGAAAAATACTTAATAATGAGGTCGGGGAAATTCATGGTGAAAACCCTGATACAATCAGAGCCATCCATCTGATTGGGACAGGTGGCAACCATCGGAGAGTCATCGGCATTTGGGCCATCGGGACTCACACAGATAAGTGCTTTTGGGTTGGCGTTTGGTGAAGTCTGAGGCTTAACCTGGACCGTCCATCCATTTAGGACGTGTGTCGGAGATCCGAAGAAAGTCGGGGATCGGCATATTGGGGATTCCATGGACACGAAATCTCTGCATTTCGAAATCGTGAAGTTCGAAACCCCGATGAGTGGGGGGCAGTTGTCCGCACATCAGAGAGGGAGGATAGTGCCATCGTGAGGGGCTAGCTGTCAGCAAACTGGAGAGTTGGGATTTGAGGAATCGGGAATCCCATGGACATATGCACTTTGGCATTGAAAACCCTGAAACTCCGACGAGAGGTAAGGTGGCGGTCATATAGAGGGAGGTCGTATGGACCCCAAAAGACTAGCCCAGGGGACTAGCAAAAGTTGGAGCGCGTCGGGAATCGGAGGATTGTGGATCCAAGGTGCATATGCACTTTGGTATTAGAAAGCTCGAAACCCCGACGAAAGGAAAGCTATAAGGCTGCGGTCTTGTGTGCACGGTCGTGTGGACTAGGAGCCTAGCCAGGGAGGGGCTAAGGCCAAAATGAGCTCATCGGTGATCGGGGATTGCAGAGTACAAGAACTCTTGGCAACGGGAAAGACGAAACCCTGATAAACTGAAATTAAGATCAGGGAAGACTGCGATCAAGGTAAATTTTAATAATGAAAAGTCCTAGGAACAATAGACCCATACAAATTTTAACCTTGTCAAAAAAAAAAAAAAACAATTTTAACCCCACATAATGTTTCATGCAACTAATCATTATCCCAAAAGGAGAGCTGTCTATTACGCAGGAGAACGGATCTGAGCCGTTAGATCTCGGGCAGATACCCGTTAGTCGTCGGATTTGCAAGGAGTTGCGACGGAGTTAAGTCCTCGAGGACAGGAGAAGAAATCTCGACGAGAGCTTTGAAGGCATCAGGATATCGGCGTTTGTGAAATCGGGAGTCACAAGGTCGAGGAAGTCGGGACATTTCAAGTCTCGAAATAGCGGGAACGATCTGGACCATCTGTTTGAGGAGACACGTGGCAGAGATCAAATGACTTGTTGGTATATCGGCTACCGCGGTTTTGAGTTGACAGAGGATTTCTGTCATCGGAGCATCGAAAACCTTGAAACAGCGAGAGGCGATCAGGACCGTCTGTTCTTGGGACGAGTGGTAGTGATCTGAGCCATCGGGAAAGGTTCCGACAGGAGGTCGTCCATCGGCTCATCGCGAATCGGGAAATCGCAGATCCCATGGACGAGTGGTCCTTGTTGTTCGAAAACACGAGGCCTAATTCTCCGAAAAGTGGAAATCTCCATAGTGGAAGTCAGCTGTCATCGCGGATCGGGATATTGAGAGTCCCGGGAACATAGCAACAAGAGTTGCGAAATCATGAAACGTGATTTCCCGATGGGCCAAGGGACAACGTGGCCCACGGAAGGGTCAACAATGGACAGGTGGTAGATTGCATCGCAGATCGAGATATCATGAGTTCCGTGGACAAAGTATCCATGCACTACGAAATCGCGAACCCCGAAACTGCGAGGTAATTAACTTAGCTCTTAAACCTTCTTTAAAACGAACTAATTAAATGATGTTTTATTTAAGACTTAAGCGTATCGCGAAATCAGAGATCGGGGTTTCGTGATTCAATTTACATCGATCATTTGTTACAGGAAAACCCCGAATCCCGATTTCTTTAACACTTAAATGGAAAAACTCACAAATTTAAAGTTATATCCCGGTTTAAATAAATTTTTAAAGGGGCACTGAAAACTTATAGTTTGTGAATTTTAACCATTCATCATCCAAAACCAAACAATAAAAGGCATCGCGAATTTTGAAGTAACAAAATTCTTGCTCGAGAAGGTCCGAAACTCCGATGGGAAGCCATAAGGCAGCGGTCACATAGGAGCAGGTCACATGGACCTCGGTATAGCTGGAAGGGCTAACGCGCAAGGAAGAGGCTTATCAGGTATCGGGATATCGCGAATCCCGTAGACACAGGGTTCATGCATTTCGATATTGCGATGTCCGAAACCCCGATAGGGGACAAGGCTGTGACCTTGTGGTATGATGGACAAATGGGCCAAGAGCTTAGCCCGGTGGGATAACGCACAAAGTACTGCATCGATAGATCGGTAATCGGGAGACTGTGAGGACAGAGGTTCGTGACAGCGAGAATCGCGAAACCCTGAATCCCAACAGGGAATAGGACTACGGTCACATAGGAGAGGGTCACATGGACCAAAGCATAGCCAGGGGAGGGATAAAGCTAGAAGATAGCGTATCGACATATCGGAGATCGGGAGTCTGTGAGGACAGGGAACTCTCGACATCGGGCATAAGGAAACCCCGAAACCCGAAACTAAGTCGGGAATTTCACAGTTAGGTGCAAAAGGCCGTGGGGAATATGGGAAGACAATGTATATGCATACATATATACACATCTAACTACATGCATATACACAGATGAATAAATTTATAAATACAAAAGAAATAAACCGAAAGAAAAACACCAAAATCTGACCAGAGCTGGAATTACAAGCAAATCATTTTTATTTCGCACTGCAAAAATAGGAAATTACCATTTATCACCAAAGTATAAGAAAGGTTCATGCAATTTCTTGACTCGATTAACTCCGCGTTCTTCACGAAGGTACTGAAGCTGTGCACAAGCTGGCGGACTAAATCGTACCTCTTTCCATACCCGAAAACGAACTCCGCAAACTGTACGGACGGGGGATTGGTTCCCAATATTTTAAAGAGACTGGACTCCGGGTCCTGGATCTTGCCAGTGACCATATCAATATACTTTGTTTCTACAAAACGAACTGGCAGCAGATACAGCAATACCCAGCACTAGAAAAGTGCTCAGAACAATGGCGAGGAGGTGAGTCATGGTAGGCGAGATTCTTGGAACCTCAGACCAGAGCTACGGCAAGATCTATGGTGGAGAAAGAATGACGCGAGGAAAGTCCTAGTGGATGAGAAGGTGGAGGTAGAGGAAGGACGCGTAGGGATTCGAAGAGCTGACAGGTGTAGAATTTTGGGGTTAGATACGAGGGAGCTTGAAGAAGCTAGACGAGCACGTGGAATCCATGCATGCCCGAATCCATGTGTGTTCGATTATTGATTTTTATATTTTAAAGTGTAAAAATAATTTAAAATAAATTAAATAATTTAGTATAAATAATTTATATATAAATAAAGGTCAAGTTAGTTTAAATTAAAGTAAAATTAATTTGGGTAAATTAGTGTAATAATGATTTTAAATTAATTATTTTATTTAAGTATAAGGTTGGTCTACCTTAAAGTAATTAATGATGTTAGGGCTTAGACTAGGACAAGCGGGAAGGAGGTGGCATATGCGCTAGGAAGTGACGAGTAAATCACAAGGCTAACGTAGCTACAGGGTAAGGGAACCAATAATTCTTTTCGCAAGGGCGAAGAAACCAAGCTTAGACACTTAATCGTAACATAAACTTAGCCAATCCCCTAATTGACTAATGTCTGTTTACAGACTAGTAAAGAAAACTTACGCCTAACCCTGTTTCTAAGTTTAAGTAGCACCAATTTGAAATGTCCTGGAACTCACCTTGACAACTTTGGGGTGATGCAGGTTCAGACATACAAGATGGTCAGGACTCGCAAGGGTCGAGGCAAGGGAGAGTCGTCACGGGCACCGCCAACACCACCAGCGCCACCACCACCATCGCCCGAACTAGCCCTCATACTGCACTCATTGGAAGCCATTAAGGAGACTTTAAAGGGGCGCCAACCGGTAGGGACTGAAGTGGAACTCCCACCGTCTGGAACGGGTAACCCAGAAGCATCAAGGGACTCAGGGGGAGAACTTCCACCTAAAGACATCACACGAGAGCTGCAGAAGATCAAACTTCCGGAGTTTGCCGGAGGTCGTGCCAGTGAACGCGCGGAAGCATGGTTGGAAGACATGACAAGGTGTTTTGCCTTAAGGGACTATGCATCCAACTCAAAGGCAAAGATCGCAATTTTTCAGTTAAGAGACAGTGCCTTGAACTGGTGGGGCAACTTGGAAAGACAACTACACCTTACCCCAGACACAGTATCTTGGGAACTTTTCAAGGAGAGGTTCCAAAGGAAATATCTACCAGCATACTACGAAGAACAACAGGTAGGGGCATTTCATGCCTTAGTACAAGGAAACATAACTGTAGAAGAATATGAGATCAGGTTTATGGAACTAGTCAAATACGTTTCATATATGGACAATGACCAACGACAGGCAGAGCGCTTCATTTATGGATTGAACCCGAAGATAAGAGCTATGGTGCGGATGTGGAAACCGTCTTCAGTAGCGGAGGCGGTAGAAAATGCGCGTTACGCGGAAGAACACATGAACTTAACCGGGGGTACAAGATCGACATTTCCTCATCGCCCTGGATTCGTAGGAAAGACCCCAAGGGCATTTCCTAGGGGAGGGGGCTCAAGGCCACCACCTTATGGTAACGGAGTCATGCCAAGGACAGTAGCTGTAGGGATTTCAATGGCAGCTAGTGCAGCATCTCGTTCATCGCCAATGGTGCAGACAGGTCCACGACCATCTCAGGGAACAACTAGTAGGGGCAGGGGTTCCAGGGGAAGGAACTCATTTCAGAGACAATCACATAACAGTGCACCGGTTCAATCTCGTATTACCTGTTGGAGATGCGAATGACCCCATTACCAACGGGACTGCCCAGAGTTACAATCAGGGTTTGTGCATAGAGAAGGAAAGACAACGATGGGGAGTTCAAGTAGCAGCCACAAGATTTATGCAGCAGTTAATAACCGCCAGGCTGAACATCAATCCATAGTAGTGGAGTCATCAGTTACACTAAATCATATCAATGTTAAGATTTTGTTTGATTCTGGTGCGACAGATAGTTTCATTTCACCATCTGCATTAGAAAAGAGTGGGCTGGCAGCCTACGAGCACGATGACTTTAAACAAGTCGAGATGGCTTCAGGGGAAAAACAAGCTGTAGGACCTAGTGTCGATAATTGTATAGTAGACCTAGGAGTGTGCACTACCAGATTGAAGGTATACGTCACTGCTCTTGGGGCATATGACTTAATCATTGGAATGGATTGGTTAGCAGCTCATCGAGCTTTGGTAGATTGTTTCGCAAAGAGGGTTCTTTGTGTCAATGATGAAGGAAAATCGGTAGAGATCCAGGGTGTACAGAGAAAAGTGTCATTACGCTTTATATCAACTATGAAGGTCAAGCGATGCTTGAGACAAGGGTGTCGATTTTATGTAGTGGAAGTAGTGAATGAAAGGAAGGGACCCTCATTGGGTCAGTACCCGGTATTGTTTGAATTTTAGGATGTTTTTCCGAATGAGTTACAAGGGTTACCTCCTGAGAGGGAGCTTGATTTTACTATTGAGCTAAAACCTGGTGCAGAACCAATATCTAAGACTTCGTATCGGATGATGGTGCCGGAACTTTGTGAATTGCAAATGCAGTTGAAGGAGTTACTAGACTTAGGGCTAGTAAGGCCCAGTGTCTCACTTTGGGGTGCACCGGTAATTTTTATAAAGAAGATGGATGGATCCTTACGACTGTGTATAGATTACAGGGACTTAAACTGTGCTACAGTGAAAAATAGGTACCCAATGCCGCGAATAGATGACCTCTTCGATCAGATAAAAGGAGCAGCGGTATTCTCAAAGATCGATTTGCGATCAGGGTATCATTAGTTAAGGATTAAGGAAGGTGATATCCCAAAAACTGTTTTTCGAACTCGGTTTGGACATGATGAGTTTGTTGTGGTACCTTTCGGATTGACCAATGCGCCAACAGTATTCATGAGCCTCATGAACGACGTATTCTGAAAGTACTTAGATCGATTTGTACAAGTTTTTTTAGATGACATACTCATCTATTCCAAGAATGAAAGAGAACATGAGGAACACTTGCTAATAATGTTGTCCTACCTTAGAGAGAACAAATTATATCGGAAGCTATCGAAGTGTTCCTTCTTTCAGAAAGAGATCCACTATTTAGGTCATATCATTTCCGGTGAAGGAATCTTCTTGGACCCAGAAAAGATAAAGGACATTATGGAATGGCCAGTGTCGAAAAATGCCCATGAGGTGTGAAGCTTCATGGGGCTAGCGGGTTATTACCGAAGATTTGTGGAAGGATTCTCAAAAATAGAGAAACCCATCACCACTTTGCAACGCAAGGGAGTCAGGTATGAATGGACAGAAGAATGTGATAGTGCATTCATTGGGCTTAAGAGGTTACTAACTAGTGCGCCAATTCTACGAGTGTCGGATATGGAAAAGGACTTCACGGTCTACATGGATGCCTCGAAACAAGGGTTGGGGGCCGTGCTAATATAGGATGGAGGAGTGATAGCTTATGCGTCAAGGAAGTTGAAGAAGCACGAAGATTTATACGTGACTCATGATTTAGAGTTAGCATTTGTAATGCTAGCTCTGAAACTTTGGAGGCACTATCTTGTGGGGCGAAGCTTTGAGCTCAAAATGGACCATCAAAGTTTAAAACATCTCTTTACTCAAAGAGATCTGAATGTCAGGCAAAGGCGATGGAGTGAGTTTATGAGTGAGTACGATTTTGGTATTTCATATATAAAGGGAAAGGAAAATGTGGTCGCAGATGCCTTGAGTAGGAGACCACGTATCTTCTCCTTGGTAACCTTAAAGGTCAATTTGAGGGAACATGTGTTGACACAACTATCAGAAGACAGTTGGTATTTAAAGGTTACTTCAAACCTCCAGAGTGGGAGGCAGTTAGTTCCAAAGTATGAGGGATATAGTATGGAAACAGATGGACTGTTAAGATATCAAGAAAAGATGTACATCCTTGAGAAAGGGGATATTCGGAGCATCATACTAAGGGAAGCCCATAGAACACTTTATTGTGCACATCCGGGTGTGAAGAAGATGTACGCAGATATGAAGAAGCTCTTCTTTTGGGTAGGCATGAAGCGTGATGTAGTCCATTTCTTCGCCAAATGCCTAAAGTGTCAACAGGTGAAAGCCGACCACCATCACCCGGCAGGCCTCCTACAACCACATGATGTCCCTATGTCCAAGTGGGAAGTTATCTCTATGGATTTTGTTGTGGGGTTGCCGCTCACATCCCATAGACACAATGTCATTCTTGTGATAGTGGATAAGTTAACCAAGAGTGCTCATTTCATTCTGGTTAGAGACACTTACGATGTCACTAATGTGGCACGTGTGTTTGTAAGCGAGGTTATCCGTTTGCACAGGATACCTAAGAAGATCATTTCAGATAGGGACTCCAGATTCACTTCTAGGTTTTGGACAAGTTTACAGTCAACGTTGGGGACTCAGTTGAACTTAAGCACAGCTTATCATCCTGAAACAGATGGACAGACTGAGAGAGTAAATCAAGTCATGGAAGACATGCTTAGAATGTATGTAATGGATAATCAAACCGAGTGGGAGAAGTACCTACCTTTAGTAGAGTTTTTCTACAATAACAGTTATCATAGTTCCATCGGAATGCCACCATACGAAGCTTTGTATGGGAGGTCATGCAGAACACCATTAAGTTGGGATAGACTAGAAGATCGAGTAACAGTTGGGCCAGAATTGATTCAAGAAATGGAGGAACAAGTGATTCAGATTAGGTAGAGACTAAAGGAAGCACAGGATAGGCAGAAAAGCTATGCAGATGCACACAGGACCGACCGAAGTTATGAAGTGAGAGACTAGGTTTTCATTCGTATCAGGTCTAATAAGAGTACCATACGGTTCGGGAAGGGGACAAAGTTGTCACCTCGGTTTATAGGGCCATTTAGGGTCCAAGAGAAAATTGAACCCGTTGCCTATTGTCTCGTGCTACCACCCCACTTGCATAAAACTCATAATGTATTTCATGTATCTGTTTTACGTCATTATGTTGCTGATGAATCACATAAACTAAATTGAAAGGAATTGCAGGTATCGGACGTGGGAACCCTCACGGTAGAACCGTTATGCATATTGGACCGTAGAGTCCGACAGGTCAGGAACCGTCTGGTAGATCAAGTTAAGGTCCAGTGGGACAAGTATAGTCCAGGATCTGCTACTTGGGAAGACAGCGAGACTATCCCTCACTATTTTGACTACCTCGAGAATATGTTTCTCGAAAGAGGGGTGTATGTAACACCACCTTTTGACTTAGACAGCCAAGATTACCTGAGGCCTATACACTTTATTTCCTAGTCACAGTAAAACTATTAAGTGATACACTTAAACTTTAAAATTTATGAACTTTTATGAGTGTTTAAATATTATCGATGATGATGCATGTAATGCGATCTATTATGTGAATGTAAATTTTACGAATGTTAAATGTTATTGATGATGATGTATATGATGCGACATATTGTGAGAAAGTGAAAGTAATTAATGTTTAAATACTATTAGAATGATGTCAGATACAATACTGTCTGTTTTGGGCAAAGGATAATCTTGTGAATGGGTGACGAGTTTGAATTATGGGATATTATGGAATCTAATTCTAATTGGAAAACTTTGATGTTAATGTATCGGTACGGGGATACCAAATTGAAATGATGATAGTATGCAATTATATGATGATAATGCATAAAAATGTATGAGTTGTGTTACAGATTAATCTGCAGGTTATGTGCTATGAAATAGCCAAGAGATAATGATGATGAAAGTGGATATCAGGACCACTAACCGAGAAACATTATGGTATGAATACTGTATGTGAAATTTATATTGATTTGGATGCATTGCTATGATATGTGGATTGGTGCATGATTTGGTACTGATACTGCCCAAAACCGAATAAATGATGACAAAACCTCCAACAACACGGTGCCCCTGTATGTTCCATTGTAGGGTGTTGACCCTAGTTCTGTTAGGAGGGGTGGAGGCATTTCCCACCGTGTATCCTCCATTGTAGGGTGTTGACCTTAGTTCTGTAAGGAGGGGTGGAGACATTTACCACCATGTATCCTCCATTGTAGGGTGTTGACCCTAGTTCTGTTAGGAGGGATGGAGGTGTTTCTCACCGTGTATCCTCCATTGTAGGGCGTGGACCCTAGATATGATTAGGAGGGGTGGAGGCATTTCCCACCGTGTATCCTCTGAAACCTAAAGTCATGGGAGAACGGTGCTAGTTCACGCTCCCTAAGACGTGTGATGATGACTGTCAGTTGCCTGCTAGGGAAGCTTGGTCAAGATAGCGACACTTCCACTTACAGGTTCTATTTGGAGTTAGGTCAATATAATTGACGCTCCAATATAGTCTAGCAAAGGAACGATAGGAATGGAGATGGAAGTAGGTTGGGGAGGAAGGATGAGTAGTAATAGTTGAGACGGTATGGAGATCTATCTTGTGGTGAAATTTAATGCCTTCCCTTCAAAAAAAAAAAGAAACGTGTATACATGGATATTCATTATTACATAACTAAACCACAGTTGTTTAAAATAAAATTGTTAAACCGGATTATTGTAATTAAATAATTTCTCAAACAATTGATTGATTGTTGTCTTTTATAAAAGACTAGTCTTGCTGACTGGATTGAATGCATACATAAATTACTAAAGGATGATAGTTTTGATTATTAGTACATGCACGCGATTTGCATGTACTAGCTACACATGCATTTCTTGTACATATACACTAGTATGTATGAGCTTTCTTGACTTACTTATTGATAATGTCAGTTACTTGTTGTGAATGTGTAAACCATGCTCTCTTCCTTTGTACCATAAGATACCTTAACTTCGGGACGAAGTTTCCTGAAGGGTGGGTGTATGTAACGACCCTAGTTGAATAAATGTTTAAGAATTATAAAGTAAAACTAATTAGGGGATTAATTGTGTTAACAAGGTATTAATTAAACAAAGATGATTTAATGATATTGATTAAGTGAGTTATTAATTAATTAAAGGATATAATTGTGATTAATTAATAATTTAACTACAAACTACATTTAATAACTTGCGTAATGGATTTAATAGATTAATGGTATATGATATAAAATGGTTGTGTATGCAACAAGGGATAGCCTATGAATCCCCAGAAGATAAAAACATTAAAGGAAGGACCAGGGACGGGGACGGGGGCAGGTAAGGGTGTAAAGGCATGAGTCGGTGAAGGAGGAATAAGGGAGGTAGGGAGGTTTACGTGAGGGGCATTCAACGGGAGAGGGGAAGGATTGGAGGGAAGACTGTGAGATTTGCTGGGAGCAGTAGAGTTCTGGCTGTGGCATTTTGATCAGTTGAGGCACCGGGTTGCTGGAGGTTTTGGGCACGGGGGCCAGGATATCCATATATATCTTGGAGCTAGGTAGTTTTCCTAGTTGGCAGGGAGGACAGTAGGTTTGGGCAGTTATTCTTTGTTTGTGGCTGGGTTGGTCTGTGTATCAGGTAGCAGGAAAGCAACAGCAAGGCAACAAGGCAACAGAAATAAGCATCAAAACCAGGTAATCTGTTAAACTATGTGTTTATTTCATTCTGCCATGAAAACACTATTCATTGATAAATTTAAGTTACTGAAGTTGCTATTATGAAGATTGTTGTTATGTTATGAAGTTATTATCTCAGTTTATGAAATAAATTGCTTATGAAAGTAAATGATGTTTAGAATTATTTGGTTGTTACATTAGGGTTCCCAACTATTGGGTTGTCTCACCATTTAAATTCTTTAAAAGAGTGGAACACTCTGTGGCATGACAACATTTCCGAGTGAATGCTCAATTTGTACAAATATCACAGTTGTGTCATTAAGATGTAAGCTCAATAGAAATGGAGATGCTTCAACTATCTCACCAAGGCCTCTTGAATTGCCAATAAGACAATGTTATTATATGCCATATGTAATCTCATGAAACTCACAACATTGTAAAAATTAATGTTGGTGCTTGCATAATTGCAGATACTTCTTAGACCACTAGAGAAGCAAGTATATCAAAGTGGTTGAGCAAGGATGAGCTCTATCTGAAATTGGATAAGCAAGGATTAACTTATGGCTTTCTAAGAAAATAGTAATGAAAATAATTCATGTACTTTGGAAGAGAAATGCTTAGGACAGCAACATTCAGGTCATCTAGCATAGGTGAGATTTGTTTTTATATTATAGACATATCAATTTTATACATGGATTAATCTCATAGGATGTGTTGTGAAGATACCCATCCTTCACCACTTCAACATTACTGCGAATTATTTCATTTCAATCATGCAACGTATCATCCGATACAAACCAAATAAAAAAGAACTGGAGGTCCAAATACAACATTTTACCCAGCAAAAAGACATTACCCAGTCCTTGACTATAGGGCATTGATAACAYGCTTMTAGTCATCAAGAAGCAAGATTCTGCTTATTGTAGGTTCTATTTAGCATCACCAATAGTCTTCACAGATCACTGTCCATCCTTGAAATAATGGAAACATCTTCCATCCTTCACAATGGATTTCAAGCGCAGCAATCTTGGAGGTAATGTAGTGGCAGAGTGGCACTTACTGCACTCTAAGGTTGTTGATGATCCAGATAGGCAACCCAGGAGAAGTATTCATAAGGCCTCATTTAAGTGCTAACTTTTCACTATGGCAGTTGAGAATATGAACATTTGCTCCTCTTCTATGTCATGCAACACAAGTTGTTGTTGGGTGCATACCTTGTCTCCATTTCACCAGATAATCTTTCTAACTCTGCATAAATATTCTACAATTATGCAGATGATTTGTCTCCTACAACAAAAGCATAGACCTTGTTGTTGACCTCAATCCAGCTGCACCCTGGCATCTTGTTAACCCCCTTGTCTTTCATCATTTGTCTAACCTTTTTAAGGTCATCCCACCTGCCAGCTACAGCATAGAGATTTGATAGCATCACATAATGTGTAGCATTTTGAGGATCTAATTCTAGAAGGCGCTCTGCCACATGCTCGCCTTGCTGTACTTTGTTATGCATTCTACAGGCATTAAGAAAAGATGCCCATACAGCAGCATCAGGTTCCATAGATATTCTATTGATAAAACCTTGTGCCTCATCCAAGCGCCCTGCACGACCGAGGAGGTCAACCATGCAACAATAGTGTTCTGCTGTAGGTGTTATGTGATAATCTTGACTCATGCGTTGAAAGTATTGCCAACCCTCATCCACTAGGCCTGCATGGGAGCATGCAAACAGAACCCCGACAAAGGTAACACGATTTGGCTTAATGCCAGATACTTGCATTTGTTCAAACAGTTGAAGAGCTTCCTTGCCAAATCCGTGCATGGCATATCCTACAATCATAGCAGTCCATGACACCACATCCTGTCTAGGCATTCTATCAAATGTTTTAAATGCATCCTCTAAACTCCCACATTTGGCATACATGTCTACAAGCACACTCCCTATAACAACATCCGACTGAAACCCACCCCTTATTATGTCTTCATGGACCTGCTTTCCCAGTTGAAGGGTTGCAATGCTGGCACATGATAGTAGAACGGTGGCATGCGTACTCGAGTCTGGCTTCACACCTGCTAACTGCATTTCTTGAAAAAGTTCCTGTGCCTCGTCAAAATGTCCATTCTGTGCATACCCTGACAACATTGCATTCCATGAGATCACATTTGCCTCTGGCATTGTATGAAGAAACTGCAAGGCTTCTTCAAAACACCCAAGCTGTGCATATCCTGCAATCATTGTGGTCCATGACACCACATCTCGTTCAGGCATTCTCTCAAAGAGTTTTAGTGCATGATCAATATGTCCATTCTTTGCATATCCTGCAATCATCACATTCCACGAAATAACATCTTTTTCGGGCATTCTCTGGAAAAACTCCAGGGCTTCATCAAAATACCCTTTCTGGGCATATCCTGCGATCATAGTAGTCCATGAGACTGTATTTGGCTGAGGCATATTTTGAAAGAACCTGAAGGCCTCATCCATCCATCCATTCTGCGCATACCCTGATATCAAGGCATTCCAAGAAACCACATCTCTTTCACGCATTTTCTCAAACACATACAGTGCATTCTCTACACTGCCACATTTCGAATACATGTCTATCAGTGCATTCCCCACAAAGGTATGAGATTGAAATCCATACTGTTTTATGTCCTCATGGACCTTCTTCCCACGTTCCAGATCTGTCAAATTGGCACATGCTTGAAGAACGCTGGTGAACGTGAACTGATCAGGTTGAACACCTGAACGTTGCATTTCACAGTACAAACTCAAGGCATTTTCACCATATGCATGCCTGGCATAAGCAGATATCATTGAATTCCATGAGACCACATTTTTTCGTGGCATTTTTCGAAACAATTCCACAGCCTCATCCAAGCGTCCATGATGTGCATACCCTGCAATCAATGCAGTCCATGACACAACATTCCGTTGAGGCATTATCTCAAACAGTTCCAATGCCTCATCAACATAACCATGATGGGTATATCCTGTTATCATTACATTCCATGAGACCAAATCCCGTTCAGCCATTTTGTCAAACACTTGGCGCGCATCCTCTATTTTCCCGCATTTGGCATACATATGTACTAATGCATTTCTCACAAAGATATCAGATTCAAATCCAGTTCGAATTATCTCTTCATGGATCTCCTTGCCCTCTTTCAGAGCTACCAAGTTCCCGCAAGCTGGAAGAACGCTGGCAAACGTGAATTCATTCGGTTGAATACCCATTCGCTGCATTTGGTAAAACAGCCTCAACGCTTCCGCACCGAGGCCACGTCTGGTATAAGCTGAAATCATGGAAGTCCATGAAACAATATCTCCCTCACGCATTCCGTCTAATACCCGACGAGCTTCCGCCAGGCTTCCGCAATTGGCATACATGACGATAAGCTTGTTTTGTAAGAAAAGGTCAGGCTTAAATCTGTTTTCCATCATGTGGGTATGGACTAGTCTGCCCTCTGAGAGCGTTTTCATGTTGATGCATCCCTGCAGAAGAGAGGAATATGTGTCCGAGTCGGCCGGCAGGCCTCGATGGTCCATAATTTGCAATATATCCAACGCCTCTTTCAATCGGCCTTGCTTGCAAAGCCTTCTGAGGTTCTCCCAGAGGGCAGGAGAGTTCTCGTTGGCATTCCCATGCCATGCATTTCCTTCTGGTATGGTTTGAATCTCCGTCAGGTGGATGAAGGTGGAAGTGATTGTTCTGGCCTGAGAGTGAAAAATGGGATACAAGCTCTTCACGTGCTTCTTCCGGTGCCATAATGGCTCTGCCATTGCCACTTGTTTGCGGCTCTGCCTTTATAAATGTAAGTGCTGTATCCATGAATTTCTTGGGCGAAATGAATCATTCGCGGATGCAGTAACATGCTTCACGGTGCTATGAGAATTGGAGAGAATGCTGCCTCTGAGAAGAGGATTTTCTATTTCCATTGAACATGCGGGCTAGACTGGCTCGTCTTTCTCTATCAGTGCATATATTTAGAGATACCCACGAACCCCATTTACCATCTTTGTTAATCTGCAGAATCTCACCAGGCATTAGTTCATCATGTATGCCCCTCATTGAAGGATTCACAAAATGCATGATTTCTAGGCGACATTATGCATTGTATCACATCCATATGTGTCTGCACTGAGAAATGGAACCCTCCATGTTAATTTGTAAATTATCAAATCAAACTTGTGGGAATGGTTGTTATTATTTTAGAGTAGCTTTAATTGTGTATAGAGAATCAACCTCACATATTTAGAGGATGCAATTTTTTTGAACTAGTTGACCGTGAGATGCTTTATCATGTATGTTGGTAGAAAGGATGGATTCACATGCAGCATTAGTTGAGAGGTAGAGGAATGAAGCCAAAGAGGTAGAGGATAATAGTTCAACGATCCTAACCAATGTAACATATGGTTTGGTGCATGGAATAGAGGATACAAGACATCGGTAGATAAAAGAGAACAACCACAGATATATATTAAACTTAGAGCATAATGGAATTGATTCAAAGTCCAGTGATAATGTGGCAATAACGACCAGGCTAGTACCCAAAACAATTGCGGATATGATGCCACAAGAACTCTTTGACAATATGTTTGATTTCATAACACTTGAAATGGATGTTATTCCAATGCAAGCATATTCAAGTTGAATTCAATGTTATTCCCTTTGAACATGTTAACAACTTCAAAAAATGAGAACTGATTCATTTGGACTACGAAATAGAGCTTGTTGTGGTGTTAATGAAAAAACCAAGGGTCATGTATAATGTTGGCATCGATAAGGGAATGCACAAACACTACATTTCTTACAAAATCTCACATAAGCATTCTCTTAAATTATTGAATTTTAACTCATAATTCCACTTGAAATAGATCGGAGCTACTTATGTGCTTAGTCTTGCCCACATTATAAATTGACTTTGATATTACAATGCGTCGACATTGATCATCACCCATGGTCACTACTTGTTACAGGTTGGTTTATTTCTTGTTTCCAACTACAAGTTTTCTTAAATGTCAACATTATTCTTCCTTTTAGGTTTTTTGTCGACATTATTTGTTATTATAGTGCCAAACTATTAATTTGAAATAGGAAATGTCATCAATGGTATGGAAATTTATTTTCTTGTATTACTAGCATGTTGATTTTTTGTGAGTGCACATGATGATATGCCAACATTATTTCAACATTGAGATCTAACCCATTCTTTAATGCTTTCACATTATGGCATTTGTATGGCCTAGATGATTACAAAGGCATTGTTAAAGCTCCACTGAAAACAAGAAGTGTCTAAATTAAAAGAGGAGGAAGAGAATATGCCAATTGCATTATATAGTTAAAACAATTCCTAATAGACCACACCTAGCACTCATCATTTATGTTGATACTTGGCATTTAGACAAAAATGGTTTGCTTGGCATGGTGGCACCAATCCTACTTTGCACACAAATGGTGGCTTCACCATTGTTGGGTATGCATCATATTCTCTACATGACTGTAATATTTTTTTCTCCTTTGGTAGTTTAGTGGTGCATGGTATTTCAACCCATGGTTTTCTAATTATGGTTAATAAATTAAGGTTGTAGTCTAATGTGGGTCAACGGATTATGTGTTTTAGATGCCACGAGATCCTATATGTATTGTATTGTAAACAATGAAGTTGTATGATGATGATGAATATAAATTAGAGGTCCAGCTCTAAACACGTTCTTGGTTTTCCCGATTTGGGTTTCCAGAGTAAATATTTGTGTATATGTGTGATTGTGATTGTTTTCTTTTCTATTTTAAGAATTTGTGTGTAACATACCCAGCGCCCAACTGAGCAACACTACGTGCAGAAACTCACATTAAAATTACAATCTTACAACTAAATACTTTCTTGTAGCTTACCAGCTACATATCACACAAAAATCTAACCATTTGAATAATACCACTTCTCTAAATGCATCTAACAGCATATATTACACATGAATGCAACTGTTCAAGCCAACAACAAACAAACAACATTCGTATAAACCATTTACATAGAAGAATAATCATAAATAACACAACATAAACACTTATTTGTTAATAGTTATCCAACTGGCTGCATATGAAGGATGAACCTCCCAGCCATAGGCACTGCTGAACATTTTCTCTCATCAGCAAGCCACCCTTGAGCTGAGGCTATGAGTACAAAAGGAGATCTGACCCACTGGCTATCAACTCTCCAGACATAGCAGCCCCAAACCCAAGTTCTATTCTCATAGCAGTTCCAAATCTCTAGCTCTCTCTTTTCCCCACAACCTACACTACCCAAGGAATGTACCCCCTTCACTGCTCACAGCCCCTCGAGTTTTACCATTTGTTTATCAGGGCCTCTAGTGCATTCAGTTGGCTAGGAATCACTTAGCTGGGAACTATAGGAACTCTTAGCTGCTTCATGATTTCTCACAACATCTTTCATAAGGCTCTGAGTCATTTCTTCCACAGAAAATCGCACCATAGGCTCACAGCCCAATTTATAGGCACACATGCCTCTCTCTCAACATAAAATCATAGCCAAAAAATAGCTACCTTTGAGTATACCATGGTTGTTATTCTTCCCAATCCTTTGCTCTCCCTTTGTTGCCCAAAATCTGCATGTAAAAATTGTCTCTATTATGCATATAAATTTCCTCTTATTCCTTGTTTTCTTGACTCACACTCTTCTCAAGGATGATTGTACTTCAAACCATGCTCTCCAATGACTATGGAATGTGACCATTCCCACCCACCCTCTTACATGATTTTAAATGATTGGCTTCTCATACACTCAATCAACAAATAGAAGGCTATACACAAAGATAATAATTTCAAGAATGTGGGTTGGATTAATACTCATGAATAATCTCCCCTTGGACCCCTCTCTCTTGTGGAATCATAGCCCCTCATCATTCACCATCTATTTCATATCGCAACCAACGATTATTACTCACGGTGTATGCACTCAATGAACTTGTGACATTGTTCCTTCGTTCGTGGGATATTAAAGAATACCCCTAATTTCACTAGATATCGGTAAATATCTCCCAAAATCCTTTGGTTGAACCCCCCACACAATACATATTTCCAATAAAAGAAACTCATACTTCACTAGATACCCCTTTGTATACCCCTAATACCTATAAAACCCTTGAGACCCCCGCCCCCCCCCATACCTACAATATATTGACTTTATTTTTCACAATTTAAAAACCCCCAATAAGAATGAACGTGATAAGATATTGGTCAACAAGGTGATTCCCCCATGTTATTACTTTTATTAATTATTTCAATGTTCATAATATGCGATTCGTCCCCTGGCCACATTAAATCAATATGGGCTCTTCACCAAAAGACATCGTCTCACCATCTTAATTCATATTTATACAATTACATTATAATTCACGGGGATTAGAAATGGGGATGTTACATCCCCTCCCCCTTATTTTTGCATTGTCCTTAGTGCACAACACCCTACAGGTGTAATTTCATTTTACAATTCTGGCTCCCTGGTCAATAATCGACATATAGGCTCTTTGGCCTGAAATCATGCAGGCATTCCAACCTAAACAAATTACATAAGCACTATGGCCCCAATACCACATATACATAGGCACTCTGACCCCCAAAATAATAAATACATAGGCTCTCTGGCCCCAAAACATATATACAAAGGCACCCTGGCCCAAAACATATACATAATCCATTGGCATTCTCCTACAACTATCTTGATTCCCACCAGCTCTTTTTTTCTTGACCTGCCCAACCCAAGGAATGACGTCCCATTTGTTTATCAGGGTTGACCCAAGGAATGTGCCCCCTTCATTGTCATCAGTCCATCGGGTTGCACCATTCGTTTTTCAAGGTCTTTTGGCATAGGTAACTAGGAATATCACTACCGGGAACTCAAGGGAACTTGTTGCTAGGAAAAATATCATTAAAATAACCAACAACAACCTTGTTGTTGCATTGTAACTAACACAACAATGCACTCTTCAGGCCTGACAACCTGGTTCTTCGATAGTGCAACTCACAGAAGAGTTCACTCTTCAAGCCTAACAACCTAGTTCTTTGACAGTGCAACTCACACAGGAGTTCACTCTTCAGGCCTGACAACCTAGTTCTTCGACAGTGCAACTCACACAGGAGTTCACTCTTCATCCCCAACAACCCGGTTCTTCGATAGTGCAATTCACATAGGAGTTCACTCTTTAGGCCTGACAACCTGGTTCTTCTTGTTGTACTCACCCTCTAGGCCCATGCATCCCTTTCACTATTATACAGTTCCTCATGTGATCCATCATTTTACAAGGTGTTCTCACACAGACGAATGCCATCTTACTGCTATAATACTAGCAATGCATAACCTATGACAATCATTTCATTTGCATCATATGCTGTAATTATGAGACATCATCATAAAATTTTCATTATAAAATTTCAAATTTGTTTTACACAGGAAAACAAATTTTCCAAATACGAATCCTCTGCTCATAATTGCTTGGTTCTTGCAACTGCAAGCATCGATATTCTTTATGGATTACACCACTGCCACATCCAAGACCATTATTCCTACAATTTTCTCAATTTCCATGCAACCAAACAATTTGTTAGCATATCATATTTATTAATTTCTCAAATCTGGTTATACAGGAAAATAGAAATCCCCACGCGTGATATTCTTCTCATTATGTTTGTCTCTTGCGGTAGTATATATTAGTCTTCCTTATGGGCTTACATTATTGTCATATCCAAGACCATTCTTCCTGCAATTTTCTCAATTTTCTTGCAACCAAACAAGTTGTTAATATCTCTTGCACAATATTTGCATTCAGTCCATGAAGTGATTTTCAAAATTATATTAATCTAAAAAATTCATCACTTCGAACTATTATTCATATTAAAAATGGAATTCATCCATTAATCAATTTATCTAGAATGAAACTATCATTCATGGTATACGCATTATCATCACACCAAGATTTTCATAATGCAATCAAACTTTACCAATAAATAAAACCATTGTGTGAATAATCATGGCCACATCTACAAAATGCATCCTTGCATTGATTCTAGAATACCATATGTTCATGTCATTTATTTCACCATGTGAGTTGGAAGGTATGGCCCATGCCTCAATACCTCATCCAAATTATTCCCCACAACCTGTCTGATCCTTTAGATACCTTACTCTTCAACCTATACACAACACTAGGAACATCATCCCTTAGTGTTAATTAGTGTAGGCAAAAAGGTTGCAGTCCAAACCTCAGTTACACAGGGGAAAACCATTATGCACTTGGATGGAACTATATCCTTCCCATATCCATTCTCATCATGGCCTCACACATGACCATCTCTAATGGAATTCATTATTATAGTAGGAGTAATGTCTTATGACTTGACTCGATTATGACCTCATAACCAACATAATACAGTGTGCAATTAATTTTCCATAAATGCATTCAAGCAACAAATATTATTTGCATACTCAAGACCTCCTACCTTTACATCAATTCAAATATTGAGATTTGACTGAGGGAATTCTTACCTCAATTCCCTTCAATAATTATATGTCATAACAACCTCAAATGCATACATGTATGGTTTCCATCAATTTACTTGATGCTACCTGATCAACTGGTACTTTATAGAAGCTCATAGGCTCATTTTTCCAATCTCTTGATCAACATTCCCACCATCCTTGTTTTGTCTTTGTATGGATGGATACCATAAGAAACAATATCATCATGCTATAATCATGTTTCCTGGATACACAATCCATCATTAGCTTTATTCAAATATCATAACATCATTATTTCATATATATATAGATAGATAGATAGATAGATATCAACAGACTACTCTTAGTCTATAATCATGTCACCATCATGTTTAGGCATGTCTACATGCACAAATGCACATCATTATGCACCAAACATTTGTTCTTTCATGCATATTTTATACACATGCATTCTATCTTTATTTTATGCATCATGCGTCAATTCTATCACACACTCCATTGCATATCTATTTCATATTAATTAATTATTTAGATTTATTGTTGTAGATTGTTGTCCTTGAATTTCTGTAGAACCCTACTGTCCTGTGCACTGCTATTTTGTTCAATTGTGTACCACTGTCCTGTGCACTGCTATTTTGTTCAATTGTGTACCATTGGCCCCTATTCTACACTTGCTAGCAAAGCCTCACTTGGACATTCTGCATTCCAAGCCACTAGATCCACTAGTGTTGTCATCTCACAATTGCTTCCTTTATGTAAAGAAATCTCGTCCCAACATATTTTGGGTTGTAATTTTTAATATCCATAGTTTTGTAACATGCACTATTCTAGTTGAATATTAACGATGCAATCTAATTAGCCACTTCCATTTCCTTGACCACATCGGTCTTGAAACACCATTATCATTGATTGACATTTCAATATTTTGAAATATTTCTTTTATGTCATATTTCTAATATTCTTTGTCATCCATGGCTTTGCTCAATTTTAAATACTTCATTGAGCGATCCATTGTGAATCGCTACTTGTCCACTCAAGACCACTCTGCTTCAAATGGAATGCTACACATCCTCCATTTGCACATGTACCCTAATTTTGTTACGCACTCTGATAATAGAGGCAAACTCCTTGCTTTGGGTGTTTTTAGAAACAAATTGTTAGATCATACCCAACAATTATTTTTTCATGCATTCCCATACTTGCACATAGAGACAACTCATCCAATCCATGAGTCACACCTCATCTCATGATATCCTTTCTCCTTCTCTTGCAACAAGCCTTCTTTTTATTTTATTTTTAAACCTTCACTTTAGTTCTACCTTCAAGGATATGGAGTTCTTCTTAAATCCTTGTGCATGCAATACCTTTTCTCACTTATTTTTTTCATCCTTTATTGTGAGAATCTCTATTAGATTTACCTTATAACCCATCCGGGCTCCATAGAAGCCAAATACTAGTATTCCCCTGTTCTTCCTCAGATATTTGTCAACCTTGCATCACATGCTTTACAATCCTGCACTTTCCTTTGTAGCTCTTGATGCTTCAACCAATAGTACAAGGTTGACCTGCTTCCCTATCAGATGGAATCTAGAATTAATTTGGAACATACCCATGCAATGATCAATTTTGGAATCTTATCTTCTTTCTAGAAATCCCTTTCACGCAACACTCTTTGTAGCGTGTTCTTATGCTTAATAACAATGCCTTGTTAGGAAGCTCAACCTCTCTTTTGTTAAAATATTGCACTTCAAGTTTGCCTCTAGGCTTATGCAAAGGTATATCCTAAGCATCTACACTCTTCCTTGCACTCACCTCTATCGTCTGGGAAGACTTTTCCAAACTTTGACACTATTTGGAAAAATCTTCACATTGAGTGGTTACACAGTTCACAGAATCCATTTCCACTTTTTGTTACTTGTCCTGTATCTCTTTATTTCCTCAACCAACCTCTACAAGATATTCCATGTTTCCATTACTTCGATATTCAATCCTAGGATTAAATTTACCTGATTATACCTCTAATTCTGCAGCATGTGCAAGCAACCATTTTTTTTAGATCTATGCACAGTATAGAAATTTGTCAGTAAATTCTACAAGTCATTATTTATCTCAATTGATGAAGGACACAATGCACCAAATAAAAAATATGATTCCTTAGATGCATTCATCTTTGAAACATCTCCCCGACGAATATATGCATGCCCCAATATGAGTTATGAGTGACAAGTTACATCATTTATAAGTTGAAATTCCCACTCTTTTGCTACTACAAAAATCTCTTTATTGATTTCTAGAAAATTTTCTTTCCCAAATCAAAATTATGGATTTACATGTGTCTTCTACTCCTCAATACTTTTCCAACGACTATTTTTATTCTCACATCTGAGCTCTAAGATGAAAGTTATGGTCCAGAGAAGTTTAATTTTTTTTACCCAAATTAACACAGTATGCTACATGTGTCTTATTTCTCTTCCATCACATTTTCAGGTACCTATAACCAAAATCTTACTCCACCACTGGCTTCTATGGTTCATAATATTTCCATCGACTACTCCTGTGCCCCAAACAGACTTCTAAGCATGGCATTATGCCCTCTGGAAGTAAAATTGGTGCCAAAATTTTACCCTCATTGTTTTCGCTATAAATTCTTCATATGAGCTCCATTTTGCGAACTGTTTAGTTCATTGGATAGCTTGATCTAGTTGCCTATTGGTGGCCACCCACCTATTCCAACTGGCTCATCTTGTCCATTTTTAGTTCAACATGTTCTTCTATACTTCTTTGTAATTGTGGGTTCTACACTTCAGGGGATTTATGAATCCCTACACATCTTATAGGTGGATATTGGTGGCCTCTCACCTAATCCAACTGGCTTATTTTGTATGTTTTTATGTCAACACATCTTGTTGTACTTCCAGGGTCGTTTTGGATTCCTAAATAGTGTTTTTTTGGCTCTCCACAATAAAATTGTAGACAGAGTTAGAGTTTGATGGTGGAATGTGTAGCTATCTGAAATACCTTTCCAATGGGCTATCACACGCCTAAAACGAAGGTCGTATGCAAAAGTTACGACCCCGGGAAGTTGAGGTACCAACTTACCCATAGGGGCCCATATGAATTTTGGTGTTTCACCTCCTAGGGTTAGGTTTTTGGATGTCTAGGATTTTGGCATTCATGAGTAATATAAAAAGGGCCTCTAGAGCCTCATTGTAATTCATTCTCCTCAAATAGATGCGCGTGGCAGCAACATCTCTTCTCAGAGATAACTATCACCATTCGATCAAGTGTTTCAGTTATGCAGTTTTATAGTTTCAGCCTATTTCGTTATTCAATAGAAGATATTGTTCACTGGATATCTGTGTTATTCTTCATATCTCTGTGTTTATTGTATTTAGTATGTTAATCATGTTAGGATATTTAGACACTTAGGAGTTTGTAAGATCTACTTGGTCTATTGTGTCGTTAGGTAAAAGTGTGTTTTTTAGTGTGTTTCTTTAATATGCATTGGTATGCATTTGTAGTTAGGAAATCCGATGATCACGATATGTTCCCCACATAGAGTGATCCAACGATTCATACTCTCCTCAATCTTAACGGTCATTGGTCCATGAATTAACACCCGATTGGTCCATGATCTCTATTTAAAGAGCATGGAGGGTCATTTTCCGATGATTGATTGTGAGAAACTCTCTTGTAAAATCTATCTATAATCTTTTTCTTTGCATTAATAAAATGCTTCAAGTGGTCGTGTTGGCTGGGGTAGTGGATGTTTCCCCGTAGGGGTTTTACCACATGAAAACATTGGTGTGTTGACCTTTGATCTGGTTATGTGAGTGGTTAATGAAGGTTTTCATCCTCTGTTGGAATACCTGTGTTGTCAAACATGGTATCAGAGCTTGTTTGAAGACCCGCTCCTGTTGAAGATCGAGATCGTGAAGCCGAGTTGCCTCATCTCCACTTTCTGTCATTTCTGTACATTTCTGGGCTAAGAGGACTATTCCATTGCGTCTGGAGTGCTAGTTTCAGTCAGAAACACTTTTCTTTCACTCAAAAAGGTTTCCGTTTACCCAAGATACGACCATTACAGTCACATCCAGAGGTATAAAGATTGAATACACTTTTTTTAAAAATTTTGCAGAGTAGTATTTTGGTTTTATTTCAGTTTTGTTTTATTTATTTCTGGGTTTCTACTCTTTTAGATATGTGTATGCTCTTTGCCTTGCCCCTGTGCAATCTCGGAAAATCGGAAACAGATAAGAAAAGGTGCATCTTCTCAGTAAGCTAACTGAGATCTAACCCTTGTTGTCATCGAGCAGCGAAATTTTTTTCTTGTGTGAAAAGAGTTTTTTTTAGCACGCTCTCCAAGGCCGTCTTCCACAACAACAACACCCCCAATCCTCCTTCTGAACATTACAATATGTTTTGCTAGATCATTTGGTTAAAAGTTTCCTTATTAAGTCAGAGGTCTTGAGTTCAAGTTTCTCTTTTGTTACCTTTATGAAAAAGTTCATGCTAAAATTGTAAAGTGTATTTCACTTCAAGTATAAAAGTCAATTACTATAAGTAGCTTTAATATTTTATTTTAGAGTTATTTATTTTGCATGCAACTTTTAAAGTAATTTCATTGTAAAAAATGATCCCCACTTCTCTTTATAAAAGTGGGTCACTTCATAAAACAACTTACACAATCACGTGGTCATTTGGTCCAATTGTACCTTTTTTTAAAATGACATAACTCTAACATCGAAATTCCGTTTTCAGTGTCGCTTTTTTTTAAGCCGCACAATTTTTTGAGCTCTTTCCATCCATATCATCAGTTTCAATTTTTAAATACACATTATCTGCATATTTAATATGGCTTCTACAAATATTGTCTTGCTTACGAACAACAACTACTTCCAATGGAAATTTCATATGGAAGATTTATTAAGAAGTAAAGGCTTGTACCAGATTACCTTGGGAAAGGAAAAAACACCCACTGATGTTGGTAATAAAGCCAAGTGGGATAATAGGAATAACAAAGCACATGGACTAAATGGAATTTCCATCTCTCCTGTTTTAAGGTACCAACTTCAAGATATTGATGACCCCAAAGAAGCTTGGAACACGATTGAATCTGTGTTTGGTAAACTCAATATTATTCGAGCACAACAGTTAGAAAACTTAATACTGACCTTGAGTCCAAATGATTTTTATTTCCTTGGAGACTATCTATCTAGGTTTAAAACACTCAGAATTTTATGTGAAGAATATAAGATAAAGATGGAGGAAGAGCATTGCATATATCTTATTCTTTCTAAGCTAGGTAGTGCATATTATATGTTTGTATCTACCTTTTATGCCATGAGATAGGCTCTAGGGGAAGAATTTTATGAAACACTCACTCTTGATTCATTTTGTGCTTCTTTGGATTGAGAAGAAGATAAGCTTGTACAATTTGGAGTGATCAACACTACAGGTCCCTCCAACAAAGCCTTAGTTTCCCAACAGAAACATAAACCCAAGTATCCCAAGAAGCAACATCCTCGCTACAACAACAAACAACATAAGGGTCCCAAACCTGCTCAGACAACTTCAGTTCCTACTGGTGACAAAGGAGCAAAATATAAAAGTAAGAATACTAACAGACATTGCAACTTTTGTGATAAAGATGGTCATGATGAGTTCAAATGTTTCAAGAAGATGGCATCTTTAGAAGCAACGATGAAGAAGCACAACATCGGTATTGATTCTATTTCTTCTTCTCACGGACATGCACTTTTTGCTTCTGGTTTCTCCTTCAATTCAAATTCTACTACTACTTCTTCTTCTTATGAGTGGCTTATTGATTCAGAAGCATCTTATCATATGGCTAAGGATAAAGCCATATTTTCTTCTTTAAATAAATGTAACACCAAGAAAATATTTGTTAGTGATGATAGATCTCTTATTGTTGTAGGATCTGGAACAATTCAAGTAGATAATGGGCATTTCAATGATGTATTATGTGTTTTAAGTCTTTCTTGTAACCTTTTATCAGTATATCAAATCACTCATTCAGGTGAAGTTAAAACCGTCGAGTTTTCACCTCACCAAGTTGTAATCAAGGATCTAAAAGATCCTAAGCATGTTCTTGCAACTGGAATCACTGATGATATTACCAGGTTGTACAAGTTTGACAACTTTGGTTCATCATCTTGTTCATCAGTTTTTGTTGCTCATAGCGATGACTTGAGAAAACTTTGGCATGAGCAGTTTGGTCATCTAAACTATTTCTCATTGCAGAAACTATGTAATCAACAGATGGTGACTGGTCTTCCTCTTGTTTCATGCAGAGATGGTGTTTGTGCCGATTGTGTTCTCGGTAAACATCATCAGGATAGTTTTGACAAACGTGCCTCTTGGCATGCCTCGGGTCCTTTGCAGCTTGTTCACAGTGATTTGTGTGGTCCACTTTCTTCTCCTTCTTTTTCTGGGTCCAAGTATTTCTTAACTTTCATTGATGACTTTTCCAGAAGTACTTGGGTTTACTTCTTAAAACTCAAGAGTGAATTTTTTGGCCTTCAAGGCCCTTGTAAAAAATCAATCTGGACATCAAATTCAAAGGTTAAGAACATATAATGGAGGGGAATATGCGAACAATAATTTTACAAGCTACTGCACTACACAGGGAATCCAAATGCAACACACTGTTCCATATACACCACAACAAAATGGTGGTGTTGAGAGAAAGAACCACACATTAAAAGAAATGGCTAATTGTATGATCCAATCTAAGGGATTAAGTCTAAAGTATTGGGCAGAAGCCATCAACTGTGAAAATTACATAGTAAATCACACTCCCACAAAGGCTCTTAAAAATATAACACCGGAAGAAACTTGGACTAAAATTAAATAAGATGTAAGTCACTTCCGTGTATTTGGCAGTATAGCATGGGCTCACATTCCTGATGAGAAAAGGAAAGCATTGCAACCTAAAAGTGAGAAGTGTATATTTGTTGGTTATTCAGAAAATGTCAAAGGTTACAGACTTCTTCAATCACATTGTAATGAAATTATTAATAGAATAGATGTTAAATTTGATGAAAATCTCTTGGCCTACGAGCCTAATTCGGTGATTGTGCCTTCTTCGTCTTGCGAGCCATCTTCGACATTTGTTCCTTCTTATGATCTAGTTTCTTCTTCAGATGATGATAGTGAGGATGAAAATCCACCTCCGCTTGCTCACCCTCCTCTAGATGAGTCCTTTGAACCTAAACCAACACCAGCTCAACCGCTTCCTAGATGGGTCCGTTCAACATGAGAAGCAGTTGGTGATATTGTCAATGATGCTTCAAATCATCATCGAGCACGTTCACAGTTCTGTTAGGATATTTAGACACTTAGGAGTTAGTTAAGATCTACTTGGTCTAATATGTCGTTAGGTAAAAGTGTGTTTCTTTAGTATGCTTTAGTATGCATTTGTAGTTAGGAAATCCGACGGTTACGATGTGTTCCCGACATAGAGTGATCCGACGGTTCATACTCTCCTCGATCTTAACGGCCATTGATCCGTGGCTTAACACCCGATTGGTCCATGATCTCTATTTAAAGAGCATGGAGGGTCATTTGCCGATGATCGATTGTGA
>ML777185.1:1637754-1655771 GCA_009831015.1 Picea engelmannii
GCAAACCCCTCACAGCCGAATCAGATCAAAGGCGGCCCCAACCCACACGACAAGGGACCAATTTGAGATGACTACCCTTAGGACAACCAGCCCAAGACACAACACAAGAAGGGCAATGAGAAGATGAAGAAGGAAACGAGAAAAAGGTGTGAGTACCATAAAAGACCTTGGCACAACACTAAACAATGTCGCTCCAAGCATTCACTCATGATCGAACTAAAGGATTCCGAGTGAGAGGCCGATTTTGATTCCAAATCAAATCCTGAAGGAGGGAATCAGATTATCGATGTTGAACCTAGTGCCACTGTCACTACCACAAAAGTTCGTCCAAGTGAACCTGAAGAACCAGAGAAAAGGGAACACCTCTTTCACTTGCAGATGTGGGTAAAGGGGGTTCTGCTTCATTTCATTGTCAATAGAGGTAGTTAGAAGAACCTTATTTCAACATAGATCGTCAAGTGGCTAGACCTGCCAATGAAACTGTAGTTGTAGCCCTACACCATCGGTTGGCTTCACCAAGGAAGAGATCTCTGTGTCAGTCAACAATGTCGTCTGCCCTATGAAATCAAGCCTTTCAAAAATGAGGTACTGTGTGATATTGCTCCCCTTGAAGTTTGTGATGTTATTTTAGTACAACCATATTTGTGGAAGCATCATGTTGTGTATGAGTCTAGACCCCACATTGTTATTATTACTTTGGGTAGACAATTGTACAAGATACCAGAAGTAGCGCTGCCTACTGTTATTTCTTTAATCACTACTAAGCAATGAAATAAGGTCATTTCACAGACCGAAAAGTTCGTCTTATTTTGAATATGTGCTCATAGTAAGCAGCAGGTCGCCACCACATCCATGGCCTCTACACAGAGCCTCTCTTTGTAGTAGAAGCAAGTGGATGGGATTGTGGAAGAATACAAAGACATCTTCTCCTCACCTACAGGGGTACCGACACACTACCAAGTCAAGCATCCAATTGATCTAACCCCCGACACACCTCTACCTGATGAACCAGTCTATCGTCACTCACTGATGGAAAATGATAAAATCAGATGTCAGATCCAAGAGATTCTTCACAAGGGGCACATCAAACCCAACTCCTCCCCTTGCGGAAGCCCGATTGTACTGATGCAGAAGAAGGATGGGACTTGGCAACTTTGCATTGATTACAAAGCCTTAAACAAAATTACAGTTAGGAACTGGTACCCCATTCCCAGGATTGATGACCTTCTTGACCAACTCAAGGGGGAAAATTTCTTCAACAAGATTGACCTAAAGTCTGGCTACCACTAGGTTTCCATCGAACCAACTGATGTATGGAAGACAACCTTTAAATCTAAAGAAGGTCTCTTCGAATGGCTAGTCATGCCATTTCGATTAACAAATGCACCAACCACTTTCATGAGTTTGATGGATGATGTATTGAGACCCTTCACCAACTCCTTTATGGTGGTATGTTTGGATGACATCCTCATCTTCAACAGAACGTGGGAGGAGCACATGCGACATATTCAATAGGTTTTGATCACTCTGCGGTAGCACAAGCTATATGCCAACTTCGAAAAATGATCTTTTGCTATGAATAGGGTCAAATACTTGGGCTAAATTGTTGATGAGCATTGGGTACATGTTGATTCAACTAAGATCCAAGTCATCTGTGACTGGCCAGCCCTAACCACATTGACCTATCTTTGGAGCTTCTTGGGACTAGCCAACTTCTACTGATAGTTCGTGTTGGCATTCTCCCATATTGAATGGGCCCTCAACTAGGTGAGAAAGAGCGATTGAAAGGCCAAGTTCATGTGGGGGAAGGAACAACAACTAGAATTCAATGATATAAATCATTGCTTGTGCTCAACTCCATTACTCTCCTTGCCTGATCTGCAACAACCATTCGAGATTGAGACTGATGCATTTGACTATGTTGTGGGTGCAGTTCTCACTTAGCACAGTCATCTGATGGAATACCATAGTGAGACACTCTCAGATACTATCCATAAATACCCCACCTATGACAAGGAAATTTATTCCATTGTACAAGCATGTCGTCAATGGAAACATTACATTCTAGGAAAGGAGACGATCATACACACTGATCACAAGCCTTTGCAGTTCATACAGACACAAGGGGAAATTACAGAACGACCGCCATTAGTATTGTTCCACCTACCTGCAACAATTCCATATCAACGTCAAGTATAAGATAGGTATCTCAAATCGTGTCTTTGATTTCCTCAGTTGACTTCTTGTGGTTGCACTCACCACTGTGCTCCATTCCTATCGACATGAAGCATCTGAGTGGCCCCAACTTTATCAGCAAGATCTAGACTTCTCCACCACCTATCAACTCTTGGGTACAGGCGTGCCTACCAATTATTTTCACATTCAGGATGGACTATTATGTCACCTAGGATATCTTTGTGTTCCTACAAGCGAGCGTGCAAATCTAATTTGGGAATCCCACTATAGTCGGATGGCAGGACATTTTGGCGTGGAGAAAAATGTGGCCATTCTTCAAAAACATTTTTATTGGCCAAAAATTCAATAGGACGTCAACAAGTATATCAGATCTTGCATTTCCTGTGCCATTGCCAAGCCAACCATCAAGAAGAAAGGATTATATACCCCTCTTCCTATTCATGGTAATACTTGGGAATCCATCTCAATGGATTACATGTCTAGCCTTCCATCCACCAAGCAAGGAAATGACTATGTATTTGTGGTCGTTGATAAGTTTTCAAAGATGGCCATCCTCACATCTTGTAAGAAGAATATCACAATGACAGATATTGCCAATATCTTCTTCAAACAAGTGTGGGTCCTCTTTGGGATACCACATACCATCATCTCCGACTGAGACAACAGGTCCCTCGACACATTTTGGTTGAGTCTCTGGTCACTGTTGGACATGAAGCTCACAAAATTCACTTCTTTCCACCCCTAAATAGGTAGCCAAACAGAGGTCGGCAATCATATGATTGTGCACATCTTGTGCATGTACAACTCTAAGCATACACATACATGGGATGAGAGCCTCCCCTATTGTAATACCCCTCAGTCGAATCCAATTGTAAATGTAATTGCAAATGTACTTAAGCTGGTGAGCTGTTTGATACCATTTTTGTATGCACCTTCCATGGTATAGTGCGCACATGTACTGCGCAGTAAAATGATGAAGTGTGCACATTCCAGGATACCACGCACAAAAAACTTAAGTACGCGTGATTTTGAGGCCACAAAGCCTTTGTGTATATGTTGTGTTTTATAGGCTGATCAACCAATTTATTATAAGACAAAAGGCTTATGTGATGATTAGGCTAAAGAGCCTAGATATTAAAGGCCAATGAACATATTTTTGTATATGTCTCATCATTAATATAAAATACATAGTTGCATGCAGATCGACCACGATAAAAGATTATGGGGGACCACTAGTTAGGGAAAGGGGGGGATAAAAGTTAAGGAAAAGGGCTAAGCTAGGGAGCTTAAGCCAAAAAGGAATATTATATTAATATTCCTTAAAGTATAAAGTATGGATAATTATTTTATCCTAAGTTCTAAGGATGGGGATAAGTGGGCCAAAGTATCTCCCAACATGACAAGTGTCAAGTTGGGAACATGCATACATATAGTTTGGACTTAGTTCATTTTCCCATCATTCATTCAATCATTCCATCATCATTTTTCACTCACTGATTAAGCTGTCCTCCATACCTTTCTATTAATGTCATTGTACCTCAACCTGTATTCGTTATACCCATACCTAGTTTTTGGTACCTAGTGAGCTTGGGAGATGGACTGAAGAAGCGGGTTGTCAAGCCCATGGGATACTGAAGAGGTGGGTTGTTAGGCCCGTGAGCAATTTCTCTCTGGGTGAGAGAATTGTTGGGAATTGATTTCTTGAAGCTACTAAACTACAGCTACAGGGCTCTAAGACTTCCTGTCTGGCCGGTTGCTGAAGCCCTGGAAGGGAAGTGGGGCAGTCGAGGGACATTTGAGCAGAGAAGGGGCACACTTCCTGGGGTGTGACAGGCATGTGGGGAATGAGAGACTGTAGGCTGTTAGTTTGAGTTGGCATGTGTGATGGAGTCTTTCCTGTTGTCTGAGATACGTTATCCTGGTTAGGAATCCCTTTACTCGGGTGGATCTTAGTCCCACTTCGAGGGTGACCCACTGCTAAGAGTGATGAGCAGTGTGTTCTAAGGCTGGGAGGTTCATGGAAGGTCTTCACGTAGTTGGTGATATTCTTACCAAGATAAGTGTCAATTGTGTGTTAATTTATATGTTGTATTATTATTTACATGTTATATTTATGGACATTTCCTGTCTATGTTGCATGTATATGTTTACTGTTATTTCCATATGAATCTGTGCATTTTCATAATGTATTTGTATGTTTTAATTTTTATATATAAAGTTCCACACGAGTTTTTTTGTGTATATGATTTAATTTGCATACAGTTCAATTTTTTTTACGTGGCATAGCCCATTTGGACGATGGGGATGTTACAATATGGTATCGGAGCTTCAGTTTTCAATAATGAGCCTAGATGGGCTGAGCAAGTTGAGTTGAAGTGAAATTTCAAAGATGATTTATTTCGAAGTGGCCAAATTTGAAGTTACAGAGCGTCCATGGTAAAAATTAGAAGCAATTGCGTGGAATTGGGAAAAATCCCCAATTTTTGTTGTTAAATTCATGGGAAAATTGAAAAATTTGGCCAAGTGGTGAGATATTTTTGATTTAATATATTTTCTAGCACATTCAAACCTCGAATTGGTTGAATTTGAATTTACAGTGAAGCCATGACAGATGGAGCATGATTAGTGATTAAAATTCTCAATTCGTGAATTGAGTTTGGGAAAAATTCGTTCCAGAAATGTGAAACCACAACGATTTGTTGTTGTAGAGGTTGAATTGGTGTTATCAGGGTGAAATTGAACAAATTTCATAGTTGCAGAATGTCTATAGTAAAAATTGGGAAAAAATTAGGCAAAAGCCCCAATTTCTGTAGTGGAATTCACTAGGAATCGATGTGCATAAAAAATGAATGTGTGCACTAAAAATGCATGATGCACAGTGAAAAGATTGGGATATGTGGAAAAATATTGGTGTGCAGGTGCATGTGCTAAAATTTGGCGTTGCGCGGAAAAATATTTGTGTGTGAGTGCGCACGCTAAAATTTGGCGCTACGTGGAAAAATATTGTCGTGCGAGTGCGTGCGCTAAAATTTGGCGCTGCGCAAAAAAATATTAGCGTGTGGGTGCGCGCGCTAAAATTTGGCGTTGCGCGAAAAAATATTGGCATGCAGGTGCACATGCTAAAATTTGGCACTAGGAGGAAAAATATTTGGCGTGTGGGTGTGCACGCTAAAATTTGGTGTTGCGCAGAAAATATTGGCGTGCAGTTGCATGCGCAAAAAATTGGCGTTGCATGGAAAAATATTAGAGTGTGGGTGTGTGTGCTAAAATTTGGCGCTGCACAGAAAAATATTGCCGTGTGGGTGCACATGCTAAAATTTGGTGCTACACAGAAAAATAATGGCACGCGTGGTGCACTCAGTATTGACAGAGCATAAAGAAATTTTGCTGGTGTGCGTGCAACGTGGGTATATGTTGTCACGCGACAATTTAGTTAATGGTGCACGTAGAGTATTGGTGCGTAGTGGGGGCGTATTAAACTTTGGCATGGTGCAATGTGTAGAGTAAAATGCATGCAGAATATTAGCGCACGACAAAAAACATTGCACGCAATAGGTATTAGTTCATGAACCAAATTTGCGTGTGGTGGATATTGGCACGTGACACAAAAGTAGTGTGCACCAGTTATTGGTGCAACAAAGAAGTGATCCACATTGATTATAGGTGTGCATGGCATGCGCTACCTTATGGTGTTTCTGAGCATGCTAAATATGGGCGTACAAGCTCAAATTTGTGTGCACGAAGTCCTTTGGATCGTCTACAATAGAAGAAAACCAACTAATTTCTGCGACATTTTATATTGTTTGAAGGTCATCTTTTTGCAGCGTGCTTTTGAGGTCCTTAACAACATTTTTAGCTAATAAAAAAACACGAGAATAGAGTGTACCAAGGTACACTCTATCTTTGCAGCTCAAATGAAAGAGCCCGGAGAGAGATTTCTAATGGTGTAAACCATTTGTCAAACAAAGCTTTTATGAAGAAGTTACAGGACAAATAGTGGAGGGTAAAGTTTAACACCCAACTAACTTTGAAGAGCCATAACTTTGTTCTCCGGAATCAGATTGAGGTGTAGGAGTAGTCATTGGAAAGATATTGAACCATAGAAAACATTCCTAGGGATGAATTAAATTTTTGGGCATGTTAAAAATGTTTAATATGGCAAAGAAGGTACCTGTAGCATTCCAGACCAAAAACACGAATTGGCCTAGAACTTTAGCAGGCTGTAACTAGCATCCTAGAACCCCAAAAAAGGTGAAACTTGGACAGGTTGTCCAAAATATGTATATGAAGAAACTCAATTGAGATTCTACTAAAAATCCAATGGACTAGTGAAAAAATGAATAATTACAGTGCAGAGTTGCACCAAGTTGAAGAGTGAACAAAAAAATTAATGGGAAATTTTCAAATAACAATAACTTTCTGCTCAATACTCAGAATTGAGCATGGAAGTAGGCATTGGAAAAGCATGGGACAATAGAATATAATTATTCACCCAAAAAATTGATCTGGGCATTCAATTTTTCAGAAAATCAAAAGAAATAATTTTGATATATTATTAAATGAGAATGGTTCATATTTTTCATGAAATTGATGAGTCAGTTAACCTGACAAAGTTTTTTTGGCTGTACATTTTGCAAAGTTAACAAAAAATAGATTAGATCCAGATTAACACAGAGTGTAGAGAAATGAAATATTCATAGGGTAATTACATCCAGGAAGATGAGATTAGAGGGATGGATGTCCATTTGGGCATTGAAGTAACAAACTCCAATGGACATGGAGAAGGAAGCGATGAAAACATGAATATGGTAGAGACCATTAAAATTTTGCAGAAGGAAGTCCAAAGCCATAAATATGATAATGAAATGTTTTTGAGAGCCAAGGAGAAGCAAGAGGACTTCAACATGAAGTTAATGCAGAGCTTGAACAAAATAGAAAATAAATTGGATAAGGAGAGTGGCTCAAGAAAATCAGGAAGTCACAGGTCTCCTGATGAGAAAAGAAGAACAAGAAGTGTTAGCAGACATCACCATCACTCCCCGAGGAATTACAATAAGAGGGCACACAACAAATAAAGTCCATCCCCTGTCAGAAAACATAAGAGGTCTGGGGTGGATGAGCTACAAGGATAAATGAACAAAATCAAACCTCCTACATTTGATGGTGAACAAAAGAAGGATGAATATGCAGAGACATGGTTGTTGGGCATGAGAAAATATTTTCAATTGCATAATTATTCATCTCATGCAGACGGAAGAATTTCCATCTATCAACTCAAGGGAAAGGAATCCATGTGGTGGGATCATCTTGTGTAGGTGCAACACATTAAAGACAAAAATGTTACTTGGAGGTAATTCAAGAAGTATTTTGAAAAGAAATACTTGACTAAGAGATACTATGACAAGAAAGTGAAAGATTTCTATGAACTCAAGCTTGGGAGTATGACCATAGATGAATATGAAAGAAGGTTTTTAGAGCTACTAAAGTATGTTTCTTTCATCAAGGATGAGACAATTAAGATTCATAGGTATTTGAGTGGATTTACACCATTCATCAATGACAAAATACAATATGATGATCCCAAAACATTGGAGGAGACCATAAGGCAAGCTAAATGCCTATATTATCAACAAAAGGAAGGCCAACTTTCCAAAAATCTTGGGAAGACAAAAATTAAATCAACATGGATCAGAGGAAGAAGGGGACTAAGCCACCATTATTCAAAAATAATCCTCAGGCACAACTAACCTCTAGAGAACCGAAAATGATTGAGATAGGGGGTCAAAGGCCAAGACAACCACCTATTCAGTGTTGGGCTTGTAAAAGAGATCATATGTTTAGATATTTTCCTCACAGAGGTGAAAAAGTGAGGAATATTTATAATGTACAACAAGATGAAACAATGGAGGACATGGGCATAAATGTACCAAGGATCTATGCATCCCTAGACAATAAGAAAACATAGTATCAATCACATATGATTGAAGTGGAAGGTATGATCAACAACCAAACCATTTCTATTTTAATTGATTCAGGTGCTAGTCATAGTTATATAGATCCTAAGATGGTGGAAAGTTTTCATTTTCCAAGAAGTAAGCATGGAAAATCTTGGTTGGTGCATCTGGATACCAGAGACAAAAAGAAAAGTTAATGAGATGGTTAAGTCATGTCTTATGGACATGAATGGACCGAACACTGGGGAGGATTTGAACATCTTGCCTTTAGGTTCCTATGAATGTCTAATTGGGATGGATTCGTTGGACCAACATCATGCTATCCTAGAATGTCATAACAAGGAATTTACTTGCTTGGATGAGGAAGGGAACCTAAGGAAAGTATATGGAATTCCCAGGGCAGTGACCATCAGAGAAATTTCATCATTGTAGCTGAAGAAATGTTACATAAAAGGGTGTCAAATATTTGCAGCACATATGGAAGAGACACCTAAATATAAGGTGTCAAATATTGAAGATTATGCAATCCTAAAAGAGTTTGAAGATGTGTTTAAGTAAATACCAAGATTACCCCTTAAAAGAGACATTGATTTCTCCATAGATTTGGTGCTTGGAGAAACTCCAATATCCAAGACTCCATATAGGATGAGTACACCAGAATTGAAGGAGTTGCAAATGAAACTTGAAGATATTTTGAAGAAGGGGTATATACGCCCAAGTGTGTCAACTTGGGGTGCCCCTGTTTTATTTCTGAAGAAAAAGGATGGAACATTGAGACTATGCATTGAATTTAGGTAGTTGAACAAGGTAACTATGAAGAATAAGTATCCTTTGCCAAGGATTGATGGCCTCTTTGATCAGTCGAAGGATGAAAAAATATTCTCCAAGATTGATCTTAGGTCCGGTTATCATCAAGTAAGAATTAAATAACAAGACATCAACAAGAATGACTTAGAACAAGGTATGGTCATTATGGGTTCAAAGTGGTGCCCTTTGGATTATCAAATGCACCAGTTGCCTTCATGTGTTTAATGAATGGTATTTTCAGAGAATACTTAGATAAGTTTGTCATTGCATTTTTAGATGACATTCTTATATATTCTAATTCATAGGAATAGCATGAACAACACTTGAGGATGGTATTACAAGTATTAAGGGAGCATCAATTGTATGCCAAATTGAGCAAGTGCTCATTTTATGAGAAGCAAATTCATTATTTGGGATATATCATTTCATATGATGGGATAACAGTGGATCCTGAGAAGATAGAAACTATTAGAGGATGGTCAGTGACAAAGAAGTGGCATAGGTCAGATCATTCATGGGCCTTGCAGGCTACTATAGGATATTTATTGAAGGATTCTCAAAGATTGCACACCCAATCACTTCCTTTCAAAACAAGGGTGTGAAGTTTCAGTGGACATTGGATTGTGAAAAGAGTTTCCAACACTTGAAACAATTATTAACAAGTGATCCAATACTAAAGATTGCAGATCCAAATGAAGACTTCATTGTATGCACATATGCATGTAAAGAAGGACTTGGTGGAGTCCTTAGTAAAAATGGGTTTGTTGTATGTTATGAATCAAGGAAGTTGAAGGAGCATGAAAGACACTATGCCACTCATGATTTGGAGTTGGAATCCATAGTGTAGGCCTTGAGGAAATGGAGACACTACCTCATGGGGAAAAGGTTTGAGTTGAGGACAGACCATAATGGTCTGAAATATTTATTTGATCAACCAACTCTAAATGCTAGGCAAAGCAGATGGTTAGAATTTCTCAGTGAATATGACTTTGATATAAATCATATCAAGGGGAAAGAGAACAAAGTGGTTGATGCAGTCAAAAAAAGAGTGCATGAATTTCATGCTACAACCATTAGCATGTACCAATCATATTTGAAAGACATAATTTTGGAGGCTACAAAATTAGATTTGCAATACAAGGAATTAGTGGAAAAATTACAACAAGGTAATTTGCAACAGAAAATTGAAGACTATAAGCTAGAAAATGATGAAATTTTCATATATAGGGGCATAATTTAGTTTATGTACCAAATTCCTAGGAATTGAAAAATATGATATGGAGAGAAATGCATAATGTACCTTATGCTAGGCACCTAGGTTACAAAAAACTATTGCATTTATCAAGAGACAATATTATTGACCAGGCATGAAGAAATAAGTTGTTGATTTTATTGCCAAATGTTTGGAATGCCAAAAGGTAAAGGCTGAGCATAGACACCCAACTAGTTTTCTACAACCATTACCCATTCCTGAGTGGAAATGAGAAGTTGCAACAATGGATTTCATCACAAAACTACCCAAAACAAACAAGGAACATGATTATATCATGGTAGTGGTGGATAAGCTTACTAAAGCTGCCCATTTTATTCCAGTTAAGCTCACTCACAAGGAAACCAACATTGATGATGTTTATATGAGATAAATTGCTTGATTACATGACATACCCAAGACAAGTGTGTCTGAAAGAGACCCAAAATTTACCTCAAATTTTTGGAAGGGATTATTTAATGGATTTGGAACAAATTTGAATTTTAGTATAACTTATCATCCATAATCAGATGGACAAGCAAAGAGGGTGAATCAAGTGATTGAGGATATGTTGAGGATGTATGTGATGGATAAACCATCAAAATGGGAAGACTACCTACACTTAGTAGAGTTTGATTATAACAATGGGTACCAAACATCTCTAAATATGAGGCCATTTGAGACATTTTATGGCAGCAAGTGCAACACACCAGTAAGCTAGGATAACCCAATAGATAGAGCAATTGTTGGGCCAGATTTACTAAGGGAAATAGAGGAGCAAATGTTGAAAATAAAACAAAATTTAAAGACTGCCCAAGGCATAAAGAAAAAATATGTTGATAAGGGCAGAAATCACATGGAATTTAAAGTGGGAGACCATGTATTCTTGAAAGTGAAATCCAACAAAAGTTCCCTGAAGTTGGGAAATTGTTCAAAGTTGGCAGCTCGCTATTGTGGGCCATTTGAAATCCTAGAGAGGATTGGTCTAGTGGCTTATATGCTTTCATTTCCTACATCTATGTATGTTCATAATGAATTCCATGTATCATTTCTCAATAAATATATACTTGATGCTAATCATGTTATTGATTGGAATGTGATTTAGGTGGAGGAAGAAGGCACTTTCCAAGTACATCCAATACGCATTATGGACTGGAAAAACAAAAAGCTCCGGAATCGAGCCATAGGGCTTGTAAAGGTCCAATGGACCTGGTATGGTCCTGAGGATGCTACTTAGGAGCATGAGGATACAATGCGGGCAGAATACTCACATATTTTTTAGGATTTTTGAAATTTTGGTTGTATATGTGTACATAATGCACTGAGGAAAGTGCATAAATAAGGGGAGGGGATTGTAATACTAGTAGGCCAAACTCACTTGTAAATGTAAATGAAAATGTACTTAAGTTGGTGAGCTGTTTGATATCATTTTTGTATGCACCTTCCATGGTATAGTGCGCACATGTACTGTGTAGTAAAATGGTGAAGTGTGCACATTCCAGGATACCACACACAATAGAATTAAGTGCGCGATTTTGAGGCCAGGGAGCCTTTGTGTATATGCTGTGTTTTATAGGCTGGTGAGCCAATTTATTATAAGAAAGAAGGATTATGTGATGATTAGGACGAAGAGCCTAGATGTTAAAGGCCAGCGAGCCTATTTTTGTATATGTCTCATCATTAATATAAAATACATCATTGCGCGCAGACCGACCAAGATAAAAGAGTATGGGGGACTAAACTCCACTAGTTAGGGAAAGGTGGGGCTAAAAGTTAAGGAAAAGGGCTAAGCTAGGGAGCTTAAGCCAAAAAGGAATATTATACTAATATTCCTTAAAGTATAAAGTATGGATAATTATTTTATCCTAAGTTCTAAGGATGGGGACAAGTGGGCCAAAGTAGCTCTGAACATGAAAAGTGTCAAGTTGGGAACATGCATACATATAGATTGGAATTATTTCATTTTCCCATCATTCATTCAATCATTCCATCATCATTTTTCACTCACTGATTGAGTTGTCCTTTGTACCTTTCTATTACTGTCATTGTACCTGAACCTGTATCCATACCAATACTTGGTTTTTGGTACATGGTGAGCTTGGGAGATGGACTGAAGAAGTGGGTTTTCAGGCTCGTGGGATACTGAAGAGGTGGGATGTCAGGCTCGTGGGATACTAAAGATGCCGGTTGTCAGGCCCATGGACAATTTCTCTCTGGGTGAGAGAATTGTTGGGAATTGATTTCCTAAAGGTGCTAAACTACAACTACAGGGCTCTGAGAATTCCTGTCCAGCCTGTTGTTGAAGCCCTGGAAGGGAAGTGGGGCAACCGAGGGACTGTTGAGTAGAGAAGGGGAACACTTCTTGGGGTGGGACAGGCATGTGGGGAATGAGAGACTGTAGGCTATTAGTTTGAGTTGGCACCTATGACAGAGTCTTTCCTATTGTCTGAGATACGTTAGCCGGGTTAGGAATCCATTTACCCGAGTGGAGTTTAGTCCCAGCTCGGGGGTGACCCACTACTGAGAGTGATGAGCAATGTGGTCTAAGGCTGGGAGTTTCATGGAAGGTCTGCACGTAGTTGGTGATATTCTTACCAAGATAAGTGTCAATTGTTTGTTAATTTATATGTTGCATTATTATTCATGTGTTATATTTATGGGCATTTCCTATCTATGTTGCATGTATATGTTTACTGTTATTTTCATATGAATCTCTTCATTTACATAATGTGTTTTTCTTTTTCAAGTTATATATATAAATTTCTGCACGAGTTTTTGTGTGTATATGATTTAATTTGCATATAGTTCAATTTTTTTTTTTACGTGGCATAGCCTAGTTGGATGTTGGGGATGTTACACCTATGTTCAACACAGTTACAACATGGATCTCCATAGCTCCACCAGCCGTATCCCATTTCAGGTGGGTCTGGGATTCCAACCCTTAGGACCCATTTATGTTGCACTTCCTCTTGCCACAAAGATAGACTCTTCCCATGATCATTCTACGATCGACAAATCCACCAGATTCATTGAGCAGATTCAACACATCCGCCAACAGGTCCAGGATATTTCACAGAAATCCTATGCTAAGTACAAGCAATGCCATGATCAACACAAGGTACCACACCAGTTTTAGTTTGGCGAAAAAGTTTGATTACATTTGCAGAAGGAGCATCTCACAAGGTCCCATCGAAAGCTCCATCCACTTCATTATGGGCCTCACACTATCACCAAGGTTGTGGGTGGTAATGATTTTGATCTCAACACTCCATCCTTCCTTGGAATGCACCTAGAGTTTAATGTGGACCTCCTTTGACCATATTTTCCACCATTATTGGATACCTCAGAGATAACAGAACAACTAAAACCCATAGAGCTCAACCATGACTGCATGGAAAAAACATCCACTGATCAAATAGTGAACACACAGGTCAAGGGAAATCCCCAATAGAGGATCCATCTTTATCGGGTTGTCAAGGCAAGGAAAATCCTACACTAAGGCAAGTGGCTCACCCGGGGCCAAATCCAGCAGAAGTTTCCTCACCTAATGGGGGAAATCAATCCAATGGAGACAATTTCTTCCTAAGGGTGGAGGATTGATCCAATTGGATATTGGTGGTCACCCACCTATTCCAATTGGATCCTCTTGTTCATTTTTAGTTCAACACGTTCTTCTGTACTTCTTTGTAATTGTGGGTTTTATAATTTTGGGGATGTCTGAAGCCCTACACATCTTCCAGGTGGATATTGGTGTCCTCTCACCTAATCCAACTAGCTTATTTTGTATGTTTTCATGTCAACACATCTTGTTGTACTTCTAGGGCCATTTTGGGGGCCTAAACAATGTTGTTTTGGATCGCCACAATCAATCTATAGACATATTCAAAGTTTGACAATGGAATGTGTATATCTCTGAAACACCTTTCCAACAGGCTATCATGCATTTAAAATGAAGGTCGTATGAAAAAGTTATGACCTCGTGAAGTTTAGGTACCAACTTACCCATAGGGGCCCACATGACTTTTGGCGTTTCACCTCCTAGGGTTAGGTTTTTGGATTTATAGGGTTTTGGAATTCATGAGTAAGATAAAAAAGGCCTCTAGAGACTCATTGTAATTCATTTTTCATAGACGAATGCACGTAGCAGCCACATCTCTTCTCAGAGATAACTACCACCATTTGAGCAAGTGTTTCAGTTCTACAGTTTTATAGTTTCAACCTATTTCATTATTCAATATAATATATTGTTCACTGGATATCTGTGTTATTCTTCATATCTCTGTGTTTATTGTATTCAGTATGTTAATCAATTTGTTCTACTCCTAAATCTGGATCATATCTCTGTCCAAGTTATTTTATCTGAGTTGTAGACACAAAGTATACCTTGGTACACTTTTTTCACATGGGTTTTGATTGGATAAAAACGTCGTTTAGGGCCTCAAAAATTCCTCGCAAGTTAATTACCTTCTAAAACCACAAAAAAAATCGCATAAAAATGACCGTTTTACTACTGTAATGACTCTTTAAATCTAAATTGTTGATCTCAAATAAAGAGAAACAACAACTCTTGATCTAAATCTATCGACCATCGATCGATACTTTCCTTTGGATGCACACAACGCCTTCCCTAATCTGTCGACTCGACCATCGACCATCGAACCAACTCCCCAATGACCGATCTACACACAACTCTAAATAGGCCAATTCAACCATCGACTGTCGATGATATTCATTGGCAAATGGAAATCCTCACTGATTCATTCGATGCCCAACCATCGAGCCATCAACGATTGACGATCCCCGACGTCTGTCGAAAACACTTACCCAAATCGACCGACCTAACCATTGGTCATCGACCACTTCTAGGATGACATGGAAACTGTTGATGTGGCATGACATGTGGATACTGATGTGGCATGACATGCCATCCTGAGGTGTCAACTTGGGTGATGTGACATGACACATGGATGTTGTTGTGTCATGACACGTGGATGATGATGTCATCATCCTCTTACCTTCATCAAACATCAACCGATTCTCTTGGATGACTTGAACACTTTGTCGAATCGGTCGACGCCCAACCATCGGTGCATCGGTCTTCAACGAATTCTCTTTCTTGATTCAAAATACTTCACCAAATTTGACCGACCTCCAACAATCATACCCTCAACCATCGATGAATTTTGTTGGCGATTGAAAATACTTTGCAGTATTATTTCGATTCCAACCTTCGTCCATCAACGATACTCTTTGGATGCATGAAACTATCATTAAATATTGTCGATCCCCGACCATCAACCATTGGAAAGATTCGTTGGTCAAATTTGACACTTCAAAAATTTGGCCAAAATCTGTCGATCCTCGACCATGGGTCATCATCATTAAGGGATTTACTTTGGCTGAACTCAACTCTTTTCAAAACTCGTCGATTCGACCATGGACCATTAGTGATTTTTTCTGGCGAACTCCAAACCCTCTGCAAATATCACCGATTTGACCATCGACTGTCAACGAAATATTTCAATGAACTCCAACACTTAGAAAATTTTGATCATAGTCTAGGTGTATCGAGATCGTCGACCTGCTCCATTTCAAAAACCCTCAAAATGAATCCTAGTCATTGATAATATCAACCTTTCAAAATGGCCAAACCTTGTGGATTTTTAAATTTATCATGACGAATCTTAGTCGTCGATGTCGAGATCAAAAGAGATCTCGACTGTCGATTCACCAAACATCCTGTAACTCTATAGGCGGCCATTAAAACTTGAATTTCAACCATTATAGGTCAAATTTTGATCTACAATTGTACCTCTCTACTCCATTAACCATCTTAAACATTCCAGAGTCATTCAAACTTGAATTTTTCCCACTCATTTGGGGATTTCTCTCTAAATTATTCGTTTTTCCCCAAATCTATCATAGAAAAAATCTGCAACAACGAATTTCACCAATTCACTCTGGTTTGATCCCACCCAATCCTAGTGTTTGAACTAGAGGCTATGATACCACTTTTTAATGTACCCATTTCCTAACTAAGCAACATTACTTGTGGAAAATCACATTCAAATTAAAATATTACAACTAAATACTTTCCCGCATTTTATCAGCTACATATCACACACAAATATAACCATTTGAATGATATCACTTCTTTAAATGAATCTAACAACATATATTAAACATGAATGCAATTGTTCAAGTCAAAAAAAAACACACAACATTCATGTAAATCATTTACACATCAGAATAATCATAAATAACACAATAGAAACACTTATCTGTTAATAATTATCCAACTGGATGCATACGAAGGATGAAAATCCTAGCCATAGGCATTGTTGATCATTTTATTTCATCATCAATCCACCCTTGAGCTGAGGCTATGAGTCCACAAAGAGATTCAGCCCACTGACTATCCACTCTCCACACATAGTATCCCCAAACCTAGGTTCTAATCTCATAGAATTTCCAAACCTCCATCTCTCTCTTTTCCCCACAACCTACACTACCTAAGAAATGTATGCCCTTCGCTTCTCACAATCCCTTGGGTTGTACCATTCATTTATCAGGGCCCCTAGTTCATTCGGTTGGATAGAAATCACTCAGTTGGGAACTCTAGGAACTCTTAGCTGCTTCATGACTTCTCATAACAACTTTCACAAGCCTCTAAGTCATTTCTTCCATAGAAAATCACACCATAGGCTCACAAATGTATTTACAGGCACATAGGCCTCTTGCTCGGCATAAAATCACATCCAAAAAATGGCTTCCTTTGAGTATACTATGGCTGGTATTATTCCCAATCCTCTGCTCTCCCTTTTCTACCCAAAATCTGCATGTAAAAATTATCCCTCTTCTGCATACAAATTTCCTCTTCTTCCTTGCTTGCTTGACTCATACTCTTCTCAAGGATGATTGTACTTCATCCCATGATATCCAATAGCTATGGGATGTGACCACTCACACCCACACTCTTACATGAGTTTAAATGATTAGGTTCTCATACACTCAATCAACAAATACAAGGTTATACAGAAAGATAATAATTTCAGGAATGTGGGTTGGATTATTACCTATAAATAATTCTCCTTTGGATCCCTCTCTCTTGTGGAATCATAAACCCCCATTGTTCTTCATCTATTTCATATCGTAGCCAACGATTACTACTTTTATTAATTATTTCAATGTTCATAATCTGCAATTCGGCCCCCGACCACATTAAATCAATATGGTCCCTTCGCCCAAACACATCGGCCCACCATCCTAATTCACATTTATACAATTACACTATAATTCACGGGGATTAGAAATGGTTATGTTACATTTTGTGGGCTGTAATGTCCCCACTTTGGGACATCATCACAGGGCAGAGACTTATGATGACCAGAGTAGCCAGATGGATGTTATAGAGAATATAGGGGTATTTGAGAGGCATTGTGGGGTCCAGTTGGCATTTATCATCATATTCCATCATCATGAGCCATTCCGCACAGGTTGGCTTTGGTTTCGTTCCATTCCGACGATTTCCATGATTTTGACTATTTTGAGCTATAAGTTAATTAAAATCATTGAAGAGGGCATTTTGGGCACATTACTTGGAGGAACCTCTCAATGTAATAGCTCATTGGAATCGGGAGGAGAAGCACTACATGATGGGATGGATATAAGTGACTTTCAGTGGCCAAGGAAGCCACAAGGAGAGATAAGGAGATTTTCAAAGGTAAAAAGGTTAATTAATTAATTAAAGTGATTTAATTAATTAATTAAATATTAATAAAATGAAAGTCACTTTGGAGGGACAAGGTGAG
>ML777185.1:1678132-1709178 GCA_009831015.1 Picea engelmannii
GTCAGATGGTTACATTTGGGAGAATATTGCTACAACACCACCCAACATATGTCCATTGGCATGTCACCCTTCAGAGATTTATATAGCTATGATCCTTTATCATTTGTGGAGATTGCATTTGGTGACAGCAGGGATCCGATGGTACAGGATTGGATACAATAGAGCCAAGACATTCTCAGGGAATTGAAGGATCATTTACAGAGGGCACAAAACCAGCAAAAGGTCCAAGAAGACAAGCACAGAGTTGATCGTATCTTTGAGGTTGGTGATTTAGTCTATTTGAGGTTGCAACCATACATGCAGGCCTCCATTAAGTGAAGCGGATCGGAGAAACTGCAGCCACATTTCTTTGGACCTTACAGAGTCAGCAAGAGGATAGGGGCAATAGCTTATGAGTTGGAGCTTCCACAGGGTAGCAAAATTCACAATGTCTTCCATGTCTCATGCCTTAAAAAATCACTCGGTCAACACATTAGGCCTATTGAGGCATTGCCTCCCATGGATGAGGAGGGACAACTTGTTTTGATTCCAAAGGAGGTGATAGAAGTCATAGAGAAGAGGCTCTGAAACCGAAGCATCAAGGAGTATCTGATCAGGTGGAAGGATTTACCCATTGAGGATGCCTCTTGGGAGCAGGAGCACATGGTTAAAGAAGCAGGTTTGGAATTTCTTGAGGACAAGCAATTTCAAGCAGGGGAGACTGTAATGTCCCCCACCTCTTAGAGAGGTGATGAGGAGACTTAGTGGCCTGGGCACCCCCACTAGGTCATAGTCTCACACTGAGGCGGAAAAGTCAAGAAGTTAAAAGTTATATTTTTTAAGTTGACTTAAGAAAGGAAAAGGATAAAGGAGTAAAAGATAACTCAATAGAGGAATAGAAGATTAACCCTAGGAGTTAACCTAACTCAACAAAGAATTAGAAGGAAAAGTATAAGTAAGAGGCTAGGGTGCACCTATTATTCATTTATGGTTTTGTATTAGCATTTGCTATTGCTCTTGAGCATTCAATTTGGGGGTTTTGTTGTACAAACCCTTGTGAGCAACTCAGTGGTGAAATACCCACTCACCTTGTTCCACAACTTGGTCTCGGGGATGAAAGACTCCTCCACACCATTCTAGTCTCAGGGCCAGCTTATCGAGGGAGGTTCGATCCAACTTATCTTGAGGGCCTGGAGCCATTTCGACAATTGGGTTTTGTTTGTAGGGGAAGGACCATCAGTTTGAAGGATTTTCTGGAGGGTTATCATCATTCTACATTTTTCTGCAGGTTGGGATGTCGTGGAGCCATAGGGGACATCCTGTGATTCAGTAAAACTTAGATCTAGGGAGATCTTCTTGAGATCTGAGCCCGAAACTTCTCCCACGGGATTCTCATAGCCTGATCTATATTCTTGGAGAGTTTCAGAGCATTTGGAGGCCTCCTTCATCAGGGACGAACCAGCTAGGGTTTCAGTCATCCAGTGGGGCACACCATTCAGTGGAGAATTCAAATCTATGGGGTTTGAGAGTGGATTTGGGAATTTGGACATCTGGGTTTTCCTTACACTTGCCCGATCTATCATTTGGCATATTTATAGGGATGATTGGACACTTTTGGTAGCAAGGTGTAATTATTCAAGGCTTCAACATTCTAGGAGGACGTGGCACTTTCCATCTTGGAGGTTGAGCATTAGTATGGCTCAGATATGCTTGATTTAGTCTTCATTGTATATCCAGCCTTTGGAGGCTTATTTTGTATTGTCGGGAGAATTTTGTAGCAACTCATATCTATTTCTTGTACGGACATCTGAGGTTTATTCCAGATCGACCATCAATTGTATTGATCTTACATTGCTCATAATAAAAAGGTCATATCTTTGCTTGTGCTTCTACATCTTGAATATATTGTGATCTCCATGTGTTGATGAATCTTGTATGCACTTAATAACTCAATAAATTAGTAGTAGTTAGTGATTCCAAGAAAGAACTTGGCTTGGGATCATTACATGTGTCCATAGATCAGCCTATTCAGGAATTCAACGTTCAGGGAATTTTTGGTGTAGGGTGGAGAAGTCTCCCGAAGTCTTGAAGTCCTGAAGTTCCCAAGTCCTAAAGTCCTGAAGTCCCGAAGTTGTGAAACACTGGAGTGATGTGGCCTGCTGATGTCACCTAGGGTGACGTGGATACACTTAATTCTTGCCACATGTCACCATGTTCCATGTTTTTCAAAGACCAGTCGTGCCAGTTAATATATGATACGTGTCACCCATCAGATAAGGCCATGTGTCCATTCCTTATTTTTTTCCATGTAGCACCCCTTGGTGCTTAGTTACCAACAAAGACTCTGAGAGTTCGCCAATTCAAATTTTGGAAGGAATGAAGTGTGATGAAGGTGAAACCCCCGAAGCTCCAAAGAGTGGATTAAATCCTCACCGTTGATCAGGAGAGGACATGTGGGAGTATATCGTGTAGTCTAGAGACTTGGCACTCTGAAGGATTCAAGGCATAAGCAGTTGGCCTTGATGTAATACTCCAAGGCCGAGCCCTTGTGAAATGTAATGATTTTATAGGTTGGTGAGCCAAGTAATTATAAGTTGGTATGATTATGTGGTTATTAGGATGGAGAACCTAGATTCTAAGGCCAATGGGCCTGATTTTGTAATGTAATTATGCAGATTATTAATAAAAAAGAAAAAAACATCGTTGCGTGTAGACCGATCACGAAGAAAGAGTTATAGGGGACTAAGCTCCACTGGGTAGGGAAAGGGATGGGGATGAGAGGCTAAGCTTGAGGGCCTAACCCAAGGGAATATTATAATGTATTCCTGAAAAATACTAAAGTGGGGAAATAAACCCAGTTATCCTAAGTTCCTTTGGTAGAGGAACAAACTCCAAGTGGAGAGGAATGTTCTCCTGGAGAGCCAATTGTCACCCAGGACGTATGCATATTTATGTGGGAATTTGCACCATTATGGGGGTTCACGAACCATTTTGGCCACCTTCCTAAGAAGTTCTCTCTTACCAGTCGGATCTCTCATGATTTTTCATACCGACCATTCTCACCATTTTCCTTTCTCTCTGTTAGCATTTTGATGAGTCTGGCCATTTAGTTTTCCACGAGTTCATCCTCAACATTCTAGCCATCCCTTGTGTAGTTCACACACACACTGAACAAGCTCATAGCCAGATCCTTTTCCTCCATTGTGAACCTCTATAGTTTGCTAAGTTGTCCCCTTGCCTTACCTGATTTTGGTTGTTGAGGATTGAAGAGGTGGGTTTTCAGGCCCATGATTGAAGAGGTGGGTTTTCAGGCCCATGATTGAAGAGGCGGGTTGTCAAGCTCGTGGTTGAAGAAGCAGGTTGTCATGCCTATGAGAAACTCTCTCCATGTGAGAGAGTTTGTTCGAGAAGTGATTTCTCCTAGAGGGAGTCCAACACCAACTACGAAGCTGTGAGAATTCATGATCCGACCTATTGTTGAAGACCTGGAAGGGAAGTGGAGTAGTTGATTGATTATGGAATAGTGAAGGTGCATATTCCTAGGGTGGGACAATCATGTGGGGAATGAGAGTCCGTGAGCAGTGGGCATAAGTAGGCTCCTTGGAGAGAATCCTTCCATTTTCTCTGTGTAGTTTTCCATAGCCTCAGCCTATTCTAGGATTCCTTTTCGCTGGGTGGAGTTTAGTCCTAGCTTGGGAGTGACCCACTGCTGACTGTGATGAGAAACATGGTCTAAGGTTGGGAAGTTTGTGGAAGGTTTGCACATAGTTGGTGGTCATCTATTAAAATATAAGTACCAAATATCTGTTCTCTATGTGATGTGTAACTTGTACATGTGTTATAATGTTATCATAATTTCCTGTGTTTATTGCATGTATGTATTACTGTCGCTTCTGCATGAATATGTGTATGAACAAAATGTTATGTCTGTTTAAAAATTGAATATATATATATATGTGTGTGTGTGTGTGTGTGTGTGTGTCTATCAGAGATGTTTCCTCTGTAGCATGGACTGACCTGGGTGGCCGAGGGTGTTACAAAATGGTATCAGAGAAGAGAATTAAAGATATAGTCATTGGGTAGCGTTACTCGAGAGGGGTTTTGAGGTCTAGGGAAATTACAATATGGTATCAGAGCCAAGGTTTCAACACTAAGCCGTGATGGGCCAAGAAAGTGGAATTTGAAGAATAGGTTAAAAAAGGAATGGTTGTTGAAATGGACAAAATTGAAGTTCAGAGCCCATTTTTTGATATTGAGCCTGAATTAGGCCATATGAATTGTTATGGAATCAAAAGATCAGAGCAAATTTTCATTGAGAGGGAAAAAAATTTGAATTTCAGAGCGTCCCAGGCTGCCAAGAGAACACCTTAGCCATGTTTGGAAGCTCAAGAGGTATAGCGGTTCCAGAAAGATAGCAAAGAAAAGAGATTGCAATAACCGTGGGTTTGGAACCAAAAGGTTTGAAGTTGGACCCTGGGATCTTTTTGGGAGAAGGAGGATCCTTCAAAACCGTTAGATCTGGAGAAAAGTGCATGAAATTTAACCCCTAAGAAATTCATACTTTGCAACTTTTGTGAAGTTTCCGTGTTATAGAGGAGAAAGGGACGAAGCCCAAAGTTGTGAAGTCCCACAGTGGATCTACACCATAGATCCGGGGTGGGGAGTGTTTACCGTTGGATTTGAGAAATAATAGTTGGGAGATGTAGATCAAGCCAAAGGAAAGTGGTGATGAAAACAGATTTCAATCGCTAGATCTGTGCGCGAAATGTTATAAACTGTAGAACTCATAGCCATTCAAAATTCGATGCTTGGGAGAAACGAAGTGTGCTAAGGCACAAACTCCCAAATCCTGAACTCCCAAATTCTGGAGTTAATCTGGAACATTCATTGAAAGAGACATGTGTTAGAAGATTGGTTATTTTGGGAGCTCGACGTTTGGGAGAAATGAGGGTGTGCTAAGGAGAATTCTTCTAAGTCCCAAAGCCTGAAGTCCCGAAGTGACATGGCATGATAAAATCACCCAGGGTGACATGGACTTCCTTAGTCCTACTACATGTCAGTCAGTATGGAACTCTGATGAACTTGTCAGACAAAAATCAATCTGACATGTGGGCCCACATGTCACCACCTTATATGATGACAATTGTACTATGTGGACCACGAAAGATAAAGTAGTACAAAAGTTCGACATTAAGAAGTTAACGAGCTTGTGGAAGTGAAAAATTCTAAAGCTCAAAGTGCCGAAGTTTCGAATCACCAACGTGACGTGGTTGGTGAAGTCACTAGATATGACGTGGACACATGGGATGTGTGCTATGTGTCAGTAATTTAAATACCTTTAGAGAATAGAAATTCCATTTAGAGAATGACATGTGTCACCCTTCATAGTGGGCCATGTGTCCGCTTCTAATATTTTTGCACGTGGCACTCTTCTTTAGCATGGCTAGTGGGGCCCCTGATGGCCATAGGGGATGCATGGAGCCAGATCCTACATTTCAAAGGATAGCCACTTTAGAGGGAAGTGGGATAGTGTGGGATGAGAACTCCCAAAGTCCAAAGCACTGAAGCTCATCGTGAATGTTGACAGTCGTGGGTACGTGTCAGAATATTCGACACTCTAGAGAGTTGTCACTCTCGAGGTTTATGGAATTGAATGCTTTGGAAACTTGAACCATAGAGTCTCGAAGAAATTTGTGGCCATTTATTTGGGCAGAGAGCGGGGATTGTTGATCCCTCCCATGTTAGTTGCAAACTTTGTGAGTTTGGGGTTCGAGAGACTGGCATTGTGGTGAGTTGAAAAAAACCGAAGCCCGAAACTCCAAAGATGGAGTAAGTGCCCAACTATTATCACTTGATCATAGGCATGGTCACATGTGGATTAAAGGATGAAGGGAAGGGGCTAGCGCTTGAAAAGTTTGTTTAAAGAACAAAAAGGGGATGAATTGTTCAAGTAGCCATAACTTCCTACTCAAAACTTGGCATTGAGCATGGAAGCAACCATTGGAAAGGTATTGAACAGTGTAAGATAACTGTTCACCCAAAAATTGGATCTAAATAGTCAATTTCTTAGGAAAATAACAGAAAATAAATTTGATATATTAATGAATCAGAATGGTTCATGTTTCCATGAGATTATTAAGAACAGTTCGCCTGATAAAGTTTTGTTGGCTACACATTGTTTTTGCAGAATTAATAGTTGTCATATTAGAGTAAACACAGATTACAAAAGTGATGGATGATACTCTTGTAGTCTCTATTAGGAATATAAAAACAGAGGGTTGAATGTCCAGTTGGATAGGGAAGGAACCAAGTCCAATGGACATGGAGGAGAATGCCACAAATTGGTATCCGAGCACATGGTTTCAAAAATAAACCTTTCTTGGTGCCATGCCCTAGCCCTGGGATGGTGGGGAATGCCACAAATTAGCATCAGAGCCCATGGTTTCAACACTAAACCTGGATGGGCCATGTATGATTAACTGAAAATTATAGAGTGTCAGAAAGGTGGTGAGAGAACGCCTCAGTGGTAATGGAAAGCTCAAGAAAAGTGGCGGAGAAATTACCACAATGATCATGGTTAATAACCATAAGATTGAATTTGAACTGTAGGATCTGTTTGAGAGAAGGCAGACCCTTCAAAACCATCAAATTTGGAAAAAGGAGCATGGTGGTTAAGCATCGAAGTCCTCTAAACGTTGCTACTTTGGTTGTTTGAAGTTCTTTGTTGTAAAAGAGGAAAAAGCCTCAGAGCTCTGAAGTTTCAGAGTGGATATACACCATAGATCACTGGGAGAAGTGCGTGACCCTTGGATTTTTCCAAGGAAAGATCGAAGTCATTAGATCAAGCAAATATCAGGAGGAGAGGTGCAGTGGTGAATATCATATCACATTTTTCAGATCTATGCATGAGTGAATGTGAGCCATAGATCTCACGACAGTTCGAAGGTTCGACACTCTGGGAGAAGTGAGTCCTCAAGTTGCGAGGAGGGAAATACCCTGAATTTCGAAACCCAAAGTCAATCTGGACCATTCATGTTTGAGGACATGTGTCTGTACGTCAGCCTATTCAAGGACCTTGGCTGTGTTTGGAAGCTCAGAAGGTACAATAGTTCCAGAAAGATAGCAGAGAAAAGAGACTGTAGTAACCGTGGGTTTGGAACCTTAAGGTTTGAAGTTGGGTCATGGAATCTGTTTGGGAGGAGGAGGATCCTTCACAACGGTCAGATATGGAGAAAAGTGCATGAAATTTAACCCACAAGTACTCCATGCTTCGCAACTTTGGCGAAGTTCCTTTGTTATAGAGCAGAAAGGGCCGAAGCCTAAAGTTGTGAAGTCCCATAGTAGATCTACACCATAGATCCAGGGGGGGAGTGTTTACCTTTGGATTTGAGAAAGAATAGTTGGGAGTCATAGATCAAGCCAAGGGAAAGTGGTAAAGAGCAGTGGTGATGAAAACATATTTCAGTTGCTATATTTGCGTGCGGGAGGTTGTGAACCGTAGAAATCATAGCTGTTCAGAATTCGATGCTCGAGAGAAACGAAGTGTGCTAAGGCACAAACTCCTAGATACTGAAGTCCCAAAGTCTAGAGTTAATATGAAACATTCATTGAAAGAGACATGTGTTACAAGATTGGTTATTTCAGGAGAAACGAGGGTGTGCTAAGGAGAATTCTCCTAAGTCCCGAAGCCTAAAGTCCCGAAGTGACATGGCATGATAACATTACCTAGGGTGACTTGGACTTCCTTAATCCTACCACATGTCAGTCAGTATGGAACTCTGATGACCTTGTTGGAAAAAAATCAATCTGACACATGGGGCCACATGTCACCACCTTATATGATGACAATTGTACTTTGTGGACCCCGAAAGATAAAGTAGTGCGAAAGTTCAACATTCATAGGTTAATGAGCTTGTGGAAGTGAAAACTTATGAAGCTCGAAGTGTCAAATATTTGAAGCACCAACGTGGTGTGGTTGGTGATGTCACCAGAGATGACATGGACACATGGTATGTGTGCTACGTGTCAGTAATTTAAAGACCTTTGGACAATAGAAATTCCAGTTAGAGCATGACACATGTCACCCGTCATAGTGGGCCACGTGTCCACTTCTAATATTTTCCATATCACACTCTTCTTGAGCATGGCTAGTGGGGCCCCTGATGGTCACAAAAGACACGTGGTGCTAGATCCTGCATTTTAGAGGATAGCTACTTTAGAGGGAAGTGGGGTTGTGTGGGATGAGAACTCCCAAATTCCAAAGTGTCGGAGTTCATCATGACTGTTGATAGTCATGGGCGCATGTCAGAAGATTTGACACTCCAAAGAGTTGTCACTCTGGAGGTTTATGACATTGAAGGTTTTGGAAACCTGAAGCACAAAGTCCCGAAGAAAATTTTGGTCATTGATTTGGGCAGAGAGAGGGGACCGTTGATCCCTCCCACTTCAGTTGTGAACTTCACAAGTTCGGGGTTCAGGAGATTGGCATTGTGGTGAGTTGAAAACACCCGAAGACCAAAACTCCAAAGCATTGAGTAAGTGCCCAACTATTAGCACTTGTTCACAGTCGTGGCCACATGTGGATTAAGGCTGAAGGGAAGGGGCTAGTGCCCAAAAAGTTTGTTTAAAGAACAAAAAGGGGATGAATTGTTCAAGTAGCCACAACTTCCTACTCAAAACTCTAAATTGAACATGTAAGAAGCCATTGGAAAGGTCTTGAACAGTAGAAGATAATTGTTTTCCCAGAAATTGGATCTAAATAATGAATTTCTCAGGAAAACAATAGAAAACAAGTTTGATATATTAATGAATCAGAATGGTTCATGTTTTGATGAGATTACTAAGAACAATTAGCCTGATAAAGTTCTGTTGGCTGCACATTGTTTTTGCAAAATTAATAGTTGTCATATTAGAGTCAACACAAAGTACAAAAGTGATGGATGATACTCTTGTAGTTTCCAGTCAGGAAGTTGAAAACAAAGGGTTGAATGTCCAGTTGGATAGGGAAGGAACCAACTTCAATGGACATGGAGGAGAATTCCACAAATTGGTATTAGAGCCCATGGTTTCAACACTAAACCTTTTTTGGTGCCATGCCCTGACCCTAGGATGGTGGGGAATGCCACAAGTTGGTATCAGAACCCATGGTTTCAACACTAAACTTGGATGGGCCGTGTATGAGTAAATGGAAATTAAAGAGAGTCAGAAAGGCGCTGAGAGAAAACCTTAGTGGTAATGGAAAGCTCAAGAGAATTAGTGGAGCAGTTACCACAATCATCGTGGATGATAACCACAAGATCAAATTTGAGTTGTAGGATATGTTCGGGAGAAGGAAGACCCTTCAAAGTTGATAGATCTAGAAAAAGGAGCATGGTGGTTAAGCACCAAAGTCCTCTAAACTTTTCCACTTTGTATGTTTGAAGTTCTTTGTCGTAAAGAGGAAAAATCCTTGGAGCTCTGAAGCTTTAGAGTGGATATACACCGTAGATCACTGGGAGAAGTGCTTGACCCTTGAATTTGGCCGAGGACAGATCAGAGCTGTTAGATCAAGAAAATATCAGGAGGAGAGGCATAGCGGTGAAGTTCATATCCCAACTGTCATATCTGCACACGAGTGAATGTGAGCCATATATCTTACAATAGTTTGGAGGTTTGACACTCTGGGAGAAACAATTAATCAAGTTGCGAGGAGGGAAATATCCCAAAGTCCCTAAATCCAGAGTCAATCTGGACCATTCATGTTTGAGGACACGTGTCCATAGATCAACCTATTCAGGAATTCAACGTTCGGGGAATTTGTGGTGTAGTGTGGAGAAGTCTCGAAGTCCCGAAGTTCCCAAATCCCGAAGTCCCAAAGTTGTGAAACACTGAAGTGACCTGGCCTACTGACGTCACCTAAGGTGACTTGGATACACTTAATGCTTACCACATGTCACCATCTTCCATGTTTTTCAAAGACCATTCATGCAAATTAATATATGACACGTGTCAATCGTCCGATAGGGCCACATGTCCATTCCTTATTTTCTATTACGTAGCACCCCTTGGTGGTTAGTTATTGATGAAGACTCTAGGAGTTCGCCAATTCGATGTTTGGAAGGAATGAAGTGTGATGAAGGTGAAACCCCTAAAGCTCCAAAGAGTGGAGTAAATCCTCACAGTTGATCAAGAGAGGACACGTGACAGTAGGCCATGTAGTCTGGAGACTTGGCACTATGGAGGATTCAAGCCATAAGCAGTTGGGCTCGATGTAATACCCCAAGGCCGAGCCCTTGTGAAATGTAATGATTTTATAGGCTAGTGAGCCAAGTAATTATAAGCTGGTAGGATTATGTGGTTATTAGGCTAGAGATCCTAGATGCTAAGGCCAATGGGCTTGATTTTGTATATGTAATTATGCAGATTATTAATAAAAAAAAAAAACATCGCTGCGTGTAGACCGACCATGAAGAAATATTTATAGGGGACTAAGTTCCACTGGGTAGGGAAAGGGATGGAGATGAGAGGCTAGAAAAGAGGGGCTAATATTGAGGGCCTAACACAAGGGAATACTATAATGTATTCCTGAAAAATACTAAAGTGGGGAAATAAACCCAGTTATCCTAAGTTCCTTGGGTAGAGGAACAAACTCCAAGTGGAGAGGAATGTGCTCCTGGAGAGCCAAGTGTCACATAGGATGCATGCAGATTTATGTGGGAATTTCCACCATTATGGGGGTTCACAAGCCATTATGGCCACCTTCTTGAGGATTTCTCTCTTACTAGTTGGATCTCTCACAATTTTTCATACCGACCATTCTCACCATTTTCCTTGCTCCCTCTCATCATTCTGATGAGTCTGGCCATTTAGTTTTCCACGAGTTCATCCTCAACATTCCATCCATCCCTTGTGAATTTCACAAAGGCACTGAACAAGCTCACAACCAGATCCTTTTCCACATTTGTAAACCTTTGTAATTTGTTGAGTCTTCCCCTTTCCTTACATGATTTTTATTTTTGAGGATTGAAGAGGCAGGTTTTTAGGCCCATGATTGAAGAGGCGGGTTGTTAGGCCTGTGGTTGAATAAATAGGGTGGAAAGCCTATTAGAAACTCTCTCCAGGTGAGAGAGTTTATTGGGGAACTGATTTCTCCAAGAGGGAGTCCAATAACAACTACGAATCTATGAGAATTCCTTATTCGGCCTGATGTTGAAGCCTTGGAAGGGAAGTGGAGCAGCCGATGGACTATGGAACAGTGAAGGTGGATATTCCTTGGGTGGGACAATCATGTGGGGAATGAGAGTCCATGAGAAGTGGGCGTAAGTAGGCTCCTTGGAGAGAATCCTTCCAGTTGCTCCGTGCAGTTTTCCATAGCCTCATCTTGTTCTAGGATTCCTTTTCCCTGGGTGGAGTTTAGTCCCAGCTCAGGGGTGACCCACTGCTGAGCGTGATGAGAAGCATGGTCTAAGGCTGGGAGGTTTTTGGAAGGTATTCACATAGTTGGTGGTCATCTATTAAAATATAAGTACCAAATCTCTGTTCTCTCTGTGATGTGTATCTTGTACATGTGTTATAATGTTATCATAATTGCATATTTTTATTGCATGTATGTATTACTGTCGCTTTCGCATGAATATGTGTATGAACATAATATTATGTCTGTTTAAAATTTGATCATATATATATATATGTATCAGAGATGTTTCCTCTGTAGCATGGCCCGACTTGGGTGGCCGAGGGTGTTACAAAATGGTATCAGAGTAGAGAATTAAAGATACTATCGTTGGGTAACATTACTCGGTAGGGGTTTTGAGTTCTGGGGATGTTACAAGATGGTATGAGAGCCAGGATTTCAAAACTGAGACATGATGGGCCAAGAAAGTGGAATTTGAAGAATAGGTTCGGAAATGAATGGTTTTCGAAATGGACAAAATTGAAGTTCAGAGCCCAGTTTTCGACATTGAGCCTGAATTAGGCCATATGAATGGATAATGAATCAAAATATCAGAGAAAATTATTGTCAAGGGGGACACAAATTTGAATTTCAGAGCGTCCCAGAGTGCCAAGAGAACAACTTGGTCATGTTTGGAAGCTCGGGAGGTATAGCGGTTCCAAAAAGATAGCAGAGAAAAAAGACTGCAATAATCATGGGTTTGGAACCACAAGGTTTGAAGTTGGGCCATGGGATCTGTTCAGGAGAAGGAGGATCCTTCACAACCATCATATCTGGAGAAAAGTGCACAAAATTTAACCCCTAAGTACTTCATACTTCGCGACTTTGGTGAAGTTTCCATGTTATGGAGCAGAAAGGGTCGAAGCCCAAAGTTCTGAAGTCCTGCAATGGATCTACACCATAGATCTGGGGGGGGGAGTGTTTACCATTTCATTTGAGAAAGAATAGTTGGGAACCGTATATCAAGCCAAGGGAAGGTGGTAAGGTGCAGTGGTGACGAAAAAAAAATTCAGTCACTAGATCTGTGCGCGGGAGGTTGTGAGCTGTAGAACTCATAAACGTTTGGAATTCGATGCTCGGGAGAAATGAAGTGTTCTAAGGCACAAAATCCCAAATCCTGAAGACCCAAAGTTCAAAGTTAATCTAGAATGTTCATTGAAAGAGACACGTGTTAGCAAATTGGCTAGTTCAGGAGCTTGACGTTCAGGAGAAACGAGGGTGTGCTAAGGATAATTCTCCTAAGTCTCGAAGCCTAAAGTCCCGAAGTGATGTGGCATGATAACATCACCCAGGGTGACGTGGAATTCCTTAGTCCTGCCTCGTGTCAGTCAATATGGAACTCTGACGACCTTGTTGGAAAAAAATCAATCCGACAGGTGGGGCCACATGTCACCACCATATATGATGACATTTGTACTATGTGGACCCCGAAAGATAAAGTAATGCGAAAGTTTGACATTTAGAAGTTATTGAGGTTGTGGAAGTGAAAACTTCTGAAGCCCGAAGTGTCAAAGTTATGAAGAACCAACATGATGTGGTTGGTGACGTCACCAGAGATGATGTGGACACATGGGATATGTGCCATGTGTGAGTAATTTAAATACCTTTGGAGAATATAATTCTAGTTAGAGCATGATACATGTCACCCATCATAGTGGGCCACATGTCTGCTTCTAATATGTTTCCACGTGGCACTCTTCTTGAGCATGGCTAGTGGGGCCCCTGATGGCCACAGAGGATGTGTGGTGTGAGATCCTACATTTTGTAGGATAGCCACTTTAGAGGGAAGTGGGGTTGTGTGGGATGAGAACTCCCGAAGTCCAAAGCACTATAGTTCATCATGACCATTGATAGTTGTGGCCACGTGCCAGAATATTCAACACTCCAGAGAGTTGTCACTCCGAAGGTTTATGGAATTGAAGGATTTGGAAACCTAAAGAATGGAGTCCTAAAGAAAATTGTGGCCATTGATTTGGGTATAGAGCGGGGACCGTTGATCCCTCCCACGTCAGTTGAAAATTTTGCAAGTTTAGGGTTTGAGAGATTGGCATTATGGTGAGTTGAAAACACTCGAAGCCTGAAAATCCAAAGCACAAAGAAAGTGCCCAACTATTAGCACTTGGTTGAATCTATGGTCACATATGGATTAAAGGCTGAAGGGAAGGGGCTAGCGCCTGGAAATTTTGTTTAGAGAACAAAAAGGGGATGAATTCTTCAAGTAGCCATAACGTCCTGATCAAAACTTGGAATTGAGCATGGAAGCAGCCATTGGAAAGGTCTTGAACAATAGAAGATAATTGTTCACCCAGAAATTGGATCTAAACATTCAATTTCTCAGGAAAAAAACATAAAATAAGTATGATATATTAATGAATCGGAATGGTTCATGTTTCCATGAGATTATTAAGAACAGTTAGCCTGACAAAGTTCTGTTGGCTCCACATTTTTTTTGCAGAATTAACAATTGTCATATTAGAGTCAACACATAGTAGATAAGTGATGGATGATACTCTTGTAGTCTTTAGTCAGGAATATGAAAATAGAGGGTTGAATGTCTAGTTGGATAGGGAAGGAACCAACTCCATTGGACATGGAGGAGAAATGAAGGAAGACATAAATCTGGCCGAGACCCTCAAAAAAATTCAAACAGATGTCCAGAGCCACAAGGCTGATAATGAGATGCTTATGAAGGCCAAGGAACAACATGAAGAGTTCAACATTAAGTTAATTCAGATCCTGGAAATGAATGAAAATAAGTTGTATAAGGAGAGTGTCCCCAACAAATCAGGAAGTCACAGGACCCCTGAGAAGAAAGGAATATCAAGGAGTGGTAGCAGACATCACTACCACTCCCAAAAGCATTCCCATAGGAGAGAACACAGTAGCTCAAGTCCATCCCCTGTCAGGAACTATAGGAAGTTTGGGGTGGATGAGTTGAGAGGAGAAATGAATAAGATCAAACCTCCTACTTTTGATGGAGAGAATAAGAAGGATGAACATGTTGATACATGGATGCTAGGCATGAGGAAGTACTTCCAATTGCATAACTATTCTTCTCATGCAGAGGAAAAAATTTCCATCTACCATCTTAAAGGAAAGGCATCCATGTGGTGGGATCAACTAGTGCAAGTACAACACCTCAGGGAGAAAAAAGTGGCTTGGAAGGATTTTGAGAGGCATTTTGAGAAGAAATAACTGACCAAGAAGTATTATGATAGATTGATGAAAGAGTTCTTTGAACTCAAGTTGGGAAGTATGTCTATTGATGAGTATTAAAGAAGATTCTTGGAGTTTCTGAAGTATGTTTCCTTCATCAAGGATGAGACAGTGAATATTCAGAGGTACCCGAGTGGGCTTCCATCTTACATCAGTGATAAAATCCAATATGATGATCCCAGGTCTCTGGAAGAAACTATAAGGAGAGAAAAATTATTATATGATCAACAAAAAATAAAGTCTACTTTCTAGAAGGCTTGGGAGGGAAAGAAGAAGTTCAAGAAGGAAGAAATGCAAAAGGGAAACAAGCCTCCATTTTTTCTGAAACAATCCTCAAGGAAAACAATCTTTTAGAGAGCATAGAATGGTTGAGGTAGGTGGGAAAAGGTCAATAAAAACACCCATTCAATGTTGGTGTTGTAAGGGAGACCACAAGTATATATATTTTCCTCACAAAAATGACAAGGTGAGAGTTGTCCACAATGGTCAGCAAGTAGAAATAGTGGAGGACATGGGTAGAGGTGTACCAAGGATCTATGTAGCCTTGGACAACAAGCAAGCTGAGTTTCAATCACACATGATTGAAGTTGAAGGTATGATCAATAACCATGCCTTTTCTATTTTAATTGATTCAGGGGCTTGTTGTGCTACTTATATGTCTAATATAATGCACTCATTAATTATCAATCTGGGATTCGTAATCTTTACAAGGCACCAGTAAGAAAAGTAATTTCTAATGTCACGAGTATAGAATCAAACTAGATTATGTATGCTGGAAACAAATAAAAATAGCAAACTACAATGTACTTTTGTTGCCTTTCACAGAGAGGCTATTTATTCCACTATGGCACATGGAAGTATGAGATGGAATTGGTTTGATAGATCAACTCTAATGTATGACCCAGAAAACTAATTATGCAATCCACACTTTCTGAAAGGAAATCACACATCAATCTGCATAACATGGGTAGTTCAATAGTCAATATGTTGGGTCTGTTGTGGTTCAAAATGAACTTCACTAGTTCTTATCCAAGTAGTTTTGACTATTGCTGCCAACATCTATGATCACTCAAGGAAATCAAATTCATGAGAACAGAAACAGGGCATATGCAAAAATAGAGCAATTAAAGATCTCTAAGAAATTATATAATGGAAATCTTAATCTAAGCTACACTGCTATCATCTAACTGAGTTAAAGCTTTAGCTAGTTCAATGTTTATACTACTGAAAACAAACACTAATTCTAATCTACGAAGAGGCTGACCTTTGTTGGACGGTGGGCCCTTGTCACTTCAATAGGTCAGCTACTAAAGTCTACAAGAAACTTTCTTTTAACACACACATTACTCTCACTCACACTTCAAAACATAAAATCAAAACTCTCTTTAACAATTCAACTCATTCTTAATCATAGATAATCAGAATATGGAGATAAAATAACATTCCATTAATCTTCACTCAGGATATGTTCTGTACTATCATACACTGCTTACATATTGATGATATGCTAACTCTCCTACTCTTCTACCATCCTTGCCACATCTATTTAATAGTCTGAATCGTGAAACACGAGGAGGCGAAGTGATTTGCAAATCAATCAGTTGTTAAGTTTAATCATTTAGTTACATCTTTAGCTTCATCCTCATGACACGAAGTGCATGAGGATGAGACAATCAACAAACTATTCTTATCATAGCAAATAGACATCCACCAATTGACTTAGGTGAGATCTGGCACTTAACTTAGTGCATTAGGCTCTTCCATATTAGTACCAGATCGTAATAGGTAGATGGTACCGGATCATGACAGAGCGTAAAAGGTGGTACCAGATCATGACAGAGTGTTTCCGTTGGTACCAAATCATAACAGTGTGTGTTGTTGGTACCAGATCACAAAAGGTATGATTTAGTACCGGATGTGTTTGGTACCAGATTCAGACAACAACAATCTTGGTGTGCAGGTACTGAATCATGACAGAGCTAGTACAGGAATGCTATACATCTAGAGGTCAAAGATTCATATATGACAAATCGAGCATTAATACATGAAATATTTAATTCCTTAACTCAATAGACCACAAAATGCATGAATTAACCATACTTTACCTTATGACCTTATTACTGGCAATTGGTAGCATTCTTGTCTTTCACTCAAGCTTTAGGTAGGCCTAAAAAGGTATAGGTAAAAAGTATAATAGGGTAATTAGAATGTCAATTTTAGGTCTCAACATTCCCCCATGCCAAAATCATTGCATGTCCTCATGCAACTAAAAACAAAACCCAAAATTTTTCAAAACTTGAGACTATGTTCTTTACTTTGGTGGATCAATGATATTGATGGCTAAAGCCTCTTCTCTTAGCTCCCTTTTAATGACCCTAATGTATTGTAGGAGTCATAATGTTGAAATTACTAATACAACTGAGAGGGGGGGGGGGTGAATCAATTGTCTTTGAGCTTAAACAATCTTAACAATTTTAAAAAACATTCTTAATCTTTCTTCAAGTGATCATCAACATTATACAACATATGGATAGTAAAAGTAAAAGACATCAGTCACACATAAGATATACACAGAGACATATTTTTCATGAGGAAACCCATAAAGGGAGAAAACCTCTTCTTCTTCGAAATGATAGGCAGTCTTTTAAGTTATGTACATCATCTTTAATTGAGCACCAACTCAATGTGAGGCTACTACTTCTATTTTACAAGCTACAACTTGTTTGAGAGCACTAACTCTCTGGTTTCTCTAGCATCCACTAGAAGGAAGCACCAACTCCCTGGTTTCTCTAGCACCCACTAGAAGGAAGCATCAACTCCCTATATGTTCCAACACCAACTGGATGGAAGAACCAACTTCTAGTTACACAGGATCCAACCTGTATAATAGAGAACACTTGTTCTCCCTTGCACCACCCTGCCACCCTGGTTTCTCTGGCTACAACCAGATGGAAGCTACAACTTCCTTTGTTCAAACTCCCACTTGAACCTTTGAGGACAACAGTACTCCCGAGCACCTCCCAACCTTCGTACAATATTAATGAATAAATAAAGAGTCAACTATGCAGATAAATCAATTCTTACCAATCTTTCTTTTGTTTTGTAAATCTGGTCTTCTACAAACTGTTCTTCTGTTCTTCTCTTCCTCTGTCTGTTCAGTAGGTCTACTCTGCATCAACTTGTTCTGTCATTATTCTCTACTTCAACTTCTCTTCATCATATTTTACTCTTATCTGAGTTTCATCTCACGCTGTGCATATTCTCCATCTCACTCTGCACTATCTGATTTTCCCTTTCTTACAATTTTATTCTTTTCTCATACAGAAAAGCTAACCACACGTTGTCTTTCTCTTTTTCTTTTATACACCCTCACGGTGTTTCAACTTCACATTTCCTTTGGCAAAAGAAAGACAAATGTCTGAGAAACTGAAACGCCAACTGAAACGCTAACTGATTTGCAATCATGAGTCTATTTTGCTAATAGATTCGTAACTGGGAAGTTACCTCTGAGAGAGAACAGTAACCTTCCCATCATATTCTAGTTTATCTGCTTCGTTGGATGAACTTCATTGACATTGCCTTTAAATCGGGTTTCGACATTTCGGCAATCCTGTGATGAGTGTCTCGACACTTCATTTCGTGATCTCTGAAGTTCCGATATAGAACTTTTCTGCACTAGCTCCTTCCCCAATATGACTATGGTCATAACCAAGCACCTATGCAAAAAGCACTTTCGTGATTTCTCATTTCGTGAATTTCAACACTATTCTCTGTTGACCCCAAGTCAGTGAAAATTCGATCACTTGCCACATGTCCTATGATTCGATGGTCCAGATGTAATCTTGATTAAATGACTATGATTGAATCACGATTTCACGATTTCGACATTCTTGTTGCATTGGGTTCTTTGCCTCTCCATGTCGCGATTCGCGAAACTCCGATATGGAGTTATGTCAACGATCCAGATCTGATCTCTATTCAACGACTGCGATTAAATCGCAATTTCACTTATCACGAAATCGACATTCTTGTTGCATTGTTTACTTGCTACTCCATGTTGCGATCCCCGAAACTCCGATATGGAGTTAGATCAATGGTCCAGATCTGAGCTTGATTCAATGGCTGTGATTGAATCACAATTTTGCATATCGCGAAATCGACATTCTTGTTGCATTGTTTCTTTGACATCTCCAACACACGATCCTCGAAACTACGACATGGAGTTAGATCAACGGTCCAGATCTGAGCTTGATTCAACAGCTGCGATTGAATTGCAATTTCGCATATCGCGAACTCGACATTCTTGTTGCATTGTTTCTTTGACATCTCCAACACGCGATCCTCGAAACTCTGACATGGACTGGAATCAACGGTCCAGATCAAAGCTTGATCTGACGGTTCAGATTACATCACGATTTTGCATATCGCAATTACGCCCACTTCTCCTTGTACCTTAAAGGACGTGCAGGTTCTTCTTGATCCAACGATGGTCGTATCCTGCTCTTGGATCTAACGTATGAGATTTGTCCTCCTCTTCAATGATCTCTTATTTTCTACATTCAGATCTGACCACCCTCGTTCTTTCGGGAATTTTGAATGAATCCAACGATCAGAAATTCTTCTCAAGCTTTATGGGCTTTCGATCATTTGATCAACCTGAACTTATCTTCTGGTTGCCTGGTTGTGTTTCCTTTGATCATTCGATCTTCCTGAACTTATCTTCTGTTTGCCTATCTATTACAAACTTCCTGTACTCATGCCATCAATCCTCTGTACATTCTTCTTGAACTTATGCTACTTGCCATCAATGACAAGTCTGTTAAATATTTGCCAACACATAATACCTTCTTGATCTTGTTAGAGGTCTCTTCATGGTCGTCTTGAATTTGTTGGCTGGTTGCTTTCAACTTCTCATTTTCCTTTTTGATATGTCTATCCAAGAGTTGATATTCCTTTACTTCCTGTTGGAGTTTCTGATTTTGTTTTTGTAGTTCCCCAATCCTTTTCTTCATTTGTTCTTTTGTCAAGTTCTTTGTTGATTCTACCATTTCTAGTTGGGTGCACTCGCTTTCCTCGACTTCCTCCCTCATCCCACATAAAGTAATAGTGGCTTGCTCTTCGTTTAGACTAGGGATTTCATCTTGGATTGGTAAATCCTCAGAAGGGGAGGTAAGGTCGATTGGAGCTTCCTGTGTATGAGGACTAACTATTGTTTTTCCCTTCTTTTCCATGCTCCTCGTAGTTCTTTTACAAGGAGGTACCGGATCATGGATGCTCAAAGGCTTCCTTTTCTTCTTCTCTAATTGTGAAATGGTGATAGGGGGTTGTGCGACAGACTATTTACTTTTAGTTTCTGAGCTATGCTTCCTTTTCTTCATCATTTTCTGATGGTCCTCTTTCTCAACTTCCACCGTTGAAGTCTCCTCTACTAATTTGTTTTTACCTTTTGATTCAGAGATTTTAGAAGCCTTGTTGACTATGGAAGATGACTTTGCCTTTTCATGTTGGCTCACTTGCCTAGATGATGGTGGAGTTGTCTTATCCTTCTTGCTCTTTTTCTCTTGGGGTTACTTACTTTTCTTTGGACCATGCTGGGTTTCTTCCACAAATTTGTTTATTGTGGGTAGGTGTTGTGTGATAAGGCTTTTCCAACTAATCCTCTGTTTCTTAAGCTCAAGAAAAACTAGCATTTTAATGAGACCTTGATGGTAGATGCTAGTCTTCTCTATTTTGGAGAAGGATTTAACACCTCTTACCATTTTATTCAAACTCATCCATAGAAAATATGTAAAATCGATTTCAAGGCCTCCTTCAAAATGCAATAGGAGCCTAAGGTGATAAATGAAAGTCACGGCATACCTGCCTTCACAGGTGACAAATCATTGAATACTGGTAATCATTGGATGCTATTCTTCTTTGATGTAGTTTCTAGGGATCCCCTTCTTCCAGTCAGGGTGCTAATGATCTTCCTTCAAGAATTGCTGGCACATTTCTTTGTTAATTCCTACACCTTTGAAGTATTTAGCTCCTCTGCTAGGCAGTCCTGTAACCTCCCTTATGGTTGATTCATTAATTATCAGTTGTAGATTGCCTATACGTACCATTTCTCCATCATAACCTTGTATAAATTCCTGAGATATCTTCTCGTTCCATCCTGTAAATTTTTCCAGAAAAGGTATCCACCCCAATCTAACATATTTTTCTTGACATAATTGGTATTACTCGGTTTCCCTATAAATTTTGAAAACCGGTTCGTGTCTAGTAACGACCATCGTTATAAGTTGAGAAAAGGATTGGTCTATAGCACAAGGTTTTGATGAAGGTTTTGGTATCGGAAAGGAGCAGGCTCGGAACTAGAGAAAAGCTCATGACAAGGGGAAATATGGTGATGGTGTTGCGAATGGTAAGTTTAAGTGAGGGTGCTACAAGGAAAAATTATGACCAAATGAGGCTTATCTGGATGGCTTCACCACCAGATAAGACGTTTCATGTCTACTCGTTATTGTAATGATGAGGATAAGACGTCGGGTATCAAGGCATCATTTTAGAATAGGTGATTGGACTTTTTGGGGGGTTGGATCGTGGTTCATGATATAAGATGGGTTCGTGAATTGTTTTTAAGGACAAAATATATTCATGGCTTATCATTTCTATGCATGCTTCATATTTTGATATGATTTTTTCCTTTAACCATGTTCAAGAGATATGAGAGGATTAATTAGGTTTAGGCATATAGGTATGAGGGATAGGTGCATGGATTTAATACTAAGGTCGTAAGATCTAGTATAGCTTTTCATATTTATTGTAGTTTTATGAGCATAGGAAAATAAATACCATTTTACCTTTGCTTTCACCTTTGTATGATCGATACCCATAGCATGTGTGACTGCTTGTAAATTGTCAGTATTCATCCTTTTAGACCGAAGCTTCTTGAAAACTTAGTATGGGAATGTCCTGTACTTCTGTTATTTTGTTCTTATCTTCTTTGTATTTGGTTCTGTAGGTGGATTATATGAGTCTGGAAAATAGTTCAGAAGGGGCTCTTTGACCTTCCCCCTATGCCGAAGATGATGTATATCTGTAGGCAAGAAGATTCAATCATTTTATATCATAATGGAGAAAGATGATAAGAGAAAAAGAAACCAATCAAATTTTAGAAGTACATCTTATCACTTCTCATATGATGTCATGCCAAAAAAAAAATGAAATTGCCCTTCTTTTAATGGATTATTGACAGAGGTAGAATTCAACAGTGAAATAGGGGAATACATATATGTTTTCATCTCATGCTAAAAATGAAATTGCCCTTCTTTTAATGGAGTATTGATAGAGGTAGCATTCAACAGTGAAATAGAGGAATACATATATGTTTTCCAGAAGAACATATCCCACCTAACTTGCTTCAAAGATTTACTATCATTGGTTGTTATAGATAAATTTCACAATATAAGTAGATTAGACTCCCTAGTTAGGGTTCCACTCTTAAGAAGTTTCCTTCTTAGATAGTGTAGGCTTTAGATGTCAGACCGGTAAGTTGACTTAGGGTGATTCTCAAATGGACATTATGTGGCTGATTAATCTGGAGTTTTGTATCTCATGAAAGTCAATAATGACCTTTACTCTTTTTGTTTTAGATGGAAAAAAGTGGTTTTTTCAATCAGACAAGTATAGATGAGACATTTTTCAACCAAAACCCACTGCCAGCAAGCCTGTTCAGTACTCCAGTGGGGTAGTTGTGATAATTAGTGAGAGGTGCCTTCCCCAGGCAGAATGCCCCATTTCCAACAGGCCTGTTCAGTACCCTGATGGGTTTGCCTAGTCACACCACAGACCGGTACCCGCTGCTAACAGACCTGTTCAATATCCCGACAGGTTAGTCTCTTAAACCCTTTTTCCATCAGAGGCTTCTTGTCCATAGTCACCTATTTTGGTTTTTATTAAAGAGTGACTTGCATGGTGATAGGGGAGGCTCATATGAAAACCTTTTTATAAGGTGGGATGGTATTGGGTTGGAAGGCATACACTTTTCTTTTGTATGTCTTTTAAAGATTTGTCTAAAGGAAAAATAAACTTTTATGCACATTATTTCTTTAGAGTGATCCATATGTATAATTTTTTTCTGAAGTTGTCCATAAGAGAATGACCTAAAGTTTCCTTGGGGTACTGGTACATCCTCTTCCATAAAATTTTTGGTAGTGTGCCCATGGTAGAGAGTGTTCATATACTCATATTCTACTCTTTAATAAGATAATCCAATGAATACTATTAAAGTCTGGTTAGGGTGAGATAGTTGCTTATAGGCTAGTATATTTTTTCCTTTAAATCATGATGAAATACTGGGTAAAGGAAACTTCTAGTCTTTAAAGTGGATTATGGTTCTTTGAGCAATCATAGGTAAATATTGTGTCCCTCTTTTTATTTTGTTTTTAAGAAACAAAACCAAAATAAATTAAAGGTCTTCTCAGCAACAAAACCAAAATAAATTAAAATACTTCTCAGCCAGAGAACCAAAAGAAATTAAAGTTCTTTTCAGCAACAGAACCAAAAGAAATTAAAATACTTCCCTTTAGTTTTCAACAAAAGAGCTACCATTTGATAGTGCATTTGGCTTTGTGGTTCCATCTTAAGTGGTTGTTGCATGGATTCATACTTCAAATTAATTGACATAAGATTTTGAAATATGCTTTGTCAATATGTCTTGATAGTACTGTAGAAGGACAGACTCTGGTACCGGACTGGTACTGGACCAGAACAAGATTTCTAGTACCGAAACAAAACATAATATTGTTGATGCCTACAACTGATGTTTAGCAAGTTCATGAAGGATCAAATAGATTATAAAAAATTTCTTACAAAAGAAAAGAAAATTTGCAAAAGTAAAACAAAAGGAGGTAAGAGTCTTTTGTTACCTTCAACTTATTAACAAAATTCGATCCACACCTATGTACAAAAAGTTTCAAATAAACCAATCAATCAATGTGGGTCAGTAGGAGGATCTCCTTCCTTACTGATCATCTGCATGTCTGAATTCTGTAATATAAGAGTCAAGAATTCTTCTTTTGACAGAGGTTTGTTGTAAACTCACAATCGGTGACCATTCACAAGTAGTGGTGTATGTTGTTCATCAATTGTCTTTATCATGATTGAACCATTATCATAGATAGTGTCAATTTCATTAGGTACCATCCAACAGGTGATTAACTTACCTTTAAAGTTCTTGAATCTGTTGTCATACAATAGGGCCCAATCTCCTTGTTGAAAATTTTTGTTTTTGAGATACTTGTCATGCCATTTTGTTCTCTGTTCTTGAATGAGGGTAGTCTGTTGAAGTGCTTCCTGCCTGGTTTCATCCAACTCATTAAGCTAGAAGAGTCTTTGTTGTTGGGCTTCATCCAAGTTTATGCCAACTTGTACTGCAGTCCTGGAGGTTTTGATTTGAAGCACCTTCTTCCCATACACTAACTCATAGGGTGTATGTCTTGTTGTATTCCTCCAGGTGATTCTATAAGCCCATAAGGATTCTAATAATCTATCATCCCAATCCTTATGGTGAAACTATACTATTTTGGTAAGAATGGACTCAATAACTTTGTTCGTGGATTCTACTTGTACATTTTTCTGTGGATAATAGGGTGTAGATTTCCCGTGTTTGATTTGGTACTGTTCTGTAACATCTTTGACTAGATGAGAGGTAAATTGAGTTCCCTGATCAGTCACAATTTCTCGCGGTACACCAAATCTAGTAAAGATATCATTAAAAAGGAAATCTACCATTGATTGTTCACTTGCAGCCGGTAAAGACTTTGCTTCAACCCATTTAGTCACATAGTCAGTGCATACAAGTATATACTTTTTCTTTTTAGATACAGGGTTAATGGGCCCTACAAAATCTAATGCCCATTTCTCGAATGGTTCAATGACTACTTGGGCTTGAAGTGGCATTTGGTCTCATGCAGTAGGCTTACCCATTCGTTGACATTCATCACAATTGGATACATAGGTTTTAGCATCTATGAAAATATGAGGCCAGTAGTAACCTGATTGCAGAACTTTGTAAGAAGTCCTTTTTTCTGCGAAGTGTCCTCCACAAGGGCCATCATGGCAGGCTTGTAAAATATCATGAATTTCATCTTCCCTTACACATCTCTTGATCACCAAATCTAGTCCTGTTTTGTAGAGGCAATCATCATGCCACATGTAATTTTCACTTAGTTGAATTACTTTCTATTTTTCTCTAGGAGACAATTTCTGAGGTATCTTCCCTGTCACAAGATAGTTAGCAACATCTGCATACCACAGAGTGAATGTAGAAATAGAAAATAATTTTTTATCAGGAAAAGTATCTTTAACTGGTGCATTATCTCCCAGGTGAATCATTCTAGATAAGAAATCAGCCACAAGATTATCTTTACCAGGTCTATCAATAGTATTGATATTAAACTATTGTAATAATAAAAGCCAACTTGTAACTCTAGGATCTGTTACAGGTTTGTTCATTAAGAATCGGATGACTGAATGATCAGTGTGTACAAAATCTTGATATCCTATAATATAGTGTATAAATTTATTGATAGCATGCACTATGTTGAAACAAAACTTGATTTTTTACCTTAAGGATACAAATTTTTGGTATCTTTGAGTCTCTGCATTATATAAATTTTTTTTTTAAACAAAACATTTCATCTTCAATGAATTCGAAATGCCTTTGTGATTCATTTTTGGAAAAAGAATGGTTAAAATTTAAACGAACGTATGTTCCAAACACTTTTTCAAATAATATTTTAAATGAACAATAATGATAAAACTTAAAGAAACGTTAAATTCATATCGGGATATCGGGATTCGTAGTTTTGAAATAACAATTTTCAATACAAATCAAATAGCGAAACCCCGATCCCCGATTTCCCGATACATTAATCCTTGATTAATTCATCATTTACTTAAATCACATTTAAAAAGGGTTTTAAAACTTTAAGTTAATCTCATTGGGAAATCGCGATTCGCGAGTTTGTGAGAACAAATAAACTTATCATCGTATTCTCCGATTTCCCGATCCCCGATTTCAATTAATTCTTAAGTGAGGTTTGAAATTAATTTAATTACTGTTAAGCATGATTAGGAGTAACTAATCTCATCGGGAAATCACGATTCGTGATTTTATGAGCAATAGTTTTCATATCATCAAATTTCCCGATTCCCCGATCCCCGATTTCCCGATTTTCGATTTCTTGATTAACGAAATCCCGAAAAGCCAATCTGGATTAGTTAAGATAATAATAGGGTTTTAACTAAATAATACATCGCGATTTCGGCGATCAGGGTGTTACGATGACTGATTTCCTTGACATCGAAAGTTCTGAAACCCCGATGAAAGTGTTCTCAATTCAAATCAAAATTAACGTTAATTAATCACTCTTCAAAACAAAGTTTAATGTTTTAAACTTTTAATAAATGATCATTAATGCGATAATTATTTAATTTGGTAAGTTTCTATCATATTTGAAAACATCGGAAGAACTCAGGTACAAACATTAAAAGAATATTATCGGGAATATCTTTTGCATTTATTTCATAACAAATGAACAAATCTCGAGGATTTTACGATATATTCGAAATAATTTTTGAAACGTTTACATTATTTCAAAGCTGAATTCTGCTCTGCTACATGTATTCAAGTGAACACAGAGTTTTTCCTCTTCTTCTGAGCTGCTCCACCATTGGCAGTTTTGTTCACTTTCGAATCTTGCTGCTGAGCTATGGCGCCCAAAAAGGCTTCAAAGAAAACCGAAGAACAACCGGAAGGCGATATCATTTCAGATACTACTGCAGCTGGAGTAATACACAATGTTAAATCATGGGCTGCAATTGCAGAGAAAATGGAAGATGAACTTTCATACTCGGATAATGGTGGGGAAAATCATCTCCGAGATATCGCTGAGACCGCTCTTCATAAAGTTGTTGCACGCCCGAGATTGGTTTTATATACAGATATGGTTGCCTGGGAACTGGATAAGGTGGACGTTCTGACAAGGAGTATCCTGAATGAGCAAGGAGCGGTTATTGGCTCATTCAGGCCCGAACATATCCAAGTAATGTATAAATTATCACCCAATTATAGGCATACACTTAATTCTGTGTTTTTAGCTGCATTTCAACAAAAAGAATCTGTCGAAGGTGGTCAAACATACCCTGATATGATAAGAGGATGGTCCAGAGATGAAAACAAATTTAGGGCCGATTTACATGGGATATATGGCATTGCTTCATTGAATGATTATATGAGGTATTTAGCAATGATGTTATGCAGACTATATGGGAAAAAGGATTCTAATCACTTTAGTGCAGAATGGACACCCTTCTTAGAAGAAGTTTTAGAGGGGCGTAGTTTCAATTGGCATAAGATTTTATCAGACAACATCACCTCAGAGGTTACGAGTTACAAAACAACTAGATCAAAGGGACAACCAGTGGCCTTTTATATGTCAGCCTATATAATGGATGCTATCTATTTTAGGAATCCTTTCCCTTTGATGAATTGGAGTTGGAATCCTTCTTGTACAGAGCATGTTCATAAGTATCATTCAACTCTGTGGGAAGAAAATGCCAAATTTTTTTTTTATGAGGTGTGTCATTTTGTAATTATTCCGTTGCACAGAATATTCTTTGGTTGTGAACCTCCTCGAATTTCACATACCATTATAGAAAATCTTAAGACAGTTGCTGATTGGTTCATTGAAGAAAATTTCTCATATGTTAGGGTTTATGGATGTTCTATTCCACCACATGCACTCCCAAAGATACTCCCAGATAGGTTAATTTGTAGAGAAGTGGCTTATCAGTTGGTAAATGGGGGTATTGGACTAGAACTAAAAGCTCGGCAGAAGAAGTCATGGCCGTCTTTTCCCGTTTATCTTGGGAAATTTTCTTTATTAAACTTTGGTCATTCTAAGGCTGAAGAAGAATCAATGAGTGAAGTAAAATTAGTGGATATAGAACACAGAAAACATGATCCATATCAAATTGTCAATCGACATGTTACACAGTGTGGGTTGAAAGCATATGAACATGAAGATTCATTTTATGATGATATTTTTAGAAATGCTAAGTCATATGAAGAAATTCAGAGCAGAGTGCAAACCTTGTCACCTGATGCACATGTGGGGTTTGCATCCTTTCAAAGAAATAGAAGACAATGTCTGCCAAAGACTTTGCAGGGCGAAGTGTCAACCTCAGAGAAAGAGCAAGCAATCATTCCTCCTAGTTTTGAAACCATTACTCAATATGATGCAAGTGATAAAGGTAAATTGAAATATTCTGAGATTCCTCCTCAGAATACAGAAAATTCCCAGACCAAGGAAACACAAACAGAAAAAGGGAAAGGAGCAGGGACAAATCCAATAAACCTTGATGATATTCCAGAAGCAGTTGGGGGAACAGCTTCACAGGAACTTGGGAGTCCCATTACAGCATTAACCCCACTGCAAGCTACTTTTGGGAACCCTCACGATGGAATTATGTACGTGAGTGACTTAGAACCAATTAGCAGAGATGAAATACCTTCATCGGATTATTTTTTCAGCAAAAAACGGAGAGCTGTGTTGAAACAGGAATTACATCCTGTAGGAGAAAAAACAGTTAAAAAACACAAAATTATTATTGATGGGAAAAAGCTAAAAGAAAGTGAATTTGCTACAGAGTTAGCAAGGACTATGGGGGCCATAGAATCGGCCAATATGTACTCTGTAGAAAATTTAATCACTATGATTGAGTAGAAAGATCAGGAAATTACACAGCTACAGGACAGGTTAAAGGAAAGTGAAAAAATGATTGGATGGGGAATACAAAAAGGCCTGGAATAGGCCATACTTAAGGATATACAGGATATACAAAAGTTAAATGAAAATTTAACTGAAGCAAAACAAATGATTCAAATTACCCAAGAACAAGTGCAGGAACTGGGTAATCAAAATAAATCTCTGCAAAACAAAATCATTTCTATTACTAATCAAGTGATTGAAATAGACCAGTTCAAGAATAAAACATCAGAGATATATGTAAATATTGAGGAAGAACAACAAAAGTATTTTGTAATCTGGAAATCATCGAGAATTATTATCAAGAATCTAAGAAATCTATGGACAAGGCAGTGCAAAAAGAAAGGGAAGCTAAAGCAATAAGAAATTCTTTCCAAAAGATAATAACTGCTTTACAGAAGGAAGAAATTGGAAAATCACAGAATTTATCCATTTCAGAGCAGTTGAAAGGAGATGCAATGATAAAGGTTTGGGAAACAAACTTGGAAAGTTATAAAAGAATTACAAAGGGGGTCAATGAAGACTGCCAAAAGATTTTTGATTTCATTGAAAAATAATCAACACATATCGGGACAGATGGTTTTTCCGATTCATTAGGAGAAATCAACATAAACAGGTATCAACTGAAGACAAAGGAGGAATTTGAAGAGAAGAAAGTGGAAATCTCAAATATCAAGATGGTCAATATGGCAGAAATTGAGAAATTAATGATAGCTCCCAGTTCAAGATTGGAAAAAGTTAAATCCACAGAGAAAGCAATTGCAACCCAGTTGCCAGGTCTACAAAGAAATTTCTTTTCTTTTGAAGAAAACGAGATACCTGAGGATCCTAAGGCCTTAGTGAACTTTTTAGAAAAACATGTTCAAGCAGCTGAAGCAGATAAAGAAAGCTCTTCAACTCAAAGTTAAAACTTTGTAAATATTTCTATTTTTAGAATTTTGTAATAAATTGTTAACGGCTGACAATAGTTTATGCAACCGAAAGATTAAGAAGTTGGTTAGTTACCAATGGAAGTTTTGGACAGAAATGTATAAATATAATTTCGAGAGGCTGAAACAGGGCTTCATAATTTTTGGGAGAAGGCCGATTATTGTACTACCAGTTTTAAAGTTTATCAGATTTAAATTCGCAACAAGATTCTGGATCCTACAATTCGTGACTATGTTCTTTCCCTTGTCTAATTTCATCTGTTAAATATTCCTCTTAATGTATGTTTTTAGCAAATAAATCAATTGGAAATTATAGGCAATTGTTGTTTATGGTATCAGATTGGTTTGGATGTTGAATGTGTTACAGTTTTTCCTCTGATATTGCTTTAGTGATCTTAAGACCTGTAACCTTCTGTTCCTTAATATTTTCTTTTGTTAGAAATCCTCTGTCTCTTTCATTATTGTTAACAGAAATATAAGATTCTTTCTAGATTAAAGCCTTATATTTCTTTCTATTGTGTTTCACTGTTTACAAATTCAAAATTGTCACAAACCAGGAAACGACCTTGATTGTGTCTTTACTTTTCTGTTTTAGGTTTTAAAGTTGTTTCTTTAACATCTTCTCCGAAAGTCTGAAGTAACAAATCATTTAAAAACCTCTTTTATAAACATATAAAATCCTATTACCCATGACAGTCACTAACGGTAGACAACCAAACATAGAACCTAGTCTACAAGGTCAAAATAGCATTGCATTAAACCTATTTAACACCATCTTACAAACTGCAACAAATAGGACTGAGTTAGAAAGATCGTGGGCTGCAATCGAACGTGACATAACCATCCAGGAACAACGTGAAGCAAGACATAGACAGTTGAGAAACTGAATCTGATCTAGTTTTTCTTTGTTTCTTTGTTTTAAAAGTATTATCAAATTTGGATGCCTTGACGGTGTGTTTTAGAGCCTTAAAACACAAACTTAGGAACAACATATTTTTGGCGCCATTGTCGGGGAGTGAAGTAACGAATTATTTCCCTAGAAGAAAAAACCGACATTGACAGATTTTTGTTTTTGATAGTGAACAAGAACAAAAAACCTTATAAAGCTAAAATTATCTTTCACTTGGAGACTCCACATTTGCTTAACTGGCTAGTAGCCGTAAAAACACTAGAAAAAACCCGGATATCAAACAGACATCACCAGTCTCGGATCCAGAGAAAATCTTAAAATCAAGAAAATCCTTTAAACAAACCCTTTTGTTAAATTATACTACAGATCAGTCTGATTTTACAAAATCAAATTCTTCTGAATCTTTAGAACGATCACTTTCGCTTCCACCCTCTTTTGACACATTTTCTTTTCCTGAGGTTTCATCTCCTGTCTTCCCAGAATCTCCCCCACACATTGTCTGAACTTCAGTTCCAAATACAACCATGGCAGGACTAAATGTTGGAGGAGGTGGCGGAGGTGGTGGAGGAGGAGGGAATCAAATACCAGTTCCTGTGATCTTTTCCAAAGTGGCCGTTAGGTATTCTCCCTTAGTTCTTCCTGCCCCTCTTCATGATCTTCCTGAAAACTATATGAAGAGCCTCCCTAAATTCACAGGGGAGGGTGATCTAACCACACAAGAACATATTAATTTTTTCGATCAATTTGCAGACATTCTGGGAATAGAA
>ML777185.1:1709228-1757644 GCA_009831015.1 Picea engelmannii
GAAAACTATATGAAGAGCCTCCCTAAATTCACAGGGGAGGGTGATCTAACCACACAAGAACATATTAATTTTTTCGATCAATTTGCAGACATTCTGGGAATAGAACATGAAGATGTCTATTCCAGATTACTTGTTCAAACCTTCGAAGGACAAGTAAGAGCTTGGTTTAGATCCTTACCGGCTGGGTCATTAACATCTTATGAAGAGCTTGAGAAGGCATTCATCAGATAATGGGGTGAGAGAAAAGATCACCTCTACTACCTAACAGAATTCAGTGCCTTAAAAAAGAAAAATTCTGAATCAGTATTGGAATTTACACAAAGATTTAATAAACTATATAACAAAATTCCAGCTGAAGTTAAGCCATCACAACCTTCAGCCAAAGTTACTTATGATGGTGCTTTCGATCCTGACTTTGCTTTATTGTTGAGGGAGAGACGGTCTTTAGATCTTCCTAAGATGCAAGACGATGCTGTAGAAATTGAATCTAGTATGATGGCATCTTGAAAGCTTAAAGCAAAGACATAAAATGTTAATAAAGAAAATAAAAAATTTAAAGAACAGGGTGGACCTTCAGGGTCAGGGAAATCTGCTGGAGACAAAATAGATGAGATGGCTAGGGTCATCCAACAACTCTCCAATAAAATTTCTAAAATGGAATTAGAAAAACCTAGAAGGGATAATTTTCCTAGAAAGGATTTTCGAAAAAATCCTGAGCCACAAGGACCACATAAAACGATAAAAAATGAATATTAGAGAGTTCAAGCACCTTTTAAAACTGAAGATTATATTGGAGAAGAAGATTTTGGTGGATTTGAACAGTTGGACGAAGACATTGAATGTCTTGGTGATGATAACATGTATCCTTATGTGTCTAGACAAGATTATGAGGCATCGTTGATGAAGGAAAGTAAACCAGAAGATATAGATAATGACAATGCAATTGATGATTATGCATATCAAAGTGTTGCAGATGACATCATCGTTGATTTGTAGGGAAGATATAATCTAAGGTTGAGAAATAAAAATATTCCTAATATTCAAGCGAAAAAGGTTTTGCTTAGAAATGATACTAATGAGGAAAGTCCTAAAGTTGCAGATAAACAGTCTGCAAACAGAAATATAACAGATAAACCTGTATAGTTAGAGGCAGTAGGAACTAACCCTGTAAATATCCAAAACCCTGTAAATATTCAAACCCCTGTAAAAGAAAATAAGGTTACACCACAACAAAAAAATGAGAAAAAGGTTATGGAAGCCCCGCATATTGAGAACGACAAGGCCGTAGGAAACTTTAACTTAGAAAATGAAATAAGCAAGATTAAAATTCCTATCCCCCTTGTCGAATTAGTCAAAAATATGATATACCGGAAACAAATAGCTAAAATGATCAATTTTTCTGAAAAGGAAAGTCAAGCGGACACAATCAATCTAGAAGATGATAGACCTATCGTATCCTTCGATCCACATGTAGAAGGTCCCAAAGATACTGTAGCTCCTTTTTATATCACACTCACTATTTTTGATCACCTTTTACACAATTGTATGTTAGATTCAAGAGCTTCACATAATGTCATGCCCAAAGAAATAATGGATAAACTCGGTCTTTAAGTCACTAGACCATATGGTGATTTGTACTATTTTGATTCTAGGAGGGTTAAGTGTATAGGGATGATCAAAGACTTAGTCGTTAACTTAGCTCAGATATCCTCTAAAAGCATTCTTATGGACGTGGTAGTTGCAGATATTCCACCAAAGTATGGAATGCTGCTATCTAGATCTTGGGGTGCTAAACTTGGAGGATCCATTCAGTTAGATATGATGTACGCGACGATCACTGTTTTTGGAGGAAAATTCACTTGTCTATACAGGGAAACTCGAATGGAATTCACTGTGAGTGACCCTAAAAATCCTACAAATCACCCAGTGTATATAGCAGACCAAGATTTAGGAAACTGTATTTTATCGCTAGATGATGATTTTGAGATAGATATAGATGACAAAGACACAGAAGAAAAAGTTCAAAAAAATGAAATAAAAGAAAATGTATATAGTAATGGTACATGGAAGATGTTCTTTGACGGAGCTTCTTCTTATCTCGGAGCTGGAGCTAGAGTACTCCTTATCGCCCCTGACGACCAATTTGTAATACCTTTTTCTTATAGGCTCCAATGGTATATTGACTGTACAAATAATGTATGTGAATACGAGGCTTTAGTGCTTGGTTTAGAAGCTGCACAAAAAATGAAAATTAAAAATATTGAAGTATTCGGGGATGCCGAATTAATCATAAAACAAGTAAACCGACAATACCAAGCAAAACATCCTAGGCTGAGGACTTATAGAAACTGTGTATGGGATTTAGTTGAAAATTTCTTCACTTCTGTGAATTTCCATTTTGTCCCTAGAGCTGAAAACCAACAGGCCGATGCCTTAGCCAAAGATGCTTCAACATTTGACCCCCCAACGTCTTTTAATTTAAAATACCATATTCAAATGAGACATCGACCTTCCATACATGATAATGTACAACATTGGCAAGTTTTTGAAGATGATGAACAACTTATGAAGTTTCTCGAATCTGTAGATGAATTTTCATAAATATATAATGATCAGGAGAATCAACATGATCCTTTTTGGATCATGCAGGAAGGTGAAGACGAAAAAGAATTTCATGATAAAATAGTTGATCACCGGATGCTTGTTTTAAAAAATAATCAAATCCCCAAAGGTCTGATACCTTTGGAAAGACTCTTCAACAAAGACGATATTCCTTCCAAAACCRCTCTGCAACCTCAACCAGAAGAGGTTGAAGACTGTAACATAGGAACTGTACATAATCCTAAAATGGTCAAATTAKCCAAAYTTTTGTCAGTGGAAAATAAAAATAAATATACAGAGTTATTAAAAAAATATAAAGATGTGTTTGCATGGTCTTACGAAGATTTGAAAACTTATGACACCTCGGTGATAGAACACAAAATACCACTTAAACCAGGTGTAAAACCCTTCAAGCAAAAACTTAGACAGTTTAATCCAATCTTATTACCTGTCATTGAGAAAGAAGTTAAAAAACTTTTGGATGCTAAAATTATCGTTCCTTTGAGATATTCTGATTGGGTTGCTAATTTAGTACCAGTGAGAAAGAAAAATGGAGAGATTAGATTATGTGTTGACTTTAGAAATTTAAATAAATCTTCTCTTAAAGACAAATACCCCCTACCAAAAATGGATCACGTGCTGGAAAAGGTAGCAGGAGCCACTAGAATGTCCATGGTTGATGGATTTTCAGGATATAACCAAATTGATGTTTGTGAATCTGATAAGGAAAAGACTGCATTCACCACTCCTTGGGGTACTTTTATGTATGATAAAATGCCATTTGGATTAATGAATGTAGGAGCCACATTTCAACGAGCAATGGATATTGCCTTTGTTGGTGAAAGAGATAAGTTTGTATTTATATATCTGAATGACCTTACTGTGTTTTCAAAATCAGATGAAGATCACATTATTCATTTAAAACAAACTTTTGAAAAATGTCGAAAGTATGGTCTTTCATTAAATCCAAAAAAATCTCATTTCGCAATGCAGGAGGGAAAATTGTTAGGTCATATAGTATCCCGAGACGGTATAAGAATTGATCCAAAGAGAGTAGAGGCCATAGAAACTTTAGCTATTCCTAGAAATGTTAAAGAGATTCAATCTTTTTTAGGAAAAATAAATTTTTTGAGAAGATTCGTTCCTAATTTTGCTGAAATTGTTAAACTGATAACAGATATGCTCAGGAAGAACAACAAAGTTAAGTGGACGACAGAAGCAAGGGCATCTTTTGATCACATTAAAAAAGTTATAAGCGAAGCTCCGGTACTAGCAAGTCCAGATTATCTTAAGGAATTCTTCATTTTTTCATTTACTTCAGAACATACATTGGCCGCTGTTCTCCTACAAAAGAATGAGGAGGGTTATGAGAAACCCATCGCCTTTTTCAGTAAGATCCTCCGAGACGCTAAGATTAAATACAATATAATGGAGAAACAAGCTTACGCAATGGTTAAAGAACTGAAGGCTTTTAGAATGTATGTATTACATTTCAAAATCATTGCATATGTACCTACCAACGCTGTAAAGGATATCTTGGTACAAGTAGACAGTGACGGTAAGAGGGGTAGATGGCTTGCAAAAACACAGGAATTTGACTTGGAGGTGAAACCAACTAAATTAGTTAAAGGACAGGGTTTAGCTAGACTGCTAGCTGAATCTAATTTTCGGGCTCTTGGAATTAACAACGCTCAAGAGGAAGAAGGATGGATAGATATGAATGAAATCGATGATCAAATAATTGAAAATAAGATCGAGGACAAATTCATTTCAGCTGATTGGTATAAAGATATAGTAACATATCTTTTAACTTTGAAATGTCCTGATAAATTGTCAGCTTCCAAAGCTAGAACATTGAAATTGCATACCGTTAAATATTGCATTTCTGATAGAAAGTTATACTGGAAGGATCCACTTGGTTTCCTCTTAGTTTGCTTGGTTGAATCAGAGACAGAGGAAGTCATCAGTCAATTTCATGAAGGGGTCCGTGGAGGACATCACGCCTGGAGAGAAACAACATACAAAATTTTAAGGGCTGGTTATTATTGGCCCAAGCTATTCCCTGATGTAAATGCTAAGGTAAGGGCTTGTAACCCTTGTCAATTTTTCACTGGGAAACAGAATTTACTAGCTATGCCATTAGTTCCAGTCAAAACAGAAGCACCTTTCCAGCAATGGGGGCTTGATTTCATAGGTGATATAAATCCACATTCAAGCGCCCAACATAGGTGGATTCTCACTGCCACAGATTATTTCACCAAGTGGGTGGAATCCATTCCTACCAGGAAAGCTACTGACTCAGTGGTTATAGAATTCTTGGAATAAAACATATTAGCAAGATTTGGCTATCCGCGAAAAATAGTAACAGATAATGCACAAGCTTTCAAGTCAATGGCAATGATTAGTTTCTGTAAAAAATATAACATTGTACTAGGACATTCTACAGCATATTATCCACAAGGAAACAATTTGGCTGAATCTTCTAATAAAAGTTTGATCAGCATAATTAAGAAAGTCTTAAAGGAAAATAAAAAATCTTGGCACTTACATTTAAAGTATGCTTTATGGGCAAATCGAATAGGAACAAAGAAATCTATTGGTACCTCACCATTTCAAATGGTTTATGGTACAGATGTGGTATTGCCAATAAAATTATCACTTCCTGTAATGAAGCTGTGGCGGGATGAGAAGGAAGAGCCAAATCCCCTCACCAGAAGAATAAACCAATTGATTGAAGTCCAGCAGCACAGGGATGTAATATATGAAAATCTATAGAGGTACCAGGATAATATGAAGTTGTTATTTGATCGCAAGGCCAAGAACATAAACTTTCTTCCAGGAGATCTAGTCCTAAGGTGGGATGCTCGAAAGGAAGATTCGGGTAAAAACAGTAAATTTGATCACATCTGGTATGGACCCTTTAAAATATCATCTTCTGAAGGTAACAAATCTTTTCTACTGGAAAATATAGATGGTAAGATCCTAAATGCTCCTGTTAATGCATGTTTCTTAAAGCATTACATGGAATAATATATATATATAAAAAATTAATTAATTAATATGTCAAATTTTTTTTTTTTTTTTTTTGTAAAATCATAAAAATATAAAGAAAAATAATTTTGTGTCTCTGAGATAGTTTCTGCTTGAGCAGTCAGCCAGGAGCTTGTCTAATCTTCATATCTTCGAAGATATAAGACTGAATGCCCTGCTTTCCTGTGCAGTTATATCTCAAATCTGTAAATTCATACCTTTGGCATGTTTTGTACATGAGTTCGACAAATTAATATAAGATTATTCTGAAGTAAAGTTTGAAGGTTGAGTCATGTACCTAAAAATTGAAGGGATTTTGTATTAAATTGAAAATTTATCAAATGATTGAGTTCAGATAGGCCAATATTCATCTTTTTCCCTCTGACTAAAAATGGTTAAGTTTGGGATTAAATCTGTATATCTTAAGTTGTTTAACAGTTTGTCTGAACTTTTTAGCTTGCTCAAAAGAAGATCCCTTGAAAGTGTTTCCCCTTTTCTCTACTAACTTAGGAAGTTTTGAAGGTTGAGAAACATTGACCTAGAATAATCAAAACAAGTGGACAGACCTTGATTATAAAATTGTACACAGATCACCAACCCTGATATATTAAGTATCACTGATTGCCCCCGCTTCATAATTCTGAGCTAAATATAAGACAGATGGTGAAAGGAAATTCATAACTGATTGCCCCCATCTAGTCCTACAGATGATGAAAGGAAATTCATTGAAATGATTGCCCTCATCTGAAAATATAAAATAGATAACTTCACCGGGGTACTGAACAGACCTGCTGGCAGTGAAGCAATGTCTGAGAATAAAATTAGCATTCGAAGTGGTGAAAGGAAATTCAGTAAAAAGGGATAGATAACTTCACCGGGGTACTGAACAGGCTTGCTGGAAGTGAAGCAATGTCTGAGGTATCTGTAAGGGTGTCACACTTATCTATAATATATTCTAGTTATCATTGTTTCAAAAACTGGATATTCATCTTAAGTCAAATGGAGCTTCCCAGTTTTAAAATTGATGAATTCTGTTTCGATTGATGCAAGCTGGAATGTTCAATAATCTGTTGAGCCTCTAAATATTGTTCTAAACATATCAATACTAACTCAATTTTGGAATGAGAAGGAAAATTTTGAAGAAGACCATAACTGAATTTCCACAAATGATAAGTTTTGAAAAAACTTTCAAAGGCTGTTCGTGTGATTTTTCTTATTATTTGAACAGTTTATCAGCGATAAACTTTTGACCCCATTACCCAATGTAGGCACTGAGTCTGCATGTTCTCCTCGTCCCGCAGGGAGACGAGGTCCCCAATTGGAGCCTATGTTGAAACAGAACTTGATTTTTTACCTTAAGGATAAAAATTTTTGGTATCTTTGAGTATCTGCATTATATAATTTTTTTTTTTAAAACAAAACATTTCATCTCCGATGAATTCGAAATGCCTTTGTGATTCATTTTTGGAAAAAGAATGGTTAAAATTTAAATGAACGTATGTTCCAAACACTTTTTCAAATAATATTTTAAATGAACAGTAATGATAAAACTTAAAGAAACGTTAAATTCATATCGAGATATCGAGATTCACAGTTTTGAAATAACAATTTTCAATACAAATCAAATAGCAAAACCCCGATCCCCGATTTCCCGATACATTAATCCCTGATTAATTCATCATTTACTTAAATCACATTTAAAAAGGGTTTTAAAACTTTAAGTTAATCTCATCGGGAAATTGTGATTCACGAGTTTGTGAGAACAAATAAACTTATCATCGTATTCTCCGATTTCCCGATCCCCGATTTCAATTAATTCTTAAGTGAGGTTTGAAATTAATTCAATTACTGTTAAGCATGATTAGGAGTAACTAATCTCATCGAGAAATCGAGATTCGTGATTTTATGAGCAATAGTTTTCATATCATCAAATTTCCTAATTCCCCGATCCCCGATTTCCCGATTTCCGATTTCTTGATTAACGAAATCACGAAAAGCTAATCTGGATTAGTTAAGATAATAATAGGGTTTTAACTAAATAATACATCGTGATTTTGGCAATCGAGGTTTTACGATGACTGATTTCCTTGACATCGAAAGTTCCGAAACCCCGATGAAAGTGTTCTCAATTCAAATCAAAATTAACGTTAATTAATCACTCTTCAAAACAAAGTTTAATGTTTTAAACTTTTAATAAATGATCATTAATGCGATAATTATTTAATTTGGTAAGTTTCTATCATATTTGAAAACATCGGAAGAACTCAGGTACAAACATTAAAAGCATATTATCGGGAATATCTTTTGCATTTATTTCATAACAGATGAACAAATCTCGAGGATTTTATGATATATTCAAAATAATTTTTGAAACGTTTACATTATTTCGAAGCTAAATTCTGCTCTGCTATAGGTATTCAAGTGAACACAGAGTTTTTCCTCTTCTTCTAAGTTGCTCCACCATTGGCAGTTTTGTTCGCTTTGGAATCTTGCTGTTGAGCTATGGCGCCCAAAAAGGCTTCAAAGAGAACCGAAGAACAACCGGAAGGCGATATCATTTCAGATACTACTGCAGCTGGAGTAATACACAATGTTAAATCATGGGCTGCAATTGCAGAGAAAATGGAGGATGAACTTTCATACTCGGATAATGGTGGGGAAAATCATCTCCGAGATATCGCTGAGACCGCTCTTCATAAAGTTGTTGCACGCCCGAGACTGGTTTCATATACAGATATGGTTGCCTGGGCACTGGATAAGGTGGACGTTCTGACAAGGAGTATCCTGAACGAGCAAGGAGCAGTTATTGGCTCATTCAGGCCCAAACATATCCAAGTAATGTATAAATTATCACCCAATTATAGGCATACACTTAATTCTGAGGTTTTAGCTGCATTTCAACAAAAATAATGTGTCGAATATGGTCAAACATACCCTGATATGATAAGAGGATGGTCCAGAGATGAAAACAAATTTAGGACCGATTTACATGGGATATATGCCACTGCTTCATTGAATGATTATATGAGGTATTTAGCAATGATGTTATGTACACTATATGGGAAAAAGGATTCTAATCACTTTAGTGCAGAATGGACACCCTTCTTAGAAGAAGTTTCAGAGGGGCGTAGTTTCAATTGGCATAATATTTTATCAGACAACATCACCTCAGAGGTTACGAGTTACAAAACAGCTAGATCAAAGGGACAACCAGTGGCCTTTTATATGTCAGCCTATATAATGGATGCTATCTGTTTTAGGACTCCTTTCCCTTTGATGAATTGGAATTGGAATCCTTCTTGTACAGAGCCTGTTCATAAGTATCATTCAACTCTGTGGGAAGAAAATGCCAAAATTTTTTTTTATGAGGTGTGTCATTTTGTAATTATTCCGTTGCACAGAATATTCTTTGGTTGTGAACCTCCTCAAATTTCACATACCATTATAGAAAATCTTAAGACAGTTGCTGATTGGTTCATTGAAGAAAATTTCTAATATGTTAGATTTTATGGATGTTCTATTCCACCACATGCACTCCCAAAGATACTCCCAGATAGGTTAATTTGCAGAGAAGTGGCTTATCAGTTGGTAAATGGGGGTATTGGACTAGAACTAAAATCTCAGCAAAAGAAGTCATGGCCGTCTTTTCTCGTTTATCTTGGGAAATTTGCTTTATTAAACTTTGGTCATTCTAAGGCAGAAGCAGAATCATTGAGTGAAGTAAAATTAGTGGATATAGAACACAGGAAACATGATCCATATCAAATTGTCAATCGACATGTTACACAGTGTGGGTTGAAAGCATATGAACATGAAGATTCATTTTATGATGATATTTTCAGAAATGCTAAGTCATATGAAGAAATTCAGAGCAGAGTGCAAACCTTCTCACTTGATGCACAGGTGGGGTTTGCATCCTTTCAAAAAAATAGAAGAGAGTGTCTGCCAAAGACTTTGCAGGGCGAAGTGTCAACCTCAGAGAAAGAGAAAGAAATCATTCCTCCCGGTTTTGAAAACATTACTCAATATGATGCAAGTGATAAAGGTAAATTGAAAGATTTTGAGATTCCTCCTCAGAATACAGAAAATTCCCAGACCAAGGAAACACAAACAAAAAAAGGGAAAGGAGCAGAGACAAATCCAATAAACCTTGATGATACTCCAGAAGCAGTTGGGGGAACAACTTCACAAGAACTTGGGAGTCCCATTACAACATTAACCCCACTCAAAGCTACTTTTGGGAACCCTCACAAAGGAATTCTGAATGTGAGTGACTTAGAACCAATTAACAGAGATGAAATACCTTCATCAGATTAATTTTTCAACAAAAAATGGAGAGCTGTGTTGAAACAAGAACTACATCCTGTAGGAGAAAGAACAGTTAAAAAACACAAAATTATTATTGATGGGAAAAACCTAAAAGAAAATGAATTTGCTACAGAGTTAGCAGGGACTATGGGGGCCATAGCATCGGCCAATGTGTACTCTGTAGGAAATTTAATCACTATGATTGAGTAGAAAGATCAGGAAATTACACAACTACAGGACAGGTTAAAGGAAAGTGAAAAAATTATTGGATGGGGAATACAAAAAGGCCTGGAACAGGACAAACTTAAGGATATACATGATATACAAAAGTTAAATGAAAATTTAACTGAAGCAAAATAGATGATTCAAATTACCCAAGAACAAGTGCAGGAACTGGGTAATGAAAATAAATCTCTGCAAAATAAAATCATTTCAATTACTAATCAAGTGATTGAAATAGATCATTTCAAGAATAAAGCATCAGAGATATATGTAAATATTGAGGAAGAACAACAAAAAGTATTTTGTAATCTGGAAATCATCCAGAATTATTGTCAAGAATCTAAGAAATCTATGGACAAGGCAGTGCAAAAAGAAAGGGAAGCTAAAGCAATAAGAAATTCTTTCCAAAAGATAATAACTGCTTTACAGAAGCAAGAAACTAGAAAATCACAGAATTTATCCATTTCAGAGCAGTTGAAAGGAGATGCAATGATAAAGGTTTGGGAAACAAACTTGGAAAGTTATAAAAGAATTACAAAGGGGGTCAATGAAGATTGCCAAAAGATTTTTTATTTCATTGAAAAAGAATCAACACATATCGGGACAGATGGTTTTTCCGATTCATTAGGAGAAATCGACATAAACAGGTATCAACTGAAGACAAAGGAGGAATTTGAAGAGAAGAAAGTGGAAATCTCAAATATCAAGATGGTCAATATGGCAGAAATTGAGAAATTAATGATAGCTCCTAGTTCAAGATTGGAAAAAGTTAAATCCACAGAGAAAGCAATTGCAACCCATTTGCCAGGTCTACAAAGAAATTTCTTTTCTTTTTAAGCAAACGAGATACCTGAGGCTCCTAAGGCCTTAGTGAAATTTTTAGAAAAACATGTTCAAGCAGCTGAAGTAAATAAAGAAAGTTCTTCAACTCAAAGTTAAAACTTTGTAAATATTTCTATTTTTAGAATTTTGTAATAAATTGTTAACGGTTGACAATAGTTTATGCAACCGAAAGATTAAGAAGTTGGTTAGTTACCAACGGAAGTTTTGGATAGAAATGTATAAATATAATTTCGAGAGGCTGAAACAGGGCTTCAGAATTTTTGGGAGAAGGCCGATTATTGTACTACCATTTTTAAAGTTTATCAGATTTAAATTCGCAACAAGATTCTGGATCCTGCAATTCGTGACTATGTTCTTTCCCTTGTATAATTTCATCTGTTAAATATTCCTCTTAATGTATGTTTCTAGCAAATAAATCAATTGGAAATTATAGGCAATTGTTGTTTATGGTATCAGATTGGTTTGGATGTTGAATGTGTTACATTTTTTCCTCTGAGATTGCTTTAGTGATCTTAAGACCTGTAACCTTCTGTTCCTTAATATTTTCTTTTGTTAGAAATCCTCTGTCTCTTTCATTATTGTTAACGGAAATATAAGATTCTTTCCAGATTAAAGCCTTATATTTCTTTCTGTTGTGTTTCACTGTTTACAAATTCAAAATTGTCACAAACCAGGAAACGACCTTGATTGTGTCTTTACTTTTTTGTTTTAGGTTTTAAAGTTGTTTCTTTAACATCTTCTCCGAAAGTGTAAAGTAACAAATCATTTAAAAACCTATTTTATAAACATATAAAATCCTATTACCCATGACAGTCACTAATGGTAGACAACCAAACATAGAACCTGGTCTACAAGGTCAAACTAGCATTGCATTAAACCTATTTAACACCATCTTACAATCTGCAAAAAATAGGACTGAGTTAGAAAGATCGTGGGCTGCAATCGAACGTGACATAACCATCCAGGAACAACATGAAGCAATATAGAGACAGTTGAGAAACTGAATCTGATCTAGTTTTTCTTTGTTTCTTTGTTTTAAAAGTATTATCAAATTTGGATGCCTTGACGGTGTGTTTTAGAGCCTTAAAAAACAAACTCAGGAACAACACACTACAACTAGTAATTCCTTTTCTGTGACCATATAATTAACTTCAGCTGGAGATAGATTTTTACTAACGAAGTAAATAGCATAGGGCATTTGATTTTCTCTTTGTCCAAGGATTGCCCTAAGGGCTGTGTCTGAGGCATCGATACATATATGAAAAGGAAGGGACCAATTTGTTCCTGTTAATACAAGGGTAGTTGACAATTTCTGTTTTAGAATTTCAAAAGATATTTGGCATTCATCATCCCACTTAAATTCAGCTTCTTTGGATAATAATTTAAATAAAGGGGTAGCTAGGCTTGTAAAATTCAGAATGAATCTTCTATAGTAGCCAGCATGTCCTAAAAAGATGCGAACTTCCTTTTGTGAGGAAGGTATTCTGATTTGTGTGATGATATGAATCTTTTCCGAATCAACTCTCATACCAGAACGAGAAATGTGATGTCCCAAAACAATACCTTCATTGAACATCATTTTTTATTTTTCATTACTTAAGGAAATGTTAGTTTCCTTACACCTAATCAAGACTTTTTCTAAACTGGCCAATGCTTCCTGGAAGTCTTTTCCATGGACTGTAAAGTCATCCATGTAGACTTCCACACAATCATTGGTCAAGTCAGAGAAAATGACTAGGACAACTCTTTGAAAAGTGGCTGGAGCATTGCAAAGTCCGAAGGGGAGCACCCTATAAGCATATGTGCCCCAAGGGTAGGTGAAAGTGGTCTTTTCCTGGTCTTCAGGTGCTATTTGTATCTGGTTGTAGCCACTAAACCCATACAAGAACGAAAAATACTTCTTTCCGGATAGGGTATCCAACACCTGATCAATAAATGGTAAAGGAAAGTAATCCCTATGGGTGGCTTTGTTTAACTCCTGGAAGTCTACACACATCCTCCACTTACCATTTTTCTTGGGAACTATGACAAGTGGAGATACCCATTGACTATATGAAATGGGGTATATGAGATTGGCTCGGAGGAGTTTTTGCAATTCCTCTTTTACAATATCTTTAAGGGATGGATTCATCCTTCACTGAGGCTATCTGACTGGTCTGATTTGGTCATTAGTGTAGATATGATGTGTGCATGTGTCAGGGTGAATGCTTTTCATGTCTGCATAATCCCATGCAAAGGCATCAAATTGTCTTTGGAGCATCTCAATCACTTGTGTCTTTTGTTCTGGTTTCAAACTAGAGTTGGTATACAAAGTTTTTCTTGGGCCAATCTCAACAAGTTTAGTAGTTTCTTCCTTATCTGAGGAGGCTGGTGATAAAGTGTATAATTGAGTGATATCAGGGTGCCAAGTTTGTTGAAATTCAGAACTAAAAATATGTGGCAATTCTGCAAAAGACCTTGGGTATTCAATGCAATTTGTGTCAGCCAAAAATAATCTTAAGACTTGTTCATCTAATTGTTCTTGTATTCCTCTTACTTGTTCAAGTGTTAACAAAGGTCTGATGAAATTCTCCTCTCCATAAGGGTTTTCTAGCTAAATAGGTATTTCCTGTGCCGGTTGGGCAGGAGGGAAGAGAACAAGTTTTTGGCTATGTGTGCCATTGGATAATATCATCTCACCAGACCAATAGCTGATAAAGGCATCTGTTGTGGCCAGCCAAGGGTGGCCAAGAATCACAGGGTGTCCTGGTTTGGAGGATGATTTAGAATAGATGACTAAAAATTCTACTGGATATTCCCAAGAAGCTAGGGTGACTATGACATCATCTAGACTTCCTGTAGGGCTAATGACTGACTTATCTGCCAAGTCAATCATGGTTTGGGTTGGCCTTAGCTGATTAATTTGGAGCTTCTACATAGTGTCAAAAGGCATTACATTAATAGCTGCACCCAATTCAATGAGTGTGTTTAGTAGATAAATGCTATTAATTTCAATAGTGACAACTGGGTTTCCAGGGTCATTATATTTGTATGGAATTTAAGAAATAAATTCAAATAATTGTCCCACTACCTGAACAAGAGGAGGTTCCTTCTTCTTCCTTCTTGGTTTCTTAATGCAAAGATCCCTTATAATTTTGTCGTAAATAGGGATATCCTTAATAGCTTGTAGCAGAGGTATTTTTATGCACACATTTCGTAATTCATATTTTATATCTCTGTGCAAGGGTGGGTTGGGTTTCTTTACTAACAACCTTTCAGGGTAAGGTGGGAGATTAATTTGTTGGGGTACTTGTACAAACTGAGAAGTGATTGGGATAGGAGGAGAGGCCTCTTCTTCTATAGGGGTGGTTTGAGTGTTTTCTTCCTTAGAATGATTATTATTTTCTTCCTGAATTATTATTGTAGGATTTGATTGGTTTACAACTTTCCCTGATCGTAGTTGAATTTTATAGGTGGGGAAGGTTTGAACTTCTGTATTTTGCACAGGGTGGGTGGGTCGATTATTGGGGTTAGGGACTGGCTGGGAAGGGATTGTTGTTGGTCTTGGTGGATTGTGGGCAACTTTGTTTTGTGGTTGTTGATTGGGATTTATAGATACTTGCTACTGCTGATTAGGATTCAAGGGGGTTGTAAATTGTTGTTGTATAGGAGGTGAGAGTAAAGCTTGCATCTGTGGTGGGTTAAATCCAGGTAGTAATTGGGAAATTTTTGCAGGGTACTATGGATATGTAGGGTAAGAGGGATTTCCATACATAGATCCCCTCCAACCTTGTTGCCAAGGCTGAGTTTGCTGAGGTGTCCATTGTGGATAAGTCATTGGGGAAGGACCCCATTGTCGTTGTTGATATTGTGTATTAGGATCATAAAATGTATTGGGATTTTGGGCTCTCCAAGGTCTTCTAGAAGGGTATGGATGTTCTTGTGAGACTCCTCCTCCCCTGTACATGGCTTGCAGTTCAAGCAAGGTTGGAAACTCAGATGTGGGGTGTTCTAGTGTACACAGACCACAAATTTCTATGACATTTAATGGGCATTATTTCTCATTGTTGTGCTTCTTTCAACATCTATGACAAAATATTGCTAAAGCATCTTCTTCTTGTTTCTTTTTTAGTTTCAAAGTATCTAATTGGTTACTTATTGTGCTCAAGATGTCTATTTTAAAGTTCTCCAATAAGTTTCCTAACTCAGTTCTGGTGACAGTCCCTGAACTTTGTTTTATATTTCTGCTAAAAGGATCTATTGTTCCTTTGTCTGTTTTAGCTTGTCCTCTTGAGGATCTCCTACAATAATCTGCAATTTCTGAAAAAGGTTTTTGGTGTACATCTCCTGAACTCAACAAGTTTAAAACTTCTATGCAATCATACCTAAGACCTTTCAAGAATACAGTTCTTACTACAACTGGGTCTGAGGTGAATAGTTTTGACTTTTGATAGTTGTATAAGAACCTTTCTAAGTAGTCTTCGGGACTTTCATCTTTTGTTTGATGCACTTTAAAAATGTCATTTTTAACATTATCCTTACAATAGTCTTAGTATTTTTGTAAAAATGTGTCTTTCATTTGATCACAAGAAAGGATTGTATTTTCTCCTAAGCTCATGAACCATCTTAAGGATGAATCTTTCATTGTAGCAGGAAAAAGCTTAAGTTTTTGGGCATCATATGAGTAGTTATAACTTCTACATAGTATGTCAAACTCAAATAAAAGTAAATCTGGATCTTCAGTTGACATACCTCTAAAAGTGGGTAACGATGATAGTGGGATATTCTTCATGCTGACATTTCTAGAAATATCCAAGATTGGGAACCCAAAGGTCTCGGTCTCTATAGCTACATTTCCTTCTTCTTCTGCCATTCTACTAATGGATGGTTCAGAAACTAGATTTTCTGTGTCTCCTAAATGTTCAATAGACTCCTGTTCTGCCTGTCCCAATATTGATTCTTCTGTTTTAGGTTCTCCTTCTGGAGCCTCGCTGGCTCCCCTTGAATTTTCTGTTGGTGGAATTTTTCTTGCACCAGTGTCAGTTGGATTAGTGGGGGGGTTTGTTTTTGAATCTTTGGAGCTTACAAATCTACCCTTGTTATCTCTATATCTATGCATAAAATGGAAATTTGATTCTTTAACTGAATTGAAATCCTAATTCTATCTAGAAGGCAAGAAGGCAACCTAACTTCGGAGAACCCCACTCTAGTGGCTGCATGGCTCTTCACTCATGTATTAAACGTTTTATCCTCCTCCATCAAGCAGCCTTTTAAAACATTAAAATTTATGCAAATAATCTAAGCTAAAAAATTACTTCCTACCGTTTGCAACTCCTCGACAACGGCACCAAAATGTTGTGCTACTTATATGTCTAATATAATACACTCATTAATTATCAATCCAGGATTTGTAATCAACAGAGTTACAAGCCACTAGTAAGAAAGGTAACTTCTAATGTCACGAGTATAGAATCAACTAGATTATGTATGCTAGAAACAAATCAAAATAACAAACTACAATGTACTTTGGTTGTCTTTCACAGAGAGGCTATCTATTCCATTATGGCACATGCAAGTATGAGATGGAATTGGTTTGATAGATCAACTCTGATGTCTGACCCAGAAAAATAGTTATGCAATCCACACTTTCTGAAAGGAAATCACACATCAATCTACAAAGCATGGGTAGTTCAATAATCAATATGTTGGTTCTGCTATGGTTCACAATTAACTTCACTAGTTCTTATCCAAGTAGTTTTGACTATTGCTTCCAACAACTATGATCACTCAAGGAAATCAAATTCATGAGAACAGAAATAAGGCATATGCAAAAATAGAGCAATTAAAGATATCTAAGCAATTATAGAATGGAAATCTTAATCTAAGCTGCACTTCTATCATCTAACAGAGTTAAATCTTTAGCTAATTCAATGTTTATACTACTGAAAACAAACACTAATGCTAATCTACGAACATGATGACCTTTGTTGGGTGGTGGGCCCTTGCCGCTTCAACAGGTCAACTACTGAAGTCTACAAGAAGCTTGCTTTTAACACACACATTACCCTCACTCACACTTCAAAACATAAAATCAAAACTCTCTTTAACAATTCAACTCATTCTTAATCATAGATAATTACAATATGGAGATAAAATAACATTCCATTAATCTTCACTCAGGATATGTTTTATACTATCATACACTGCTTACATATTGATGATATGCTAACTCTCCTACTCTTATACCATCCTTGCCACAGCTATTTAATAGTCTGGATCGTGAAACACAAGAAGGCAAAGTGATTTGCAAATCAATCAGTTGTTAAGTTTAATCATTCAGTTACATATTTAGCTTCATCCTCATGAAACGAAGTGCATGAGGATGAGGCAATCAATGAACTATTCTTATCATAGTAAATAGACATTCACCAATTGACTAATGAAGATCTGGCACTTAACTTAGTGCATTAGGCTCTTCCATATTAGTACCATATCGTAACAGGTAGATGTTACCAGATCATGACAGAGCGTAAAAGGTGGTACCGGATCATGAAAGAGCATGGCCGTTGGCACTAGATCATAATAGTGCATGTTGTTGGTACCGGATCGCAATAGGTAAGATTTAGTACCGGATGTGTTTGGTATCGGATTCAGACAACAATAGTCTTGGTGCGCAGGTACTAGATCATGACAGAGCTGGTACAGGAACGCTAGACATCTAGAGGTCAAAGATTCACATATGAAAAATCAAGCATTGGTACATGAAATATTTAATTCCTTAACTCAATAAACCACAAAATTCATGAATTAACCATACTTTACCTTATGACCTTATTACTGTCAATTGGTAGTGTTCTTGTCATTCACTCAAGCTTTAGGTAGGCCCAAAAAGGTATAGGTGAAGAGTATAATAGGTTAATGAGAATGTCAATTTCAGGTCTCAACAGGGCTAGTCATAGATATATACACCTTAAGGTAGTGGAAAGATTTATTTTTCCAAGAAGCAAGAAGGATAAATCTTGGCTAGTGCAACTGGCTACAGATGCCAAGAGGAAAGTTGTTGAGTTGGTTAAATCATGTCTAGTGGGCATGAATGGGTTGAGTACCAAGGAATATTTTAATATTATTTCCTTTGGGATCATATGATTTCCTAATTGGTATGGATTAGTTGGACCAACACCATGCCATATTATATTTCCATAACAAGGTATTCACTTTCTTGGATGAAGAAGGAAATTAGAGAGAAGTCCAAGGAATTCCCAGGGTAGTTATTGTCCGAGAAATCTCAGCAATGCAACTGAAGAAGTGTCATAGGAAGGGATGTCAAATATTTTCATCCCATATGGAGGAATAATATAATAATAAGGTGCCAAATCTGGAGGGTCATGCAGTCCTAAAATATTTTGAAGATGTGTTCAAGGAGATACTGGGACTACCCCCAAAGAGAGACATTGATTTCTATATTAATTTAATGCCTGGAGCAACTCCAGTATCAAAGACTCCTTACAGAATGAGTACACCATAGATGAAGTAGTTGAAAATACAAATTGAAGCGCTTCTAAAGAAGGGGTATATATTCACAAGTGTGTCACCTTGGGGTGCCCCAGTCTTGTTCGTGAAAAATAAAGATGGGACATTGAGATTCTGTATCGATTTTAGATAGTTGAACAAAGTGACTATAAATAATAAGTATCCTTTGCCAAGGATCGATGATCTCTTTGATCAGTTGAATGATGCACACATATTCTCAAATATTGATCTCAGGTCATGATATCATCAGGTAAGGATTAAAGAGGAAGACATCAACAAGAATGCCTTCATGACAAGGTATGGTCATTATGAGTTCACAATGGTGACATTTGGGTTATCAAATGCACCAAGTGTTTTTATGTGCTTAATGAATGGTGTTTTATGAGAATATTTAGACAAGTTTGCCATTGTCTTTCTGGATGAAATCTTTGTATATTCCAAGTCGAAAAAAGAACATGAGCATCATTTGAGGATGGTGTTGCAAGTGCTAAGAGAGCATAAAATGTATGCCAAATTGAGAAAGTGCTCATTTGATCAAAACAAAATTCACTATTTGGGGCATGCCATATATGAATAAGGGATAGAAGTGGACCCTGAAAATATTGAGGCCATTAAAGGGTGGAAAACACCTAAGGATGTGATAGAAGTCAGATTCTTCATGGGTCTAGCTGGCTACTACAAAAGGTTCATTGTAGGGTTTTTGAGAATAGCTCAGCCAATCACTTCCTTGCAAAGAAAAGGGGTAAAGTTTCAATGGACAAAAGAATGTGAAAAGAGCTTCCAACAATTGAAGCAACTATTAACTAGGCTCCAATTCTGAATATTGAAGATCCGAATGAAGATTTTGTGGTTTGCACAAACTCATGCAAAGAAGGACTAGGAGGAGTCCCTAGTCAAAAAGGATTTGTGATATGTTTCGAGTCCACAAAATTGAAAGATCATGAAAGAATCTATGCCACTCATGATTTGAAATTAGAATCCATAGTGCACGATTTGAAGAAGTGGAGGCAATGCCTCATGGGAAAGAGGTTTGAGTTGAGGACATACCATAATGGTCTGAAGTACATGTTTGATCAGCCTACTTTGAATGCTAGGCATAGTAGATGGTTGGAATTCCTCTATGAATATGACTTTGATATCAAGCACATCAAAGGAAAAAAGAACAAAGTGGTTGATGCAATCAACAGGAGAGTGCATGAACTACATGCTACATCCATTAGCATGTATCAGATGGATCTTAATGGTAGAATATCTGAGGATGAAAAAGTTGATTTACAGTACATGGAACTGGTAACTAAATTGCATCAAGGTAAAATGTAGCAGAAATATGAAAAGTATGAATTGGTAATTGATGGAATTATATTGTATAGAAACAGAGTTTATGTACCCAATTCTCCTGAATTGAGGAGTGTGATTTTAAAAGAAATGCACAATGTACCTTATGCACGACACCTAGGATATCAAAAAATAGTTTCAGCAGTCAAGAGCCAATATTATTGGCCATACATGAAGAAATAAATTGCAGAGTACATAGCTAAGAACTTAGAGTGTCAAAGGGTCAAGGCTGAGCATAGACACCCATCTAGGTTGCTGCAACCATTACCCATTCCTCAGTGGAAGTGGGAAGTGGTGACAATGGATTTCATCAAAGGATTGCCCAAAACAAGCAAGCAACATGATGCAATCATGGTGGTGGTGGACAATCTTACTAAAGCCTCCCATTTCATTCCTATGAAGGTTACTCACAAGGAAACCAATATTGTTGATATTTATATGAGGGAAGTAGCATGCTTCCATGACATTCCCAAGACAATTGTGTCTGATAGATACCCAAAGTTTACCTCAAATTTTTGGAGAGGATTATTCAAAGGGTTCAGAACAAATCTGAAATTCAGCATAACCTATCATCTTGAGTCTGATGGGGAAACAAAAAGGGTGAACCAAGTGATAGAGGATATGCTAAGGATGTATGTGATGGAAAAACCATATAAATGGGAAGAATATCTACACTTGGTAGAATTTTCCTACAACAATGGGTATCAATCATAACTGAAGATGAGCTCGTTTGAAGCACTTTATGGAAGAAAGTGAAACACCCTAGTAAGCTGGGACAACCTAGCTAATAGAGAAATAATTGGGCCAGAGTTACTCAAGGAAATGGAAGAGAGAATGTTGAAGATTAAACAAAATTTGAAGGATGCCCAAGACAGGCAGAAAATCTATGCTGACAAGAACATAACTCATAGGGAATCTAAAGTGGTTGATCATGTTTTCTTGAAGGTGAAAGCCAACAAAAGTTACCTGAAGTTGGGAAGTTGTTCCAAGTTGGAAAATAGATAATGTGAGCCATTTGAAATTCTAGAGAGGATTGGTCCAGTAGTTTATATGCTTGAATTTCTTGTGTCTATGTCTATACATAATTTATTTCACGTGTCATTGCTTAATAAATATATACCTAATGCTAATCATGTTATTGATTAGAATGTGATTTAGGTGGACCAAGAAAACACTTTTCAAGTGCATCTGATACACAATCTGGACCCGAAAATCAAATAGCTCCGAAATCAAGCCATAGGGATTGTAAAGGTCCAATGGACTTGGTACGGTCCTGAGGATGAAACATGGGAGCATGAAGATGTTATGCAGGAAGAATATCCACATCTTTTTGAAGATTTTGAAAATCTTGTTGATGTTATGTAAATGAGTTGCACTAAGGATAGTGCAAAAAAAGGGGGAGGGGATTGTAATACCCAAAGGTCGAGCCCTTATGAAATGTAATGATGTTATAGGCTAGTGAGCCAAGTAATTATAAGCTGGTAGGCTTATGTGGTTATTAGGCTGGAGAGCTTAGATGCTAAGGCCAATGGGCTTGATTTTGTATATGTAATTATGCACATTAATAATAATAATAAAACAAACATTGCTGCGTGTAGAACGACCACGAAGAAAGAGTTATGGGGGACTAAGCTCCACTGGGTAGGGAAAGGGATAGGGATGACAGGATATAAAAGAGAGGCTAATCTTGAGGGATACCCAAGGGAATATTGTAATGAATTCTTGAAAATAACTAAAGTGGGGAAATAAACCCAATTATCCTAAGAACCTTAGGGAGAGGAATAAAATACAAGTGGAGAGGAACATGCTCCTGTAGAGCCAAGTGTCACCCATGACACATGCAGATTTATGTGGGAATTTCCACCACTGTGGGGGTTCACAAACCATTCTGGCCACCCTCCTGAGGAGTTCTCTCTCACCAGTTGACTCTCTCATGATTCTGCATACCGACCATTCTCACCATTTTCCTTTCTTTCTCTTAGACTTCTGATGAGTCCGGCCATTTAGTTTTCCATGAGTTCATCCTCAGCATTCTGACCATCCCTTGTGCAGTTCATGCATGCACTGAACAAGCTCATAGCCAGAGCCTTTTACGCCATTGTGAACATCTGTAATTTGTTGAGTTGTCCCCTTGCCTTACCCAATTTTGGTTGTTAAGGATTGAAGAGGTGGGTTGTCAGGTCCGTGATTGAAGAAGCAGGTTGTCAGGCCCATGGTTGAAGAAGCATATTGTCAGGCCCATGAGAAACTCTCTCCAGGTGAGAGAGTTTGTTGGGGAAGTGATTTCTCCTGGAGGGAGTTCAGCACCAACTACAGAGCTCAGAGAATACTTGATCCAGGCTGTTACTGAAGCTTTGGAAGGGAAGCAGAGCAACTGATGGACTATGGAATAGTGGAGGTGCATATTCTCGGGGTGGGATAGGAATGTGGGGAATGAGATTCCGTGAGCAGTGGGCGTAAGTAGGATCCTTGGAGAGAATCCTTTATGTTGCTCTGTGCAGTTTTCCATAGTCTCAACCTAGTCTAGGATTCCTTTGACCTGGGTGGAGTTTAGTCCTAGCTCGGGGGTGACCCACTGCTGAGCATGATGAGAAACATCATCTAAGACTGGGAGGTTCATGGAAGGTCTACACACATTTGGTGGTCATCTATTAAAAGATAAGTACCAAATATTTATTCTCTGTGTGATGTGTATCTTTTGCATGTGTTATAATGTTATCAGAATTGCCTATGTTTATTACATGTATGTATTAATGTCGCTTCCACATGAATGTGTATGAACATAATGTTATGTCTATTTAAAATTTCATCATATATATATATATATGTATATCAGATATTTTTCCTCTATAGCATGGCCCAAGCTGGGTGATCAGGTGTGTTACAAAATGGTATCAGAGCATAGAATTAAAGATACAGTCATTGGGTAGCGTAACCCAACAGGGGTTTTGAGAGTCGGGGACATTACACTCGAGGACTCCCAAAGGCCAGATTCCATCTCAGCCATTGATTACAATGGACACATGGCACCAGATCCTAAGGTATGGAGACTTGGTACTCCGAAGGAATTGAGTTGTAGGTTTCTTTGAGTTGAGAACTATCGAAGGCCGGAGTTAATCTTGATTGTTGATCGAGAGATGATACATCGAGGAAGGAGAGGATCTCCGTTAATTCTAAGCCCAGAGCTATGAAGAAAATTATATCCGTTGATTGGGAGAGGATACGTGGAAGCAGATCCTATAGTTTGAATACTTGGCACTCCAGAAGGATTGAGAGTGTGGACAGTCCGAAACTCCCAAAGCCCAAAGTCATAGATTTGATCGTGGTCGTTGGTTAATGAGAAGGCACGATCCATTGATATTTTGTTTTTGAGTTCACTTGTCTGACATTCTAGCGGATCTGGAGAGAAGTTCTTTGAAAACTACTAAATCCCAGAGTCTCGTAATGGATCTGAGTCATTGGATTCTGGGAAGTCGTGGACCATCGATCCACCGTTCTTCACGAGTTTTCCAATTCGAAACTCTGGGTGATTGGAAGTTTGGAGTTGAGAGAACCTATGATGTTCTAGATCCCCAAAATCCCAAAGCTCTGGATAATCACCTATCAGCCTATCCCTTGGTCACAACCCATGGTCACATGAGATTGGGGGCCAAAGAAAAAGGGCTAGTTCCCAGAAATTGTTTTCAAAATAAAAGGGGGCTTAGATAAGGAGTCTGTGGGATCCTGAATTGTACGGACATGCACCTAAAGATGTAAAAAAAAAGCATGTGTACCTTACGAGAGGATCCAACATGAGTCCAATAACAAAATTCAGCTCCAAAAGAAGATCACCTGTGAAAAGATCAACTTCACAAGAAAGACAATTTTTAGATAGCCATAACTCTCTCCTCAGAAATCAGATTTGAGAATGAAATCAGGCGTTAGAAAGGTATTGAATAGTATAATATAATTGTTCACCTAGAAATTGAATCTAAATAGTCAAATTCTCAAGAAATCAAAAGAATAAGTCTGATATATATTATTCAACCAAAATGGTTTAGGTTTTCATGAAATTGTTGAGACAGTTAGCCTGACAAAGTTTTGTTGGCTGCAAATTTTTGCAGAGTTAATAAATTTCAAGAATAATAGAATCATCATAGAGTGAAGATAGATGGAATATACACAAGAGGCTTACGGTCAAAAAGATGATATTAGAGGAATGTATGTCCATTTGGGTATGGAAGGAACAAACTCCAATGGACATGGAGAAGGAAAGGATGATAACATGAATATGGTAGAGATCATTAGAAATTTGTAGAAAGATGTCCAGATTCACAAGGATGATAATGAAAGGGTTATGAAAGCCAATGAACAGTAGGAATACTTTAACATGAAGTTAATACAAAGCCTGAAAATAATTGAAAAGAAGTTGGATAAGGAGAGTGGCTCCAACAAATCAGGAAGCCACATAACCCCTAAGGAAAAAGGAAGATCCAGGAATGATAGCAAAAATCACCATCACTCTCAAAGATAATCGAAAAGGAGGGCACATAGAAGCTCAATTCCATCCCCTCCCAGGAAGCATAAGAGGTCTGAGGTGGATGAATTGAAAAGAGAAATGAACAAGATCAAACCTCCTACTTTTGATGGAGAGCACAAGAAAGATGAAGATGTTGATACATGGTTGTTGGGCATGAGAAAATGTTTCCAACTGCATAATTATTCTTCTCATGTAGAAGGAAGAATTGTTATTTATTAGTTGAAAGTAAAGGAATCCATGTGGTGGGATAAGCTTGTGAAAGTGCAACAAATTAAAGAGAAGAATGTGACTTGGAAGTAATTCAAGAAGTATTTTGAAAAGAAATGCTTAACCAAGAGATATTATGACAAAAAAATGAAAGAGTTCTTTGAACTCAAACTAGGAAGAATGACCATTAATGAGTATGAAAGGAGATTTTTAGAACTATTGAAGTATTTATCTTTCATCAAGGATGAGACAGTAAATATTCATAGATTTTTGAGTGGGTTGCCATATTTCATCAATGATAAAATTCAATATGATGATCCTAAAACTTTGGAGGAAACCATAAGGTGAGATAAGCACTTATATGATCAACAAAAATGAAATCCTAATTTCCAGAAGGCTTGGGAGGAAAATAAAAAGTTTAAGACAGAATAGAGGAAGAAGGGGAACAAGCCACCATTTTTCAGAAATAGTCCTCAAGGACATCCATCTTTTAGAGAGCATAGAATGGATGAGGTATGTGGGAAAATGCCAAGGAAGACACCTATTCAATGTTGGGGTTGTAAAGAAGACCATAAGTATAGATATTCTCCTCATAGAAGTGACATAGTGAGAGTCTTCCACAATGTATAACAAGAATAAATAGTGGAGGACATGGGTAGAAGTGTACCAAGGATCTATGCAGCCTTGGACAACAAGAAAGCAGAGTTTCGATCCATTCCTTTACTATTTTAATAGATTCAAGAGATATTCATAGCTACATAGTTCCTAAGGTAGTGGAATGATTGCAATTTACAAGAAGGAAGCATGGGAATCTTGGCTGATGAAGCTGGCTATAGGAGCCAAGAGAAAAGTTATTGAGCTGGTTAAATTATGTCTGGTGGACATGAATGGGCTAGGTACCAAGGCAGATTTGAACATCCTACCCTTGGGTTCATATGACTGTCTAATTGGTATGCATTGGTTGGACCTACACCATTTCATCTTAGACTATCATAACAAGGAATTTACTTTCCTGAACAAGGAAGGGAACCCAAGAACAGTCCAAGGAATTCCTACAATAGTTATTGTCCAAGATATCTCAGCAGTGCAACTGAAGAAGTGTTACAGGAAGGGATACCAAATATTTGTAGCACATATGGAGGAAGAACCTAAGGACAAGGTGCCAAATATTGAGGATCATGAAATCCTAAAAGAGTTTGAGGATGTGTTTAAGGAGATACTAGGACCACCCCCAAAGAGAGATATTGATTTCTCTATAAATTTGATGCATGGAGCAGCTCCAGTATCCAAGACTCCCTACCAGATGAGTACACCAGAGCTGAAAGAATTGCAAGTGCAGCTTGAATTTTTTTGAAGAAGGGGTATATACGCCCAATTGTGTCACCATGGGGTGCCCCAATTTTATTTTTGAAGAAGAAAGATGGGGCATTGAGATTGTGCATTGACTTCAGAAAATTGAACAAAGTATCTATAAAGAACAAGTATCCTTTGCCAAGGATTGATGAACTCTTTGATCAGTTAAAGGATGCAAGGATATTTTCAAAGATTGATCTCATTTTTCGATACCATAAAGTAAGGATCAGAGATGAAGACATCAACAAGACTGTCTTTAGAACAAGGTATGGTCATTACAAATTCATAGTGGTGCCATTTGGATTATCAAATGAACCATCTGTTCTTATGTGCTTAATGAATGGTGTTTTCCAGGAATACTTAGACAAGTTTGTCATTGTATTTTTGGATGACATCCTGATATATTCCAAGTCAGAAGAAGAGCACGAGCATCACTTGAGGATGGTGTTACAAGTGTTAAGAGAGCATCGGTTGTATGCCAAATTGAGAAAGTGCTCATTTTATCAGAACCAAATTCACTATTTGGGGCATATCATTTCTGAAGAAGGGATAGCAGTGGACCCTGAAAATATTGAATCTATTAAAGGGTGGAAAACACCTAATAATGTGACAAAATTCAGATCCCTCATGGGTCTAGTTGGCTACTACAAAAGATTCATTGCAGGGTTTTCAAGGATTGCTCACCTGATCACTTCCTTGCAAAGGAAGGGGGTGAAGTTTCAATGGACAACATAATGTGAAAATAACTTCCAACATAATGTGGTCCAATTCTAAGAATTGTAGATCCTAATGAGGATTTCATGGTTTGCATAGATGCATGCAAAGAAGGACTTGGTGGAGTCCTTAGTTAGAATGGGTTTGTGGTATGTTTTGAGTCGAGGAAATTGAAAGAGAATGAAAGGCTATATGCCACTCATGATTTGGAGTTGGAAACCATAGTGCATGCCTTAAAGAAATGGAGGCACTATTTCATGGAAAAAATATTTGAGTTGAAGACATAACATAATGGTTTGAAATATTTGTTTGATAAACCAAATTTAAATGCCAGGCAAAGAAGATGGTTGGAATTCATCTGGGAGTATGACTTTGATATCAAGCACATCAAAGGAAAAGAGAACAAAGTGGTTGATGCATTCATCAAGAGAGTTCATGAACTACATGCTACAACCATTAGCATGTATCAAACTGATCTTAAAGGAATAATTTTTGAGGCTACAAAAGAATATTTGCAATACATGGAGATGGTAAAAAAATTACAACAAGGTAAAATGCAACAGAAGGTTGAAGATTATAAATTTGGAAATGATGAAATTATCCTATACAAGAACATTATTTATGTACCCAATTCTCATGAATTGAGGAGTATGATCTTGAAAAATATGCATAATGTACCCTATGCTGAACACCGAAGATACCATAAAACAGTTGCAGTCAAAAGCCAATATTATTGGTCAGGAATGAAGAAGGAAATTGTTGAGTACATTTCTAAATGTATGGAGTGTCAAAAGGTCAAGGCTGAGCATAGACACCCAATTGGGTTGCTGCAACCATTTCCCATTCACGAGTGGAAGTGGGTAGTGGTGATAATGGATTTCATCACCAAATTTCCCAGAACAAGCAAGCATCATGATTATATCATGGTGGTTGTGGACAAGCTTAATAAAGATGCCCATTTAATTCCAATGAAGATTACTCACAAGGAAACCAATGTTGTTGATATTTATATGAGGGAAGTAGCACACTTGCATGGCATACCAAAGACAATTGTGTCTAATAGAGACCCAAAGTTCACCTCAAAGTTTTGGAAGGGATTATTCAAAGGGTTTGGAACAAATCTGAACTTTAGCATAATTTATCATCTCAAATCTAATGGGAAAACATAAAGGGTGAACCAAGTGATAGAGGATATGTTAATAATGTATTTGATGGGCAAACCATCAAAGTGGGAGGATTATCTACACTTGGTAGAATTTTCCTGAAACAATGGGTACCAGGTGTTGACGTGCGAAATTGACCGCTCATCAACTCGAGGGGTGGATCTAGTCCAGGGTTGTCTAAATAACCCAAGCCATTTGGATTAATCCACTCCGATGGGTTTAGTGGCTTCATTGGCCAATCTAAGTCCTAGGAAAGTAAAAAAAACTGAGCTAAAGAAACTAATCTAAGTGAAAAAATAGCTTCTGCAAACTATATACAGGTCTAATATATATTCACAGTTCACTAATTAACATTAATGAAATAATAATCCTACTTATTAAATGTATAATGTATTGATATATTGTACCTATTTTACCTATACAGTATTTACAAAATACAAATTTTGATCGAAATCTGCAAAATCATATATGGATTGTCTTATGACAACGAAGCTAGTATTTTTGGATTTTTATAGCTTTTATGAAAAGAAATGAAACAACAGCTATATAACTAAGAAATAAAATAGTAATCTGTACTATATCTATCTAATCTACAAAGAATTCTCATATTAATTAAACTATTAAAATTAAATAGCAAACTAACCTGAAATCATCATCTCCTACTTGTCCTGTACATAGGCATCTGCGTTCACTGTTTGATGAGGCCAACCCGCACTAGATTCTCCAATACTTCGTGTAAACACGAAGCAACAACGCTCTTGAATGCTAATAATAGAACAGTTGAAGGATGCAACAACAACAATTTTATAGTTTACAAATAATCACATTAAGATAAATCCTACTGCAAAGATTTTTACATAGCTGCTCATTTAAAAAAGAAGATTAACCTTCTGTTCATTAAATTAAAACAGGATAATTGTTGTATGTAAAATGAGAGACATCAAATATGGACACAATTTCAATCGCATAACATCAGCCTGTAACAAATTTTGATATCTAAAGTAGTCAATAATTTGATTACAAATTGAAATGAACAAAACATGAAATAAAAGTATGATATATTGAAAGCTAAAGCCGTACAAACATCCACTTTCATTCCAGTCTAAATAATCAATCAATCCATAGTCTCTACTCCCAAGCAGCGATGGTTTCTTTACAAAAAATAATAGGTATATAAAGGCCACAGGATGAAAACATTCCTTGTGGAAATTATCAAAACTGTTTGCAAAAAATATGGGAACAATCTCCCAAATTCCTATTTCTATATAAGACTAACAACCTAATCCAAAACTGTGTAAAAAAAGCATGTTCAAAGATTCCACTATCGATCCAATTCCCTTTGAAATTTGTGTGTACCTGTAGATGCACAAAAATACACGATTTCAGATTGTGTTTAGTTGTAAAATCAACAAAAACTCAAATTTTATGACTTGCTACAGAATGTCACGATTCTGTAGCTAGTTATTATTTACAAACAAAATCGTATTGTATCAATTCCATCATAACAAAAATAGATATGATAAGCAAACAAATCATTTATGCTAATTAAAAACAAACAAAATCATTCTAAAATCATTGTTGAAATATCATACCTTGGTTTCAGGGATACAATTCGATCAAGCTATTTTTGAATTAACAATGGCAGTGGCCGCCTCTACATTTTTGAAAACAACAGAGCCTGTGGTATTTTTTCTTTTATCATTAGCTTGGAGTCTATCATTTTCCTTGGTTAACAAATTTACTCGGTCCTCCAAGGACTTGATTCGGGATTGGAGCAGAGGGACATCTGTATAATATCGGTCGATCCATGAGTTGCATTCATTGCACTGTGGTTGATCAGGCCGTGTAATTACAGGTGAAGAATCTCTTAATTTACCAGTAGTTCCACTGTCGATCTTGATCCCAGAGAAGTTAGGGTCATCCTTAAGGCACGGTGAGAGGTTCGTCACATAGTCGTAAGGATTGACTGAACAAAGGCCGTGTGAGTATGGATACTCCTCGGTTAGAAACCGCTCGATTTCAGAATCTGAGTCTTCACTTAATAAAATCGGTTTTTGGTCTATGTTTTTCTTAGGTTTATTGTGAGCACACCTTGATACTCAGTGCGCAGCCTTCTTACCCTTGCAATTGACATCATTTTTACCCTTACCCTTTTTCTTTCCAGACCTCTTGACAGGCTTAGCATTGTCTTTTAAGCATGAGCCAGGCAGGGTGTTGGGTAGCTTATCATTCGGGTAGGTCGAGGGTTCAACAGAGGGTAAGAGTGTAGGAGGGGGAACGACAAGACCGGCAAGGGTTTCTGTGACCATGGTTTTGTCAACTTGTCCAATTCTAGGACTGGCAAAGCCATTCCTCAACAAGAAAGCTTCCCAATAGTCGCCACTCAACCTCAAATGATGGAATATAAAATTTTTAATTAAACAGTGGTGGAAGAGGATGGAGTCATCTTTCTCCCTCTTAAAACGTTTAGCCATTTTATACAAACTCCGAAGGAGGAAATGTGGAATATTCAAAGGAAAATCTATGAAACTCATGAGCAGTCATAGGTGGTATAGGAAAACTAAACTGTATCTACCTTCGCATGTAATGAATTGCTTAATAATGGCCAACAAATCATGCCACCTAGACTTAGGAGCTATAACTAGAATACCTTTGTCACAACTATTGATTTTCCTTGAGGTAAACAAGAGCGGCCATGGCACTTCATCAACCTGTAAATTCTTAAAACATTTTTTCCCTTTGGCTGCAGACCAGTGGCTGAGCTGAGGAAATCCTCGTTCAATTCGAGCTGGATGTCCCCAACTTTGGCCTTGCATCCATCGAATGTAAGTGCAAATTGTTGGGCGACTACGAGGTTGAAACCTCGAAATTCTCAATAAAAACCAACCAACCATTCCTCTCTAGGTCCTCTTGGGTGTTATCAAACAACAACAAAGTTTGGATGCCATTGGGTTCGATTCGCACTACAGGAGCCATAACAGATAACACATGGTCAACAGGGTAATCGGTGAGGGGGTTTGACAGGGTAGACACAGAATCATTTTCCCACAGCTTCCCCAAAACAAGCAGAGGCAGCCTGAAATGCAAGGCAGAATGTTAATGCTTATGCATGCGAGGGTGGTGTGGTAATTTGCAACCATGCAAAACTATCATGTCAGATGTACAATTGACGACGCCTTGGTAAAATGTTTCATTCAAATCACAATAGTGTATATCAAAAGCATTGTAAACAACATGTCAAATGAATAACCATTGAAAACTATGACATACATAACCAATACTCGATCCGAATGTAAAATAAACAATGGCATTTGTATGACCAATATGTCGAACATTTCACTAACGATTCAACCCCAAAATTAATGTGTTCAATAAAACCATTTCACCAAGGATTTGATCAAAGACACCAAAATATCATATAACCATTGCATGAATGAATTTATAAATTGAAACCATATTAACAAAAGCCAAATGCAAAGTGAGTAGAGGTTTGGTGTTTTGATAAATGTATGACCATTAGTGAGTTGGAGGTAAAAGAGTTATGACCACATAAACAAAAAGATTTATAACAATCCAAAAGATCATTTTAATGCAGTCAACATGACTTCCAACTCTAGGTTTTCACGCTTGTAGTCGTGAAAATGAAAATAAAAAGCATGTATGCGAAAGCAAAAGATAATAGTGTCGTTTTCTTTTTAAAGAAATGCAACGAGTATTGAGGGTTCAAAACCCTTGTGTAGGTAGCTTGTAAGGAAAAGACAGGAATGAAAATGGCTGCCAACAATGGCGACACACTGGTAGAAGCAGTTATCTCTGCTAAACAAACAAGTTTAGATTAGGATAATGAGAATAACTCCAAATCAAAAACAACCAGAAAATTGTTTAAACATCATCATCAGTCATAAAAATTCCAACTGGTTATTTTAAAAGATGAAAACTGATAACAGTCTTAATAAAAGTGAGTCACGATATTAAGGATAAAATCTCCAATACTGTTGACAGAGCCACTGCTACCAACAGGCATCCATAGCCTCAACAGGGTTTCCATTTAACCCACTCTGATATCTATATCCTACCAGGAAGTTCCAGATTAGAATAAAGGACATTTTAAGGTCAAGAGATTCCATATTTGCAGATTTTCATATACCCGACATTGCTTCGCTGCTAGCGGGCCTGTTCAGTACCCTGACGAAGTTATCTTGGCATCATGCATGCATTTACCCATTTCCAGCAGACCTGTTCAGTATCCCGACGGGTTTAAAAGAACTTCCCACAGCTCTTTAATGATTTATTTGGTTTTTAAAGATATATAATTGAGCAGGGTGACGCTGAAAATTATGATATTTTGGACATATTTTAATAAATTACAGACCTTGATTTTTTTTTAAACTGTCCTTTATTAAGATCTAGAGATAGTTTATTAATAAACCGACCTTTGGAGGTAGGGAGACATATTTTGATTTATTCCCTTAAGGAACAGTCACAACGTAAGGAGAAAATGGATGTTCATGATAGGCTTCAATTACAAATTGAAATAAAAAAACTTCTTTCAAACAACATGCTTTCTTTAACATGGATGTAAATTTCAGAAGCATATCATAATTGATGTTCAGACAATCTTTCAACATTCATTTCAGAGGATTTTTTTTTCTGTTTTCTTTGTCTGAACAGTTCATAATGCAGGTATGTGTATTTAAAAAGTAAAAACTAATAAGCGTAAGGGGGAAATCAAAACCAAAACAGCAAAAGAAAATGAAAAACAAACAAATGAAAAATATTTACAAATTGTACACAGGGTTGTGCTTAAGCGAAATACCTTTTTAGAGCTTGGACATTCACCGGATAGGTGTTTGGTTGTCCCTCTAGATTCTGTAATATGAAAGAGCTGGGACCCAATTTCTCAGGAATTAAAAATGGTCCTAGCCATAAGTTCTGAAACTTCGTATGCTCTCCCTTTCCCTCATGTGGTTTGTCCCATTTTAGGACAAGGTCACCTACTTCAAATTTTCTGTCAGAAGCGGAGTTGGAATCAAATCCGCTTTTAACCATAAGTTGATGCTGATCCAACTTATGTTTTGCTTGAGCCCTTACCTCTTCTAGTTTTATTAAAGCGTTAATTAGATTCTCCAAAGGGGGGCAGTTCTCTTCTTGTATTTTCTGTGATAGCTGTAGTGAGGGAAGAAGAATATGTGGCGGCAGAATTGCTTCTTTGCCATAGAAGAGAAAGAAGGGAGAGTTACCCACAACAGTTTTTAGAGTTACTCTATTAGCCTAGATTGCGTTTAAAAATGCATTATGCCAATTTTTGTGATTTTCAGATACCGTTCTCTTGATGATTTTAATCAGATTCTTATTAGTTGATTTTGCCAATCCATTTCCCTGAGGGTAATAGCTGGCAAAATATTTCAATTTAATTCCTTTTTCTAGAGCGAACTCACTCATCTCAAGAGACAAAAAATAAGAAGCATTATCGAATACTAAACAGTCAGGGATACCAAAACGGGTAATAATATTTGAAATTAAAAAAGCAATTACCTGACTGGTATTTACAGTTCTTAATGGGGCAGCTTCAGACCACCTGGTGAAGTAATCCATGTCTGTTATGATAAACTTGTGCTACTGTGAGGATGGCGGATTGATTGTACCTATAATATCAAGACCCCACTACTGAAAAGGGGAGTCTACCGAAATAGGCTGCAAAGGGAAGGCTGGTTTCTGTATCCGCCCAGATGTTTTTTGACAAATAATACACTTACAACACAAGGCATGAGCATATATAAAAAGTGTAGGCCAGTAATAAACTTCTCTTAATACTTTATGGGTAGTGGTATCCCCACCAAAATGCCCACCGACCTCTCCTGCATGCAATTCTAATAAGACCTTTTCTGCTTCATCTTTCTCAAGACAACGCATTAGTACTCCATCAAAATTTTGACGAAACAAAATGCCATTAATCAACTGAAAGGAGGAAGATTTTAATCTTAGCACTCTTCTTTTAGTGGGATCCAGGTGACGAGGGGTTGACCCATGTTCAAGACGGAATTTTATATCGTCATAGCAGGGGCTGACAGAGTTTTGTGCATGGCAGATTGAATTTTGATTGTGTTGTCCTGGGTTTGACACATCGTTTTCTTCTTGCTGTCCTGCCACTGAGTCAGTGACTAACTTGCATAGCCCTTGGCCTCTCACTATTTTTGATGGGGTGATTTCTATGTCATACTCTTGTAAGGAGGTGACCCAGTTCGCCCTCTTTTCGCCTAGTTCTTTCTACACTAACAGATTTCTGACGGCTGGGTAGGGAACGATAATTTTTGTCCTAGATTTCAAAAGATAAGATCGGAAGTGATTTAATACTTTAAAAACATCATAGGCTTGCTGATATACCATTGGGTAATTAAGTTCTGTGCGTTTGAAAGCATATCTCATAAAGGAAATTGGGACTTCATTGTTTTCAACGTTCTTTTGAGTTAGGAAAACAACGTAGGAGCGGTCAGAAGCAAATGTGTAGAGCGTGAAGTCTTGCGAAAAGTTGGGGCTCATGAGAGAAGGAGCATCTATTATGGCATTTTTTTATTGAATTAAAAGCTTGGTTTTCTAAGGGTCCCCAATGATATTGTGCGTCCTTTTTTATTAAATTCTGTAAAGGTCTCACCATTTCTGAAAAACTGGGGACGAATCTCCTGACAAAGTTTATCTGGCCTAAGAAAGACTGCATACACTTTTTTGATGAGGGAGGGGGGAGTTTCGAGATGACTTGAGTCCTTTCAGGGTCGATAATCATCCCTTTGCTTGATACAATAAATCCTAAGAGCTTACATTGTTCTACTGCAAAGATAGATTTTTTAGGATTCAAGGAAATGCCGTACTTACGACATCGCTGTAGAATGGCTCTCAAATGAGCTAGATGATCAATTTTGTTTTTCGAGAATATAGTAACATCATCTAGGTAAACTACGATAGATTGATTGATTAAGCCTCAGAAAGTAATGTCCATCGCTCTTTGGAAAGTGGCACCAGCATTAATGAGTCCAAAGGGAATTTTACTATAAGCGTAGGTGCCCCATGGAGTGTGGAAAGTAGTTTTAAGTTGGTCTGGAGGAGACATCAGGACTTGGTTGTACCCTAAAAAACCATCCAATAAGGATAATCTTTCAGAACCAGATACCTGTTGAAGGATCTGTTCCATGGGTGGGACAGGGTAGTTGTCTTTATCAGACGCTCGATTAAGGTTTGGGAAATCGACGCATTGTTGTAGGAAAATATCCCTGTGGATAGGTAGATTTCCTCAAAGAGTTAGACCCTAAACTCTAAGACAGAAAGTGCTTAATGTGGACACTGACTTCCTTTCAAATCTATACAAACTAATACATGAGAAGGAAGGAGAACAAAAGTACCTCTTTATCGACGTTTGTCCCTGCATGCTCCGAGTTGAGCTCCAAACTCTCGCTCCTCGATGAGTCCTGTAGACAAACAAAGTACGACCACTTCCTACTCTATTGATATTAGCTTGAAAACAAATCTATATATAAATGATAAGTTCATGTAAGATTAGACACAAACTAGAAAGAAATAGGCCAAGCATGTCATATTAATGAGAATAACGACATCAGTACTTACAATCGTAGATGTGAATGCGTCAGCTTCGTCAAGTCCCCTTCGTCTAACCCTTACTCGAAAGATCCATGACCTAGATGATAATAGCTTCACCTAACCTGGATGATGTGTTTCCTATGCGATCATATTTTTCATGCTAGCAATTCTTCCCCCTCCTCACCATCATGGAGCCTGCTTATATAGGCTAAGAGAGGCTTAACCTTTTGAGGTATATTTAGGGTAGGTTAAGGAATTCCTTCCTTAGATCAAGGATCTTCTGATTAAACCAAGAATTCGAATGCAACTGCCTTCCAAAATTGAAATATCCTTCCATTATTCTCCTCAACGGGCCAACCACTTCCCAGATTAGACAGCTCTCCCTCAAAAGGGGCATCAGGGTGCTATAGTGCTCCCTAGGAAGCTTGAGGGGAGCGCCAGCGCTCCAAGGATGGATAGCGCTCCTTCAGAGGGGTAGTTGGGCATTATAATTCTCCCTAAGAACTTAAAGGGGAGCACCAACACTCCTAAGGCTGATGGAGAGGAGCGCTCACCTTCAAAACCCTTGTTTAAGAGATCCTTTCAGGTGATAAGAGTTCCTTTACTTCAGTTAATCATTCTCCCTCCTCCAAATCAAGTGTCTGAGTTATTCTATATGTCTCCTTGGTGTCGTCATCATGGAAGTATGCTTTGTTTGAATTTTTTGACACTTGTGAATGACATGCAACACTTTCAATAGTTGAGAGGAACATGCGACACTTACGACACTTATCTAAGTGAGCAATATTGAGGTGTAACAGATTGCCCCCCAAAGTATGAAGTTAGAAGATGCGAACTGATAACTGAAATTCTTTGTAGACTTTCAAGAAAGGGTATAGACTCGGAGAACCTAATGGAAGCTACACAAAAACATCCAACAAATATCATGACATATTTCAAAACCCAAGGTAGGCATACCTATGCTTGGGTGATCAAGACTTGCAAGATATGACCGCCATAAAATACACTGCGGATCCATAATTGTATCGATAAAAAGGTGTAGCCACTGGGAATACAATATGGATCTATACTCTGATGACCTAGACTGATCGTAGCCATGGAGAATACACAGTGGATCTATGAGGTGACAAGACATATCCATGACCAATACAAAGTGGATCTATGTAACGGTGTATGCATCATTCGTCCAAGAGAAACTCCTTCGCAACCTGGGCAAAGTATATATCAAAGTGATAACTCAACCCAGGGTCTTCTCACCAATCCCAATGTGGTAGGATTCTAACCATCTGAATAGATGTCCTGATGTCAAACATGGTAGAAACCACTTGATTACCGGTCAATGGTATGAACCGTTAACAAGTGCGAGGGAGATCACCATTAATGTCAATGATTCCCAAGTTACCCTAGTACATTCCAACGAATGTGAATGGATGAACTAGGGTTGAACATCCATGTTATCATCCGATTAGAGGTCAATGATGTAAACCTACTATCAAATGTGAGGAGGCCTTCCATTGAGGTATGCAGGTCCCAAAGTACTAACTGGTTTCTAAGCCTAATTCTCAGATAACGTGCTGAGGTCGACAGGAATAAGCTTGTCGAAGGAGGGCCTTGATGTATCCCCCATCAACAACATGAAAAAAACATAGAGATGTAATTGGTGGATCAAAAGGACATGGACTAACATAGGTTTTGAGGCAAGATATTTGGGATGGCTGACTCTAGAGGCGGATACTTCCCTTGAACACTGAGGCACAACAACAAAAACATGACATGGACCAAAACTTGATGATGCAGTGGATGTTGTGACTTACGTCAGGTGACCCAAAGGAGTGAAAGAAACTCAAAGGATTGTCTCAGTGCAGAGGTTCAACGGGTTATAATGCGTGCAAAAGACAAAGTGCCATGTTCAAGGGTGACTCTAAGAATTACTTGATAATGTTCTCAAGAGACTTCTTGGCTTGCTTCTTTCAATTTTTCCCCCATCTAGATAGACGGGTACCTCTTTTTATTTAATGATATCGAGGAGGATAACACATGCTTGATATAACTCACCTTCGGTAAGTTCCTCTTCCTTTGTTTAACGAACCGGAAGAAGTAAGGGTTCGAATCCATATGGGCCTGTCGATGTGTGCTTTAGCGAGTCCAAAGACAAAAAACTCAAAGGTTTTTTAGGATTAAAGAGTTTGGAAAAACACTTAAAAGAGAACTCTCTCAGTTCCTTTTTCGTACAGTAGTCTAACGAGACCGAAAAAGAGATAAACTATCACTCGAAAGACACCCTTTCGAACCTTTTAACGAGTGTGAAAGGAAGCAAGGTCACTCGACAATCTTTTCATATTTAGAGAGTCTGAAAAGGGTTTAAAGATGACTCCAGTGTTGTCCTTTTTCGTAATGTTAGTCTCGCGAGGCTAAAAAAAAGATAAATTATCACTCGAAAGATGCCCTTTCAGACCGTTTAACGAGTGGGAAAGGATGCAAGATCACTCGGCAATATTTTCATGTTTAGAGAGTCTGAAAAGGGATTAAAGGAGACTCCAGGGGGTTCCTTTTTTGTGTATCCATACAGGTCCGAAAAAGAGATAAAATTTTACCCTGATGCATTCTCATGTACTTACGAGCACGAGAAAGAACAAAGACTAAGCTCAGTACTCTTCCCCCAGCTTTAAAGCTAGTGACTTGACTCCAGAATGATCATCAAAGGTTGGAGACATGCCCCCCAAGATTCAATTCATTCACTGACTTTGAGGTTGTCACCAATTTCTGTGCTAGATGGAGAAAAAGGATACAGGTGGATGAAATGAAGGTTCAAAAATGAGACCTAATGAAAGACTTGACTTGAAATCTACGAGATCTGGAGAAAGACTTAACTTGAAGGGAGAGGTGATTGTTTCATTTTTTAATGAGATTGACACAGGAAAAGAACTATGCTCAAGGTTCTAGGTTCGATCCCCAAATTGTTGTTTCATTTTTTAACGAGCTTCTACAGAGAAGAAAACTATGCTCAAGGCCTCTGTTTCATTTTTTAACGAGCTTTCCCCAGAGAAGAGAAACTATGCTCGTGGACCTCTATTTCATTTTTTAATGAGCTTTCCACAGAGAAGAGAAACTATGCTCGTGGTTGTGTCCGGATCATGGCCTCCAAGAGGACAATTCTCTGGAAGGATACCATGTCAAGGGACAAAACTCGGTCATGGATTCCAAGAGATATTCGTCGGATGGAAGAGAAACACTCTGGAAGGAACAAATGTCGAGGGTCGCGATAGGAGTAAAGAGATCAAGCTCCAATAATCCTACCAAAGAGATCACCATGTCAACTACCGTATCCAAATCATCGAAAGTTGAGGTCATGGGAGACAATGCCACATAATTGACATGAGGTGGGGGTGATACTATCTGCATATAGAACCACTTAGGGAGGTAACTCAGTCAGGGCCGATGAATGAAAGTTGATCAATAGTCACAATTCTTCCATCGTGATGGAAAGATATCACACGGAAAAGAGTGGATACAAGAGATTTCATAGCATAGACATAATCCCGCCCAAGATGTAAAGAGAAATCCAAGGGGTCTCGGACTACCATGACATCAATAAAGATAGTTTTCCCTCCCAAATTTACAGGAAACTGAGGAAGGATCCCTAAAGGTCGACCAGTTTTTCTGTTAAAATCTAACAGATTCTGTGTAACCAATGCAAGCTACGGACAACCCAAAGCGTACCAAGCAACAAAATACAAAATACTAATGGATGCACCTTCATCTATCAGCATTTGAGGAACATCCTGACCATGAACCTGTACTATAATCTAGAAAAGAATGTGGGAGGGAAGACGAGGTCCAGTTAGCGCACCCCAATCAAAAAGGATGGCTTCAGTACTTGGAGGGGGTTTCATAGGAGAAGGAGGAATGCCCCCCGACATGGTAGAGTCTATATTAATGAGAAAAACATGGGTAGTATCAGGTTTACTCTCTAGAAGGGGAGTAGGATCGATCGATGATTGGATTGGATCAACCAATGGTGGACTTGGATAGACCACTTTGGCACTCTTCAGAGGAAGAGTGGGACTGACTGAGGAAGGGACTGGATCAGTCACTTTGACATTATTCGAATGAAGGGTAGGGCTGATCGAGGAAGGGACTGGATTAGCCACTTTAGCACTCTTCAAAGGAAGAGTGGGACTGACTGAGGAAGGGACTGGATCAGTCACTTTAGCATTCCTCAATGGAGGAACAAGATCGATCGATGGTGAAACTGAATTGACCACTTGAGTTTTATTCTCCAAGGGAATAATGGGGTCGACGAGTGGAAACAGATCGACCGCTTTGGTGTCACTCTCTAATGGGAGAGTGGGATCGACCGAAGATGAAAACAGATCGACCACTTTCCTTTAGTTGACTGTGTGTTTCCTATGGGATCATAGGTTTTGTGCTAGCAATTATTCCCCCTCCTCACCATCATGGAGACTGCTTATATAGGTTAAGAGAGACTTAACCTCTTGAGGTATATTTAGGGTAGGTTGAGGAATTCCTTCCTTAGATCAAGGATATTCTTATTGAACCAAGAATTCAAATGCAATTTCCTTCCAAACTTGAAAGATCCTTCCCTTATTCTCCTCAACGGGCCAACCACTGCCCAGATTAGACAACGCTCCCTCAAAAGGGGCATCAAGGTGCTATATCACTCCCTAGGAAGCTTGAGGGGAGCACCAATGCTCCAAGGATGGATAACGCTCCTTCAAAGGGGCAGTTGGGTGTTATAACACTCCCTAAGACCTTAAACGAGAGTTCCAGTGCTCCTAAGGTTGATGGAGAGGAGCGCTCACCTTCAAAACCCTTGCTTAAGAGCTCCTTTTAGGTGATAATAGTTCCTTTACTTCAGTTAATCATTCTCCCTCCTCCAAATCAAGTGTCTGAGTTATTCTAGATGTATCCTTGGTGTCTTCATCATGGAAGTATTCTTTGTTTGAATTTTGTGACACTTGTGAACGACATGCGACACTTGCGACAGTTGAGAGGAACATGTGACACTTACGACACTTATTGAAGTGAGCAATATTAAGGTGTAACGACAGCAGTACTTACAATCATAGATGCGAATACGACAGCTTTGTCAAGACCCCTTTGTCTAACCCTTACTCTAAAGATCCATGACTTGGATGATAACAACTTCACTGATCACTCTCCTTTAGCTGACTGTGTGTTTCCTATGGGATCATAGGTTTCATGCTAGCAATTCTTCCCCCTCCTCACCATCATGGATCCTACTTATATAGGTTAAGAGAGGCTTAACCTCTTGAGGTATCTTTAGGGTAGGTTGAGGAATTCCTTCCTTAGATCAAGGATCTTCTAATTGAACCAAGAATTCGAATGCAACTACCTTCCAAACTTGAAAGATCCTTCCCTTATTCTCCTCAACGGGCCAATCACTACCCAGATTAGACAACGCTCCCTCAAAAGGGGCATCAGGGCGCTATAGCACTCCCTAGGAAGCTTGAGGGGAGTGCTAGTGCTCCAAGGATGGATAGTGCTCCTTCAGAGGGGCAGTTGGGCATTATAACGCTCCCTAAGACCTTAAAGGGGAGCGCCAACGCTCCTAAGGATGATGCAGAGGAGTGCTCATCTTCAAAACCCTTGTTTAAGAGATCCTTTCAGGTGATAAGAGTTCCTTTACTTCAGTTAATCATTCTCTCTCCTCCAAATCAAGTGTCTGAGTTATTCTAGATGTCTCCTCGGTGTCTTCATCATGGCAGTATGCTTTGTTTGACTTTTGTGACACTTGTGAACGACATGCGACACTTGCGACAGTTGAGAGGAACATGCGACACTTACGACACTTATCAAAGTGAGAAATATTGAGGTGTAACACGCATAGTCAGATTTCACCACTCTTCTTCTGGACAGGGACCAGATTAGAGACCCATTGCGTGTGCCTAACTGGGAAAATTATCTTAGCATTCAAGAGTTTATTTAATTCTTTTTTGATGGTTGGTTCGATTTTAGGGTGCATTTTTCTTAACTTTTGTTGAAACAGAAAGGTTTGGGGTTTCATAGGAATGACGTGTTGTATGATTTCAGGGTCAAAGGTTTTTAGGTCATCATACGTCCATGCAAAAACATCTTTTAATTCCTTAAACAATTTAATGAATGCTGCTTTCTCTTGTTTAGAACACCCCACCCCTAAATTAATGCACTGTGGATTATCATTAGTTTCCAAGTTTACTTTTTCATACGATAAAGAGGAACTATTTGTTTTACAATTGATCGATTTTTTGAATTTGTCTTGAAGATCATAAAATTTTTCTAATATAACTACAGATTTAGGGATAGAATTTACCATGTCCGATGAAGATTCAGGAGATCTCGGATCTGGTATTATCGTGAAATCGCGAAGATTGTCATCATGAGTGCATTCGTCGATCACTGCACCTTGGAAAGTTTCTTCCATATGTAGGAAACTAATAATTTGTTGATCATCATCGAAGACTCTCCAATTCATGATGTTGTCGGGAACAGATGGCTTGAACAACAGTTCGACGGAGAATGAATTCGGGGACAAGCCTTCTGTAGGAAAGAGTTTTGAAGCTATGTTAGCTAATAAATCATCTTCCAAATTATTCAATATAGGAATAAAATTTATGTTAAAATCTAAAAACTTATTCATCAAATTCCATACCTCATATTGGTAGATTTTAAGATTTGGAGACAAACAGTGGATAGAATCTCTTACCTGTCTAACCACGATTTCTGAATCGCCAAAGACAGTCAAATTTTGAATGTTCACATCTAATGCTTTTCTGAGGCCTTGCAATAAAGCCTCATATTCTGCTATGTTGTTTGTACATTCAAACTCTAACCTGCATGAAATTAGGGTTTTGTTACCTGCTGGATCAATAATAACGCAGCCCGCACCAACTCCTTCCTTGGACTTTGACCCGTCAAAGTAAAGAGACCATATTTGATTTTTGTCAGGTGCATGAGACCATTGGGTACAAACTGCTGGCTACATATATGCCACAATGTTGGACTGTTGTTCTGGGTTAGTGATAGCGGAAGCCTCAGCCATGAAATTGCCAAAAAAGGTATCCATCCCTTGTATTTCGGGTGAATCAGCAGAAGGTGTAAATGGTTCATTGGGATCATTTAAATCTGTCACTGTGAGCTTAAGGTAACGTTCACGATTTACCTTGATTTTTTTGGGCTTTCCATTCTCGGGCAGCCACAAGTGAGACCAATCTGTCGCGAAATAGCCGTGCAACTACTCTGACCAGTCTCTGCTAAAAAACAAACCATAAAATTTTGGAATATCCACAACAATAACATCAATCACTTGATGAAATTTGGGGTTAGACGATAATCTTATAAGCACATTCCTTAATTTGCCTATAACCTTAACACTAGTTCAATCAAGTTGGATGATCGTTAAGGTGGATAGTTCAACTTCAGCATTAATCTTCTGACACATAGAACATGGCATTACATTGGATGACGCTCCTGATTATAACATACAATTGTGCACGTTCCTATTAAAGATTTCAAAAGTTAACAAAAATGGAGGTACATTTCTGCGAGTACTAATGGTGGAAGCTTGTGGCTTTTTACTCGTAGCCTCTAAAGCTAATTTATCTACATTTGTTAAATTATTTACATGAAGGTCTCTCTTCTCATGAGGATCAGAATTGTTCTTAGTGGAGGCCCTCTAAGGAACTTTTGGGTTGGTCTGAAAAACTTTGTTACTACTTGGATTACCATTTTTTCTATTCTCTGCGATATTCTGTAACATTTTTTGTAGCAGATACGAAAATTTTAATAATTCATAAACAAAAATGTTAGCCCTTAACTTTTTTAGATATTCAACTAAATCATAATATAAGTTTGGGTTTACATGACTCTGTTTAGTCTCAGCTGATTTAGACTGTTTTGGGGGTGAAGTCGTGGTGTTTTCAGAAGAAGGTTTGTTTGATGTCTTATTCCTAGTATTGTAGGGATGAACTATCTCGAAATTAGCTTGAAAAATGCTATCCGAGAAGTGTACAAAGATGTTCGGAGAAGATTCATCTTCTTCAACTGTCTCTTGTTCAACTACTTCCTCAGGAATCTCAGGAGGCATCAAGTTATCCTGGGCTTCTAGAATCGTTTGAATAGCGAATTGCAGGCTTTCTAGATTTAAGCCTTCGGTATTCGAATTAGGTCGGTTAGTGGGAAAAGGCTTCCTAAATGGGGGTTTGTAAGGAACTTTTCTCGAAGAATCTTCTTCGGCCATCCTTTTCAAATATATAACTTGATTGACAGTTTTTGAATGACTTTTGTTAAGTTTTCTAAATCTGAGCTTTCAGGTTGCATTTTGTTTTGGGCAGGTCTAGGGAGGATTTCGATTTTCTTTTTGGAAGATGAACTAGTTTCTATTTCGTTGCTAGTAGTGTATTTTAAGTTGAGGATGTCTTTCTCAATCTAACTAGCCTCTTCGAAGGCCTCTAACAACGTGGATTTCTTGGATCTCTTTACCCAAATGGCTATACTTTGATGTAAGGCTTTTGTATAATATGCTATGATAAGATTCTCAGCAGGCATTGAATCCGTAAGGATCCGGTTCTTTAGTGTTAAGAATATTTGGTTCAAGTCTTTGATTTTCTCTTTGGGGTTCATTCTTAAACTAGAAAGCTCCATGACTAGAACTTCTAGGGACTTATCATCTCCAAACTTCTCCAGAAAGAAGGATTCAAACTTCTCCCATGACACGATGGTATGGGGCTACTGGGCAAAGTACCAGGTAGAGGCATTCCCCTCGAAAGTGTAGGGGAACAATCTACAGACTATGTCTTCATGCTCGACATTACGAAGTCTAATGGATAACATGAAATTTTTGATGTGATCTTCAGCAATCTGTTTAGAGTCCGGGTTAAACTTGGGGAGCCACTTCTTCGGATGTCTGGGCAAGGGATGCTGAGGCCCGGGTACAACTACTGCATCTTGGTTGAGCCAAGGTCTGGCAGGATTGTTCTGATTGGCCATTGGTGTGGGCAGTGTTGAAGGCTGGGATGAGGAACTGCCTTCATCAGAGGATTCTTCTCCAGAAGAAGAAGGGGATGATGGAGGTGGTGAGGGTGGTATTCCAGATCCTCCTACTGTAGGAGTGAGGATTGGATCTGTAGGGTTTAAAGTGAGGTTAGTGCCTCCAAGTTGTTCTTTGATATCAGAGAAATCTAATGGTTGGTCCAAAGGTCAATTTGGTTGTCTTAAACGGGCGAAGGCACTATGTGTTCTTATGAGAGATTGGCAGACAATCTCTTGTGCGTCACCACCTGTAGGATTTGGGGTTACTGGTTCAACTGTGATCCGTAGATCGTCGTTTGATGTGGTTTCTGTTTGAGGGATGATGTTGTAATTTGAATGACTTCTTGTCACTATAGGTGAGTGGTTGGGTGGTGGAGGAGTCTTACGACCACCTCGTGCCATTAATAATTTTCAGTCCCTCCTTTTAGCGCCATTTGTTGACGTGCGAAATTGACCACTCGTCAACTGGAGGGGTGGATCCGGTCCAGGGTTGTCTAAATAACCCAATCCGTTTGGATTAATCCACTCTGATGAGTTTAGTGGCTCCATTGGCCAATCTAAGTCCTAGGAAAGTAAAAAAAACTGAGCTAAAGAAACTAATCTAAGTGAAAAAATAGCTTCTGCAAACTATATACATGTCTAATATATATTCACAGTTCGATAATTAATATTAATGAAATAATAATCCTACTTATTAAATGTATAGTGTATTGATATATTGTATCTTTGTTACCTATACAGTATTTACAAAATACAAATTTTGATCGAAATCTGCAAAATCATATATGGATTGTCTTATGACAACAAAGCTAGTATTTTTGGATTTTTATAGCTTTTATGAAAAAGAAATGAAACAACAACTATCTAACTAAGAATAAAATAGTAATCTGTACTGTATCTATCTAAACTACAGAGAATTCTCATATTAATTAAACTATTAAAATTAAATAGCAAACTAACCTGAAATCATCATCTCCTACTTGTCCTGTACATAGGCATCTGCGTTCACTGTTTGATGAGGCCAACCCACACCGGATTTTCCAATACTTCGCGTAAACATGAAGCAACAACGCTCTTGAATGCTAATGACATAACAATTGAAGGATGCAAAAACAACAATTTTATAGTCTACAAATAATCACATTAAGATAAATCCTAATGCAAAGATTTGTACATAACTGCTCATTTAACAAAGAAGATTAACCTTATGTTCATTAAATTAAAACATGATAATTGTTGTATGTAAAATGAGAGACATCAAATATGGACACAATTTCAATCACATAACATCAACGTGTAACAAATTTTGATATCTAAAGTAGTCAATAATTTGATTACAAATTGAAATGAACAAAACATGAAATAAAAGTATGATATATTGAAAGCTAAAGTCGTACAAACATCCACTTTCATTCTAGTCTGAATAATCAATCAATCCATAGTCTTTTCTCCCAAGCAATGATGGTTTCTTTACAAAAAATAATAGGTATATAAAGGCCACATGATGAAAACATTCCTTGTGGAAATTATCAAAACTGTTTGCAAAAAATATGGGAACAATTTCCTAAATTCCTATTTCTATATAAGACTAACAGCGTAATCCAAAACTGTGTAAAAAAAGCATGTTCAAAGATGCCACTATGGATCCAATTCTCTTTGAAATTCGTGTGTACTTGTAGATGCACAAAAATACACGATTTCAGATTGTGTTTAGTTGTAAAATAAATAAATAAAACTCAAATTTTATGACTAGTTACAGAATCTCACGATTCTGTAGCTAGTTATTATTTACAAATAGAATCGTATTGTATCAATTCCATCATAACAGAAATAGATATGATAAGAAAACAAATCATTTATGATAATTCAAAACAAACAAAATCATTCTAAAATCATTATTGAAATATCATACCTTGGTTTTAGGGATACGATTCGATCAAGCTATTTTTGAATTAACAATGGCAGTGGTCGCCTCTACATTTTTGAAAATGACAGAGCCTGTGGTATTTTGACTTTTATCATTAGCTTGCAGTCTGTCATTTTCCTTGGTTAACAAATTTACTCGGTCCTCCAAGGACTTGATTCGGGATTGGAGCAGAGGGACATCTGTATAATATCGGTCGAGCCATGAGTTGCATTCATTGCACTGTGGTTGATCAGGTCGTGTAATTACATGTGAAGAATCTCTTAATTTACCAACAGTTCCACTGTCGAGATTGATCCTGGGGAGGTTAGGGTCATATTTAAGGCATGGCGTGAGGTTCGTCACATAGTCGTAAGGCTTGACTGAACAAAGGTCGTGTGAGTATGGATACTCCTCGGTTAGAAACCGCTCGATTTCATAATCTGAGTCTTCACTTAATAAAATCGGTTTTTGGTCTGTGTTTTGCTTAGGTTTATTGCGAGCACACCTTGATACCCAGCACGCAGCCTTCTTACCCTTGCAATTGACATCATTATTACCTTTACCCTTTTTCTTTGCATACCTCTTGACAGGCTTAGCACTGTCTTTCAGGCATGAGTCAGGTAGGGTGTCGGGTAGGTTATCATTCAGGTAGGTCGAGGGTTCAACATAGGGTAAGAGTGTAGGAGGGGGCACAACATGCCCGAAAAGGGTTTCTGTGACCATGGTTTTGTCAACTTGTCCAATTCCAGGACTGGCAAAGCCATTCTTCAACAAGAAAGCTTCCCAACAGTCGCCACTCAACCTCAAATGATGGACTATAACAATTTTATGTAAATAGTGGTGGAAGAGGCTGGAGTCGGCTTTCTCTGTCTTAAAATGTTTATCCATTTTATACAAACTTCAAAGGAGGAAATGTGGCATATTCAAAGTAAAATCTATGAAACTCATGAGCAACCATAGGTGGTATAGGAAAACCAAACCATATCTGTTAGAAAAACAGGACCACGGAGCAATAAAATAAAACAAATGCAGAAACAAAAACACATAAGACACACAATACAAGAGAGACACAGATTTACGTGGTTCACCCAGTGTGGGCTACGTCCACCAGAGAAATTGCCAGGTCCTTCCTTTATTATTATCCAACAAATGAAGGGATTCAACCTACAGCAAAACCCGCTGTAACTTCCTCTTCTTTCTCTCACAGTCTCCTCTCTCAGAATACAAAATTCGCTCTCCTACATAGCCGCAATACATTTCCCTCATAAAAGAGGGTTGCCTTCTAGGGAAAAAAACCCTAACATAATCTCTACCGTTAGATCTACGACCTTATAATGAACGGTCCAGATTTACAATGAAATTACAATATACTTTTATAAGGCAATTTTTGCTTCGGGGGCTTCGCCCCCGAACCCCCGCTGGGGGCCCACTTGCCCTTAGACCGCCCAGCCCGGGGGATGGACCCCGCAGAGGGGGTACCCCCCCTCTGCACTCCCCCGCGTGGAAGAGTGTACATACTTCTGGGGTGTAAATACTTCATGGGGTATAGACACGGCTGAAAGAAAAGACCTATGAATCAGGAAGATAATCAGGCTCCACAACCAACAATCTCCCACTTGGATATTGATCTCATCAACTCCACCGCTGCTGTATATGCTGGACTTTGAAACTTCTTGGACCTGGAAAATTTATCATCTTCATATTCAATCTTGAAGACCAACTGAAACTGAGCAAGAACTCAGTTTCTCCCTGGTTACTCCCTTTGTTAACATGTCAGCAGGATTCTGGCTAGTGTGTATCTTTTCCATCTTCCAAAGCGGATCGTATGAAGTGGTACCTCAACTATATATGCTTAGTCTTCGAATGGAAGGATGATTTCTTTGCAAGGTGAATGGCACTCTGACTGTCACAGTACAACTTGTTGTTCTCCTGCTTCTTTCCCAATTCCTCCATAAACCTTTGTAACGAAATCATCTCTTTACTAGCCTCTGTAGCAGCAACATACTCTGCCTCTGTTGTTGAAAGTGCAACAACCTTTTGCAGTTTTGAAATCCAACTTACTGTT
>ML777185.1:1760975-1798295 GCA_009831015.1 Picea engelmannii
ACTTCTTTTCTACTCCACTCAATGGTAGGAATAGATCCTTCTGATATAAATAGTCTTCCATCTGCATCTTCCATAACTGGTAGTTTTGGCCGTTAAATTTCTCGACCCTAAACTTTCCATCTTCTGACATTGCTCCCACTCGAGCCAGGAACCCTCTTTTCCTGTGAGTTACCTTACGCTCTGATACCAGTTGTTAGAAAAACAGGACCGTGGAGAAATAAAATAAAACAAATGCAGAAACAAAAACACAGAAGACACACAATACAAGAGAGACACAGATTTACGTGGTTCACCCAGTGTAGGCTACGTCCACCAGAGAAATTGTCAGGTCCTTCCTTTATTATTATCCAACAAATGAAGGGATGCAACCTACAGCGAAACCCGCTGTAATTTCCTCTTCTTTCTCTCATAGTCTCCTCTCTCAGAATACAAAATTCGCTCTCCTACATAGCCGCAATACATTTCCCTCATAAAAGAGGGTTGCCTTCTAGGGAAAAAAACCCTAACATAATATCTACCGTTAGATCTACGACCTTATAATGAACAGTCCAGATTTACAATGAAATTACAATATACTTTTATAAGGCAATTTTTGCTTCGGGGGCTTCGCCCCCGAACCTCCGCTGGGGGCCCGCTTGCCCCCAGACCCCCCAGCCGGGGGGATGAACCCCCCAGACCCCGTAGAGGGGGTACCCCCCCTCTGCACTCCCGTGCGTGGAAGAGTGTACATACTTCTGGGGTGTAAATACTTCATGGGGTATAGACATGGCTGAAAGCAAATACCTCTGAATCAGGAAGATAATCAGGCTCCACAACCAACAATATCTACCTTCGCATGTAATAAATTGCTTAATAATGGGCAACAAATCATGCCACCTAGACTTAAGAGCTGTAACCGACATACCTTTGTCACAACTGTTGATTTTCATTGAGGTAAACAGGAGCGGCCATGGCACTTCATCAACCTTCAAATTCTTAAACCATTTTTTCCCTTTGGCTGGCAGACCAGTGGTTGAGCTGAGGAAATCCTCGTTCAATTCGAGATGGATGTCCCCAACTTTGGCCCTGTATCCATCGAATGTAAGTGAAAATTGATGGGCGACTGCGAGGTTGAAACCCTCAAACTTCTCAATAAAAACCAACCAACCGTTCCTCTCTAGGTCCTCTCGGGCGTTGTCAAACAACAACAAAGTTTGGATGCCATTGGGTTCGATTTGCACTACAGGAGCCATAGCAGATAGCACATAGTTAACAGGGTAATCGTTGAGGGGGTTTGACAGAGTAGACACAGAATCATTTTCCCGTAGCTTCCCCAAAACAAGTAGAGGCAGCCCGAAATGCAAGGCAAAATGTTAATTCTTATGCGTGCGAGGGTGGTGTGGTAATTTGGGACCATGCAAAACTATCATGTCAGCTGTACAATTGATGACACCTTGGTAAAATGTTTCATTCAAATCACAATAGTGTATATCAAGAGCATTGTAAACAACATGTCAAATGAATAACCATTAAAAACTATGACATACATTACCAATACTCGATCCGAATGTAAAATAAACAATGACATTTGTATGACCAATATGTCGAACATTTCACCAACGATTCGACCCCAAAATTAATGTGTTCAATAAAACCATTGCACCAAGGATTTGATCAAAGACACCAAAATATCATATAACCATTGCATGAACGAATTTATAAATAGAAACCATATTAACAAAATCCAAATGAAAAGTGAGTAGAGGTTTGGTGTTTTGATAAATGTATGACCATTAGTGAGTTGGAGGTAAAAGAGTTATGACCACATAAACAAAAAGATTTATAAAAATCCAAAAGTTCATTTTAATGCAGTCAACATTACTTCCAACTCTAGGTTTTCACGCTTGCAGTCGTGAAAATGAAAACAAAAAGCAAGTATGCGAAAGCGAAAGATAATAGTGTCGTTTTCTTTTTAAGGAAATGCGACGAGTATTGAGGGTTCAAAACCCTTGTGTAGGCATCTTGTAAGGAAAATACAGGAATGAAAATGGCTGCCAACACCAGGCATCTTTGAAGATGAGCCCATTTGAGGCACTTTATGGTAGAAATTGAAACACACCAATAAGCTGGGACAACCCAATAGATAGAGTAGTAGTTGGGCCATAGTTTCTCAGGGAAATGGAAGAGAAAATGTTGTAGGTAAAAAATAATTTAAAGGTTGCCCAAGACATGCATATAATCTATGCTAAAAAGGGAAGAAATCAAAGGGAGTATAAAGTGGGTGATCATGTATTCTTGAAAGTGAAAGCCAACAGAAGTTCCCTAAAGTTGGGAAACTGTTTCAAGTTGGCAGCTAGATATTGTGGGCCGTTTTAAATCCTAGAGAGGATTGGACCAATAGCTTATATGATTGCATTGACTGCATCTATGTCTATTCATAATGTATTCAATGTATCATTTCTCAAGAAGTATATACCTAATGCGAATCATGGTATTTATTGGAATGCGATTCAAGTGGAGTAAGAAGGCACTTTTCAGGTGCATCCGATGTGCATACTAGACTAGAAGATCAAGAAGCTCTAGAATCGAGTGATAGAGCTTGTAAACGTCGAATGGACCTAGTACGGTCCTGAGGACACAACTTGGGAGAATGAAGATTCTATGTGGGCAAAATACCCACATCTTTTTTAAGATTTTGAAAATATTTTTGATATTATGTAAATAAGATGCACCAAGGACAATGCATAAATAAGGGGAGGGGATTGTAATACCCCAAAGCTGAGCCCCTACTGAATTGTAAACATGTTTTGTAGGCTAGTGAGATAAGTGATTATAAGCTAGGAGGCTTATGTGATATTTAGGCAAGAGAGAGTAGACTCTAAAGGCTAGTGAACCTATTTTTGTATATGTACAAACTCATATCATTAATCTAAATACATCGTTGCATGTAGATTGACCACGAAGAAAGAGTTATGGGGGACTAATATCCACTAGGTAGGGGAAGGGGATAAGAGGCTAGGAAAAAGGGCTAAGATTGAGGGCTTAACCCCAAGGGGATCTTATAATATATTTTCCTAAAAGAATAAGGTTTGAGAAATAACTGAAGTTATCCTAAGTTCTTGTGGGAAGGGGAACAAATGATAAGTGGAGCTCATGCAACTTCATCCAGACAGGTGTTCGATTTGGGACATGAAATTTATGTGGGGGAATCAATTCGTTGGGGGGTTATCTCTACCATTATTTCCATGCTTCCCACACACTCTGTCATTCTCTGCATCATTTAACCTCCTCCATGGCCAAACTTTGTAACTTGCATGCACCTCTACTTGATTGAGCCCGTACCCTGCCTTAACAGTTGGTTGTTGCTGCCATCATCTGTGCCATACTCGAGTTTTGTTGCTTCCATCACCCTTACCCGTTTGAATTAGGAGTTGGACAAACGAAGCAGGTTGTAAGGCCTGTGGGTTTGAAGAGGCGGGTTGTCAGGCCTGTGGATTGAAGAAGCATGCTGTCAAGACTGTGATAAATTCTCTCTAGGTGAGAGAGATTACTGGGGAAGTGAATTATCCTAGAGGGATCCCAGCAACAACTACAAAGATCTGAGAATTTTTGTCTAGCCTGTTGTTGAAGCCCTAGAAAGGAAGTGGAGAAACTGATGGACTATTGAACAATGAAGGTGTATAGTTCTTGGGGTGGGACAAACATGTGGGGAATGAGAGGAGGTGAGATGTGTGCGTAAGTTGGATGGATCTAGGAGGGAATCCTTCCTGATGTACTATGCAACTTCTCGTAGTCTCAGCCTAGCTTAGGAATCCCTTTTCTTGGGTGGATTTTATTAAGAGTGATGAGCAGCGTAGTCTAAGGCTAGGAGGTTCGTGGAAGGTCTGCAAGCAGTTGGTGGACATCAACTAAAAAATAAGTACCAATTGTGTTAATGTCACATGTTGTGTTTAAGTATGTGGAAGGTCTGCACGCAGTTGGTGGACATCAACTAAAAAATAAGTACCAATTGTGTTAATGTCACATGTTGTGTTTAAGTACATGTATGTTATTTATAAGAATTGCATGTGTTTGTTGTATGTATGTTTTAATGTTAATTCCACATGACTATGTGTTGTAGAAAAATGTTTATGTCTATTTAAATTTGCATTATATATATACCATAGAAATGAAGAAGTTTTTCAAGTGACATGCCCCAGAAGGAGGTTAGGGGTGTGTTACAATCTGGTATATGACTTTAAACATAGAATAATTGTGGTAGCATGCCCTGACCTGGGTGGCTAGGGGTTTTAAAAAATGGTATCAGAGCTTGAAAGCTTTTTTTTCGATGCCATGGCCCGACCCTGGGATGGTGAGGAACACCACAACAAATACACAATCATTTCCTGGCTTGGTGGACAGAAGGTTAGACATGTAATCCATTGAGATGGATTCCCAAGGCCTCTCAGGAGTAGGAAGAGGGGTGTATAAGCCTTTCTTCTTTATGGTTGGCTTGGAAATGTCACATGTAGTGTAAGATATGATATACATGTTGATGTCCTATTGAAGTTTTGGCCAATAAAAATGTTTATTTAGAATGACCACAATTTTCTCCACGCCAAAATGTCCTACCATCCGACTGTAGTGAGCCTCCCAAATCATCTTTGAATGATCACTTGCAAGAACATAGAGATGGCCGAGATGGCATAATAGTCCATCCTGAATGTGAAAATCAGTGACATTCATGCATGTACCCAAGAGATGATAGGTGGTGGCAAAGTTGGGATATTGTTGATAAAGTATGGGCCACTCAGATGCCTCATTCTCATAGGAATGGAGAATGGTGGTGAGTGCAACCATAGGAGGTTGACTGCAGAAGTCAATGACACAATTTGAGATCCATGTATTATACTTGATGTTGAGATAGAACTGTTGTAGGTATGCGGACCACTTTTGATGGCAGTCATTTTGCAACTTCCCTTGTGTCTTTATGAACTGTAGAGGCTTGTGATCAGTGTGGATGATTGTCTCCTTTCCAAAAATGTAATGTTTCCATTGACAACAGGATTTCACAATGGAATACATTTCCTTGTCATAGGTGGGGTATTTTCGGATGGTATCTAAGAGTGTATCACTATGATATTCTACTAGATGACCATGCTAAGTGAGAATTGAACCTACAACATATTCAGATGCATCAGTCTCAACATTGAATGGTTGTTGTAGATCAGGTAAGGAGAGTACTGGAGATGAGCACAATAAATTCTTCAAATCATCAAATTCTCATTGTTGTGCCTTCCCCCATGTGAAATTTTCCTTTCCACCTCCCTTGGTCACTTGGATGAGGGCCCATGCAATATGGGGGAATCCCAACATGAACCGTCGGTAGAAGTTGACAAGTCCCAAGAATCTACGAAGCTCGATTAGTGTGGTCGGGGATGGACAGTCACGAATGACTTGGATCTTAGCTATATCCACATGTACCCCATTCTCATCGACAATATATCCCAAGTATTGGAGCTTGTTCATGTCAAAGGATCATTTTTCCAAGTTGGAATATAGCTTGTGTTGCTGTAGAGTGCTCAAAACCTGTTGAATATGCTGCATGTTCTCCTCCCAAGTCTTGTTGAAGATGATGATGTCATCCATATATAACACCAAAAAAGAGTTGGTGAAGGGTCTCAATGCATAATCCATAAATATCATGAAATTTGTTGGTGCATTTGTTAAACCAAAGGGCATGAAAATCCATTCTAAGAGACCTTCTTTAGATTTGAAAGTTGTCTTCCATACATCATTTGGTTCGATGGGAATTTGGTGGTAGCCAAACTTTGGTTCAATCTTGTTGAATAACTTTTCCCACTTGAGTTGTCCAAGAAGGTCATCAATTCAAGGAATTGGGTATCGATTCTTGACTTTGATTTTGTTTAATGATTTGTAATCAATGCAGAGCCTCCAGGTCCCGTCTTTCTCCTGCACCAACATAATCGGGCTTCCACAAGGGGAGGCGCTCATTCAGATGTGCCCCTTTTGAAGCAACTCTTGGATCTGGTGCTTGAATTCTTCATTTTTCATTAGAAAGCGATGATAGACTAGTCCATTAGGTAGCAATGCACCGAGGGTTAAATCAATTGGATGCTTGACTTGGTAAAACATCGGTACCTTGGTGGGTGAGGAGAAGCTATCTCTATACTCTTCCACGATCCTGTCCACTTTATTTTTCTTCAAAGAGAGGCTATGTGTAGAATTCATAAATGTGGTGATGAACTTCTTCTTACTATGAGCACAGATCATAAAGAAGATGAACTTCCCAATCTGTGAAATGACCTTACTGCATTTCTTAGCAGAGATTAAAGAAATAGCGGTAGGTGATACTACATCTAGTATCCTATACAATTGTCTACCCAAAGTAATAATAAAACTGTGGTGTCTAGAATCATACACAACATGTCACTTCCACAAATATGGCTGGCCTAAAAGAACATAAAAAAAACTTCAAGGGGAGAAATATCAAACGATACCTCATCTTTTAAGGGCTTGATTTTGTAGGGTAGACGACACTATTGGCTGACATGAAGATATTGTCTTTGGAGAAGCCAACTAATGATGTAGGGATGTGGGTGCAATGTCATTGACAGGTACAACTTATTAATGACCTCTTCTAAGATCAGGTTCTTCTAAATTCCACTATCGATAATGAAATGCAATGGAGTCCCCTTTACCCATCTGTGAGTGAAAGAGCCGTTCCACTTCCTCTGGTTCTTCTGGTTCGCTTGGATGGAATTTGGTGGTAGTGAAAATGGCACTAGGTTCAACATCAATGATTCACTTCCCACTTTTTGGATTTGATTCGGAGTCAGAATCTACCTCTGACTTAGAATATTTCAGCTCGACCACCAATGACTGCTTGGAGAGACATTCTTCAGTGTTGTGCCAAGGGATTTTATTGTATTCACACCACTTTCCTGTTTCCTTATTTGACTTGGGTTGTGGCTTGGAATGGTTGTCCTAAGAGAGACCATATTTTATCTGTCCCTTTTTTTGTGGGTTGGGACTACCTTTTGCCTACTTCAACTATGAGGAATTTGCAGATCCAAACTCTCGCCTCTTCTGCTTAAATTTCTTCCCGATATTGAAAAAATATCTATAAGATGCACCTAATGATGCGATGGACAAAAAATCCATTTCTGTTTGAATTTATATGTGTAGAAAGCCGCAGTTTTTGAGCACCAAATTTCATTCAAAGTCTTTGATACCCAATCTTCTATGCAAAGTATGGAAAATATTGGTGAAATCTGGTACTGTCTATCCCTTTCTTGACATAGCGTGGTCCATCTTGTGTAATGGTCCTCGTAGCTTCCATCATGGTATTTATGTTCTTTAATGGAATCCCTGAAGCAATCCTAGGTGCGGGAGACTGCAAATATTGCACATTCCTCTATTTCCCTTTTCTCATAGTACGTATCCCACCAATCCTTAACATGGGGGATGGCCTTGAGGACTGAAAAAGTAATATTTTCCCTATCGAAAAAATTGTGGACTGAAAAATACCCTTCGAGTAGATTCAACCATTTATCTAAAAATTTCGTGTATATTTTAACCTTGTACAATATTTATTGCGAACATATTTTCAGTAAAGGAACATAAAAGATACAATGGCAAATACAAACATTACACAGAGATTTTTCCCCTGGAAACCCAAACTGGGAAAACCAACATATTCTATATTCATTCATCATGATACATTATTTACAATACAATATACATATAGGAGCCAACAACATCCAAAACCCTAACCCAATGACCTGGATTAGTCAACAACCCTAATTCCTTAACCAGAAATAGAAAACCATCGAAAAAAAACCATGTGTCGAAAAACCACCTAAATATGTGACACATTTCCCGAGGCAAAAATATTTTTCTACTACTCATGCAAAGAATATAACACATACCCAACATTCTCCCACTTGTTTTTTTCTTTGCATATAGGGGGTTACAGGGTTACATAGTCAACAATCCAGGGAAAAAATGCCCATGGATCCTCTACACCAAGAGAAATTCTCAGTGCTCACAGATTTTGTTAATGAATCTGCAACATTCTTCAAAGTGTCCACTTTCATCAACAATACTTTCTTTTATTCAATCATGTCTCTCACAAAGTGATATTGAATATCAATATGCTTTGTCTTTGAATGATAAGTCGGGTTCTTTGCCATAAAAATCACACTGTTACTGTCACAATATATCCTTACAACTTGTTGTACCAACCCAATACCCGAACACAATCTTTGTAATCATATTGCTTCCTTACTTGCATGAGTGGTTTCCATGTATTCAAATTATGTAGTTGAAAGTGCCACTATATCCTGTCTTTTGGTCATCCAACTTATTTCTCCTCCAAACAGGTTAAACACATACCCACTTGTAGATATCCTATGATCCACATCTCCAGCCCAATCTGCATCCACAAAACCATGTATATCCACCACTCTATCCAATCCTGGTCTTCCTTTGTAGCACAATCCATAGCTAGAAGTGCCACACAAATACCCAAAAACCCTTTTTATTGTTGTCCAATACTCCTTCCCTGGTTTTGACATATACCTACTCAGAACTCCCATTGCATGTGCAATGTCCCCTCTAGTACAGACCATTGCATACATCAAACTTCCAACTGCACTCACATTTGGAACACGAGACATGTCCTCCTCCTCTTCCCATGTCTTGGGACACTGATCAGTAGATAACTTTACCCCAACATGAATAGGAACCTTGACTGATTTACATTCCTGCATATTAAACCTCTGCAATATTGTCTTGACATATTTTCTTTGATTTAACCAGAGTTTCCTCTTTTTCCGATCTCTTTTAATTTCCATGCCTAAAATGAAATTTGATGAACTGAGATACTTCATGTCAAATTTAGAGGAAAAATGAGTTTTTACATCTTGGATAATCTCCTTGTTGTTTCCTATCAACAATATGTCATCCACATACAATACCAAATAAATCAAATGATTACCAATTAATTTAAAATACACACAATGATCCTCTTTGCTTCTTGTGAAGCCAAGTCCCATCATATAAGTATCAAATTTTTGATACCACATCCTTGGTGATTGTTTCAAACCATACAGAGACTTTTTTAGCTTGCGTATCAACTCCTTGTTTCCCTTCAGAACATAACCTTCTGGTTGCTACATATAGATTTCTTCTTCTAGATACCCATGTAGGAATGTTGTCTTCACATCCATCTGTTCTACTTTAAAATCAAATGCAGCAACAACAGATAACATAAATATTATAGAGGTTAACTTGGTAATAGGAGAAAAAATATCACCAAAATCAATTCCCTCAACCTGGGAATAACCCTTTTCTACTAACCGAGCTTTGTATTTCTCCACTTTTCCTTCCGCATTCAGCTTCTTTTTAAATACCCATTTTCCGCCAATGGGATTTATTCCATTCAACAACTCCACTAGATCTTAAGCTTCATTCTTATCCAAATATTCCATTTCTTTGTCCATGGCCCTTTTCCATAGATTTCCATCCTCTGAACCCACTCCCTCCCTGATAGTTCTAGGATCATCATCAGTAATAGACAAAGCAAAATTTGAACGGAAATCAGATGGAGTATACCTTTCCGATAGACTTGTTTCTCGAACCGATCTCATCAATACTAGAGTATGAGGATCTTCTTCTTATGATTCATGTTATTCTATAGAGTCTGACTCATCATCTTTTAAATCAAACTCCATTTTCTCTGGTTCTTCCTTACTTGGTAAGACTTCATGTTTAACAACATCCTTCATTTCTCTAAATACCACATCTCGGCTATACACTACCTTCTTAGTTTCTGGGTTCCAAAGCTTATAACCTTTGAGACCATATTTATATCCAATAAATATACACTTGTTAGCCTTCTTATCTATCTTACTCCTATTTTCCTTTGGAACATGAACATATGCATCACAACCCAATACCTTGAGATGTGTGAGAGAAGGTTTCTTACCAATCCATACTTCTTGTGGAGTCTTTGCTATAGTGGGAAAAACCCTCTATGGACTACACTAGGGTTCAACATGTAGGCATATCTAACCATCTAAAAGTCTCCTACTTTTCTAACTACCCTGAACATACCCCAAATTCATATATGAAAGACAAAGTGAAAAGATCAGGTAACTTTACCTTTTACTTTGTGTCTAGTGTTGATCCTCTCGCGCTTGATAGCTCCACTGACTGCAAGCCTCCTCCCAAGGATGAACTACATTCAAAAACATATAAACATGAAACTACAAACATGCATCTCATATATAAATCATGGGTTAGATGTTATAATAAAGCATAAATCAAGTACATACATGTGACGCATCATATTTCGGGACAAAAAAAGTAGTCCTTTTATTGATATCACAATGTTTACTTACAATAAGATCGATGACTACTCCATGAACCTAGTTTAGGATCCTATTAACCAAGATCCAATTGCACTTCCACATATCTTTCTCCTCTCAACCTCTCTCTAGGTGGCTGCAATTTCTTGGGGCAAGGAGGGGATGTGAAATAGGCATACTTTCACTTTTCTTATTCTTGGATTTGGAATGAGACCCCAAAAACTCATTTTGTATGACAAAAGGATGGTTATTTGGTTGGGTGACAGGCTATAGGTGATGGGATAGTTGGGAAGCTACCCAATAGCCTGTAATCTCAATGAATTCCTTGCAACTTTTTAATTTTTGCAACTTTTGCGAGTATACACGGGATGTAGTGGCGCAACTAGCGTACATACACAATATGTAGTGGTGAAACAAGTGTACATACATGGGAATTCATGGTGTGGGGCATGTACATCTTCAAAATAGTGTTTTTAAGAAGAGCAACTCAGTGATGGCTTGGAAAAAATGGCAAGTAAGAGCTCCTGATGCCAAGTATGCATGTGTAGATAATTTTAGGGTTATAACAGATGCCCCCTAATGTGTGAGGTTAGAAGGCCATCTGATGGCTGAAATAAATTACAAATATTCACCAATGCATGAATCAAGTGAGCTCGAGACCAGAGTTCGGGAGGTGACATCTGCAAAAATAAAAATTGTCTCTCTAAGGCGGGCATACCCATGCTCGAGATGGAATAAATAATGGCTGCCAATCAAATACACTATATATCCATGTCATATAACTATATAAAGTGTATTTGTGAGAAATAAACAATGAATCTACATCTCAAAATAAAAGATACACAAGAATAGTATCCATCTTCAAGAAGCCAAGGACGCCTGATGGTTGGATATGAGGCCTTTAGAGCTTGAGAAACAAATTCAAGATCTTCAAAACTCGGGTAGGAGTGTAATGTGAGTGTACTACTTCACTACCTAGAGGTCTTCGATGGCTCGTTGGGAACAAACAAGAGGATCTCGGTGATTAGGAAAATAACTTCATTGATTTCGAACAAGGACTTGATTGGACTTTCAAGATGGCTGGGCATGAAGGTCAACAGACAAACTGTAGAAAGGCCAACTCAGGTTGGGTAAAAATTCCCTTGGACAATAGCATGGCAGATGATCAGACTTAGGCAACATGACATTGACATAAGTTCACGATGCAAGAAACAACACAAACTCTCCATGTGTTTGGAAGGATAACCAAATGGAGGAGGAAATAACTCTATGTAGCGAGAACAACTTCCTAAGATCATATTAAATACCAAAGCTTGATGAACAAAAAGAAGGATGTGGTTTGTCCAAGGGAAACTCACTGTGCTGCCGTAAAAAGAAAATATATTTCCCGACCTCTTTTAGGGGTTTTATTTTTTATTTTTTTGTCTTTTTCGATATTTTTAAGGAGCTTGAAAAAGAATAAAAGAATGCTAGTTCCAAGTGCAAGGAACACACTAATGCTCAAAGCAAGGAGACATGTGCAGGAAAAGGACACTCGAGAAAATTCCTCCATGGGTCAAGGTGTGAAGACGCAGAGGCAAAGTACTACAAGGCTTGTGTATAAGGCATGCTTCAAAGGTTCAGTTGAGAGCAACATGGAGCTGACATTAGGCCAAAGACGTAGGGATGCAAATGAGATTAATAAGACACAATGAAAACCCCCTTCAATGTAATTTTAATGAGCCCAGAGAAGGTAATCTTGGTAGTTTTTTCACGTTTAGATAGTCTGAAAAAACGTAAAAGAAGACTCCACCGGGGTACCTTTTTTGAAGGTAGTCTAGTCAGTTCGAAAAAGGGGTAAACCAACACCAAAAATACGTCTATTCAAAACCTTTTTAATGAGTGTGAAAAAGACAAGATCACTCGACAAGGTTTTCAATTTTAAGGAATCTGAAAAGAGCTTAACTATGGACTCACAACCTTTTTCTATATTTAGTCTCCTTAGCCCAAAAAAGTATAAAATCTACTTAGGAGAACTCTCTCGGCGAGACGAATCTCCTGAGGTGTACCTTTTTCCTCCTTAATCTATAGGTCGTAAAAGGGGGTAAACTCATGGCAGTAGATTTTTTTTCTGGACCAATTTAATAAGTGTGAAAGAACAAGGTCACTTAGCGATCTTTTCAATTTTAGGGAGTCTGAAAAGAGCTTAACTATGGACTCTGTGGGGGTTCTTTTTTCATAAATTTAGTCTCTCAGGCCCGAAAAAGGGTTAAAATTATACCTGAGAATACTCTTCTAGAAAAAAACAATTCCTAGATTATACCTTTGTTCGTAAAATTGACCATTCAGACTGAAAAAGAGGTAAACTACCACTGGACAGACGTGCCTTCAAGTTTTAGTTTGGCGAGAGTGAAGGACAACAAGATCGCTCGTCAATATTTTCATGTTTAGAGAGTTTGAAAAGGGCTTAAAAGAAGACTCAGTTTTTGGGATTCCCAAGAGTGAGGCCAAGAGTGATAACACATCAGACATATGAGGCTCAATCTCGCAATCAGGACAGGACTAACAAGGACTCCCGAGCCTAAAGTTATTAATGACAATATGGACGCCAAAATGAAATAAGGATCTAACTAGGGAATCCATGTAGAGGTAGGCTCTACCACTAAATTAAGACACTTCTAAAGCAACAATGATGGTTCCATGTCATAGTTCAATGGGATCGATCCTATATAAAAATGGAAAAGACAACGAGATGCAGAAAGTGGAGGTGGAAACCTAACTTATATGCAAAATGTTGGAAAAATGACTTTTACCAAAGGACATTTAAAAGTGACCCATCTCCCAAAAAGTTTTTCCAAACCAAAAGTGAAGTGTATCGTAACATCCAATGAGAAACTCAAGAACCACATCAAATTATTTTCAAGCCAGAAAAAACAACAAAAGGGTTCGAAAAAGTGGCAAAAAAGGCCAAAAACGTCTATAAATAGAAGCTGACAGCTCATTTTCACCATTGCAAATCGAGAACCACCCAAAAAGCGAAAAACACCCCTTGATAAAAGAGTTGATTTCAAGATCTTTAGAGGACGAAACAAACTTTCGCTTGGACCAAGTAAGTACAAAATCACCCCTCTTGCATTTCCATACCTTGTTCATGCATTTCTTTTAGTTCTTGGGGGGGTGTTCCCTCCTAAAAAAGGGTGGCCTTACATGTATGTAGTCTTTCTGAGGACAACCCACCTATGCCCACAAGAATAAAACAATCTACCTGCATGCATACATGACTGTGTTCAAGACAACCCGCATACACCCTCAATAACATAGAAAAAATGAAAATGTAAGAGCTAACTCTCCCCTTGAACTTGTCATGTGACATGATGTATGTTCACTAGAGATAGAGGGATAATGAGGATATTGATATCTTGGTCGATGAGGACACTGCTATGACCACATTGAAACAATGCAGGTTATGGAATTTCTTCTGGTGTTCATTCATGAGGGCACAACCTAGTTTGCTAAATGCCTTGGTGGATTATTGGCACCCCGACACTAAGGCATTTATGCTTGAGGGGAAGTCGTTGACTCCAATGACTAAGGACATATACTTTCTGTCTAGCCTCTCGAGGAGAGGGGAACCAGTAAACTTGCGTTCATTTCCCCCTGGGCCCCACAACATCACTTAGATGATCAAAATGCATTGCGAGGATGACACTGAGAAAGTAGGTTCTCAGGTGCCAATCCACAAGATTACCAACCTATCACTGAAGGTGATAGTTTTTCTTATTGGGTGGATCACTGGATCCATGACCTTACATTAGGCCTCTCGGGCACACATGTATTGTGCGATGCAGTGCTTAAATGCATGAATATTCAAATGGAGCACAACCATGCTTGACTACATGAAGAGGCAGCTCACAGAGTGTCGAGGGAGGAGTAACAAAAACTTCAGGTTTGGTACCATTTTATGTTCATTCTTCTGTCAGAGGGTACCCAACCTTAGTCCACGAGAGATAGTGTGGGGGCATGTTTCCCAACAGTGAGTAGATGGGCAACATTGTTGCCACGAAAGGGGGGAGGAAGGACCATAGAGGCCTTTTACAATGCATTTTTTGACTGGTGGGCATGACAGATTCCATTGATAGAGGACTACCCCTACATTGGAATCAACTTTTCCAGGGATCTAGACATGCCCGTAACTCCTGGGGAAGAGCGAAGAGAGATAGGTATGTTTGTTTTAAAAGTTATTTATTTTTTAGTTTCTTTTTAATATATACCATTTTTATGAGAATCAGAGTATCTGACAACTATGTATCTATTATGTACATATGTGGGACCAGTGCATCCAACAAACTTCTCGAGGACTAGGAGACGTCCTCGACCAGAGGTAGTACTAGACGTAGTCGTCAAACTAGTCGCAACTGTCAGACCAACTGCAGCCTCTGGACCAGCAACAACAACATGGGGACCTCCAACCAGAGAGGCTGAGAGAGTTTTGAGATGGGTGGAGAGGAACCTCACTGCGCTCACTCGTGCGGTTCTCATGAATGATATTGAGAATCTCCCGCCATCGATGCAGTCTCATGTAGTTGGGGTGCCATGAACCCGGGTCCAACTCTTCTAGTGTTTGGTGACCGTCGTTGTTCACTATGGAAGGACCAACATACCCCATGCTTAGCTAGGATGAACCACTTACATGCTGATGACACTCTTTTGTATATTTTTGAGGGCATAAGCCCCATGATGTATACTGGATATGTATTTTTGAGGCATTTGTGCCCACCTATGTACTCTGATACTTTTGATATATATATGTGTATTTACATCTTCTATGTCTTATGGATCACATTTTTTACAATGTATTTACATTTGTATGTGTGTGATTCTTTTATATGTGTGAAATATGCCAATATAATACTTGATTAGCTAGAGTATGTGTCATTTTATTCAATCTCCTAGGAACATGGATATACATAATGTAATCAAAGCATTGTTCTAAGATACTTACACTAAGGAATCGTTGGTGTAGAGTATGATCATAAATGCGGTAAAACCGATTTAACTGGGACACAACCAACTGAGAATCTAAGTAGACCTGGAGGTGAGAAATACCATGTGACAAAGCATCACAAAGCAACTCTATTACTGTGTTGTACTCGACGACATTGTTTGTGTCATCACCTAGACAGATACCTCCAGAAGATAACAACTGGCCTTGGGGCATGAAAATCACCCAAGATGCGGAAGCAAGCCTCCGAGTGTGTCAGCTAGCACCGTCTACAAACCCAATGAACACCTATGATTCACTTGACATATGCCATAGTGAAAAATATGACATAAATAAAGACACATCCATAAAACAAAAAGAAAAAAACTAACTATATAAGAACTACACATATGTACAAGAAGTCACCCAAAGTGACCAACCTACGAGTAATACTTCTTGAGGTAGAGTCCATTTCTAGGATCTGCCAAAGCATTTCCCTAAAAGTCAACTAGATGATAAGAGACCTTATTTAGGACCTCCTTCACTATGAAAGGTCTAAACCACATGGGTTTGAACTTGCCTACCCCCAGGGGATCCTTATCTTGGTCATAGACTAGGACAAGGTCTCCTTCGGAAAAAATCCGAGGACAAACAGACCAATCATATTGACACTTGACTCATTTCTTGTAAGCCTTGTTAGCCAAGGCTCAATCACGACGTTCCTCGTCAAGCTGCTCGAGATATAATAAGTGTTCCTCAAGTGGTGAAGTGTCTGGCAATAACTCTACTGCCAACTTTAGAGATGGGATATGACAGTCTATTGGCAAGACTTCTTCCAGCCCGTAAATGAGTTGAAAATATGAGAAACCAGTGGCAGTCTTTACAGACATTCGGTAGGCCCAAAATGTTGAGTACAACATCAAATGCCAATTTGACTTGGCATAATTGATTGTTCGCTACAGAATAGTCTTGAGAGACTTATTCACAGCTTCTACCTGACCATTCGCTTGTGGGTAGTAGGGTGATGAATGCTCTTGCCTCAACCCAAGATTTGATGTTAACTAGGACATCATTTTGTTTTGAAAGTGACTGCCATGGTTAGTGAAAATCTCCTTCGGGATGTCGAACCTTGCTACTATCTGGTTAAAAATAAAGATAGTTGTTGTTTCACCTTCATTATTGAATGTTGGCATAGCTTCGACCCACTTTGTGAAGTATTCTACCACTCCAATGTTATAACAATGCCCCTGGGTTGAATTCAGCTGGCATGTAGTATAATCAATCCCCCACTTGGTGAAGGGACCAACAACAATGACGGGAAACATGGGAGCAAGATGTTCCCTCATCTTTCGAGAGAAGATTTGACATGGGTGGCACTTCTTGACCAACTCAACAAAATCCTTGATTAACGTAGGCCAAAAGTAACCAGCTCATAGAATCTTTTGGGTCGCTGCCAAACCAAACAAATGAACACCACATGCTCTAATGTGGCAGTCGTTAAGAACGAGTTTCGCTTCTTCATGAATGAGGCACCGACGAAGGATGCAATCTACACCTCGATGATACAGAGTGTCATCAAGAATGAGATATTTTATTTCCTAATGGCATATATGTCGACGCTCATTGCAAGAAGTAGAGGCAGGTCACTTCAAAGTCTGGAGATAGACTCTTATATATCGATACAAGGGTTCCAAAGATGAAATCAAAAAAAGATCTCCTTTAATCGGTGATTCTTTGGGTATAACATCACCTGATTCGACCGGAAGTTCCGAGATAATTTCTGCAAATACCAGTAACGTTTTGGATTTTGTGGAAACAAAATCCAAGTCGAATTCTTGGAGGATAACAATCCATCTACTGATATTTTGGCCGATTACACGTCGTGTCAACACGTATTGGAATGGATTCACAAAGGCAATGACGATGGTCTTATGAAGTAGAATATAATGATAGAACCGTTGGACAACATGAACTGTTGCCAATGGAAGTTTCTCAATGTGGGAGTAGTTGAGTTTTGGTCCAACTAGGCCTCAGCTCAGGTAATAAATCACATTCTTTTCGAGCATATCGTCCTCTTGAACCAAGACCATACCGATGGTCAAATTTGCAACGACCAAGTACAATACAAAATCTTTATTATAATTGGGAGGCCAGAGTAGAGGGGCATACGTGAGTGCATGTTTCAATGCTTCGAAAGAGCGCTAAGTGGCTTCATCCAAATAGAAAGGGACTCCCCTTTTTAGTAAATTCATGAACCCTTTAGTGATCTCGACATAGTTTGCGATAAAACACCGAAGAAAGTTTGCTTTTCCCTATAAGCTTTGAAGCTGAGGGCCTGTTCATGGGGGAGGAAACTAAACTATCACCTCAAACTTAAGAGGATTGACCGTGATCCATGTTGTCAAAACTATGAAACCTAAAATATGACTCGACATCACAAAAAAACTGCACTTGTTGGGATTCAAGTGAATCTGATAGTAGTGATATCACTCAAAGATAAGTCAGAGGTGCGTGGGATGATCAACTCTCTTATGATATCGTGATGCTAAATATTCGAGATAAGCCTCAACTATATGTTTGAGATAATGGAAATCAAAAGAGATGGCCCGTTGAAAAGTGGCTCCAACATTATTCAAGCCAAAAGGCATTGTTATCGCACAGTTTGTAGAAGGGATAAAAGCTTGAGGTTTGAAGGCCAAACTGGCATAACAGGAACCAATCCCACCCAATGTCACCACAATGGGATGGTTCTTTTTATTTAGGGAGGTAAGGCCCACGGGATATGTCCCCGGTGACCTAAGGTTTTGATAAGGAAAAGGTTTAAGAGATAAAACATAAATTCCCCCCTCACAAGTCACCACATGATCAGAAAGTTCGGTTTATAGCCAATCCAGAAGTAATAACCAAGAAGTATCACCTGCTCGAGAACAAAGAAACAATGAAACTACATGTGCAAGCTTGCTTGCTGGTTAGTACTTCATATAATAAATGATTTTTTGATAATAAGAAATTGGTAAACAATATTATTGATGAAGCAAATGGAAGTTTGTAAAATAACAATGATTACAATATCACTTCACAATAAATGCTAATGGCATTCAATGTAAAAAATATCAACACTTTAAAAATAACGCCTTAGCCAACCATTCAATTGCTTTAAATATGAAATAACTGATGCATATAAGATTTTTATAGCATTGAATAAGACGAAAACACATAGGTTAGAGATTAGTTTTTAGGCTAGGGTTAGTAAAGTTAGGGTTTGTTCAAAGTAAGTTTTTGTTTTTTATCATAATAGTCATAGGCTAGGTATTATATCAATACATTTCCTAGGGTTAATGGAGTCAAAGGGAGGATGTAAGAGATGAAGGATCAAATAATGTAATTAGGCTAAGGAATAGAAGATTTAGCCTTGAGTTTTTTCTAGAGAAAGACCTCAAGGATACAAACCCTAAGGGAGAGAGGCTCACCTTGGTGTAGATGAACTAGGCTTCGGTGCTCTCTCCTCCTTCCTTAACTCACTGGAAATTATGGCTAGCTGAAAATGAAGCATGAAACCAAGACAAGAGGGTTTGATGAAGTAGATTGTTTCTACAACAAGGCTCTATCAATAAACCCTAGAAAAATTAACCCCAAGTGTAGAGAACCTAGGCTTAAGGTGTCTCCTTCGTCTCAGTTTAAGGATAGTACGAATAACATATGAAGAGGGAAAAAATGAGTGTAGCTAAGGCTAGGCTCAATTCTCTTCAGCATGAAAGAGTAGAGTGTTGCTATGGCAAGGCTCTATCTCATTTCAATAAACAAAATGGCTAGAAATCTTGATGGGGACATGAGACAAGGACCTACAATGTGTGCTTGTACCCTAGGGTTTATTCAACAAATTATAACCATAAATGCAAGAGAAATAAAACTAAAACCATTCATTCAAGAAGTTTTGTAGAAATTTACTTACATTTGACCAAGAAATCAAGTAGCAAACCCTAGTTGTAACATCTTCCACCAAGATAAATGCCAAAAAATGCTAAGAAAAAATCTTCCTTCAACAAGTGCGCCTCACTATTTCAGCCAAAAACCTAGAATAGGGCACAAATTTCAGACCTCACCAAGTGTTGAGTGAGAGATGATGAAAAAATGAAGGTAAAAATCCTTCATTTATACTGTATCAATGACCTAATTTACTTTTAGGTCATAAAAAGGTCGACAAGGCCAAAATATTGAAAATTATACTGTTTTACATTAAATGAAAAATTAAAACCCTAATCAAGCAATAGAAGGATGTCATCCCATTTCTAGGGTGACGTTATCCCCCTCTAGGGAAAATGCAGCCCCCAAGAGAAAAACGTTAGCCCCTCTTAGGATTCTCCAAGCTACCACACGTGCTAAATGCCTTGTCCATCTACCAAAACGTCCATGAAGCAATGATGATGTCATGGACCTCATGGGTGACGTGCTAGGCATTCCAAGGACAATGTTCCCCTAAAAATGGGTCAACCCTCCTAGGTTAAGCTGTGCCAAGGTGCCTCCTATGGAACGTCCTCCTCTTCTCCAGTGCAAAGCCCCTGATCTATCTCTGTCCTATCTCTGCCCCTTGATCAGGTCTCAACATCCATCTAATGGGCTCTTCATCCCCATGGAGGTCCAAACTGATCATCTTCCCATGTGTACCTGTCCAAATGGTACCTATCCATCGGTCATGGTCCTACACATCAAAATCTATTCCCTCCATGGGCTCATAAGTCACAAGGATCATAGCAATGTCAATTGCATCTCATCATAAATATTATTAAACATGTGCATAAAATCCCTAATACATCAGTTAACAGCTCAAAGATGTTACACAAGCGTGCAATACAAGTTTGGAGAAAAGAATAAGGTGTCCTATTGGGCTAGTATCCACAGAAGAAGGAAATTTCCTCGAAGAAACCACATCCAAGCCATGTAAGTGGGTGATGTGGTAAGGGGATGTCCAAACATGTGGCTGCAGTGTGGGCTAAGGATGAAAAAATGTCACCTGTGGGTGCCTTTGTAGAAGGCGAGCTGTACCTCTCATGGATGCATTTTTTTCATGCCCATTATTTCCTTTTATTCTTCATTATTTTATTCTTTTATCTTTTATTTCATTTTTGTTCAAGAGATAATCAGGGGACACTGCCCTGGCGTGGTGACCAGTGGTGATAGCGTTACCCACAAGTATTTTCATAGAAGTGAGAAGGCTGGCTCATGATGAGACCCCCTTTCCCTTGGACATGCAACCAAGAGTCACTACCCTAGAGTGGTGATCAACTAATGGAAATGTCATACTGTTAGGTACCCATGGACCTAATAGGCTAGCTCGTGATGAGACCCCTAACCTCTAGTTAGGCCTTGTTTTATTATTTTTCCAGGTCCCTCTTGTTTCTTGCTGAGAATATTTTTATTTCTTCCTCTGGGATCCCTGAGCGAAGCATCTCGAGGTTTTAATTTTAGGCTTTTATCTTTTACCAACTTGATTTTACCTTCTAGGCCTTTAGCCCCTTCTTCCCATGAGATAAGGTGCAATCCTGAAAAATGTCAACCCAATGTTTGGACAAGTGGAATGGGATAGGTGAGCGAGATACAAGATGGAAAAGTGTTACTATGACGGGAGAAAACTATGGATTTTCAAAAATTCCCCCCAGTGGAAAACCAAAACCTACAAACATAGGCTTGCTAGGGCACCCTGTCAATACCCCAAACATGGTCAAGTGGGCAAGTGTAATATCCAAGCAGTTGCTAGAAATAAAATAAATCATATGCATACATTCAATGGTTTTGATGATCAAAGTGACACATACCATGATACTTAGGATAATTACTTCATGGAGCAAGAACCTTCTTTGAGACAGGACCAAGCTTACGGTGGTGGATGTTGTTGTTGTTGGCAATATAAATATGTTAGAAGAAAGAAAAGGTGGGCCCTCCAGGGCCATGCTAAAGTCAATCCTTCTCTCGATACTCCATGTCTAGGACCTGTGGGCCTCGAGACATGATCTCCTAGTTATCCTTGAAAGTGGGCGATAACCGACATCTTACAATAAGAAAATGTGCCCCACGGACAAATAATAGTTGTTTTATGATGATCCTCAGGTTTGATCTAAATCTGGTTATATCCTGAGAAAGCATCCATGAATGAAAATACCTCACAACCTACGCATTCATCGACAACATGGTCAATGAATGGGGTGGGGAAATTATCCTTTGGACAAGCCTTGTTCAAGTCATGGAAATCCATGCACACTTGAATCGTACCCTATTTTTTGTTAACCAGAACAGAATTTGACACCCATTTTGTCAACTATACAGGGTAGACGAAACCAACTTTAAGCAGTTTCTCCACTTCAACCTTAATAGTTGTTGCTTTACGATGATTCACCAGACAAAACTTCTATTGGACCGTCTTGGAGTCAGGATAAGTTGTTCTCTCATGTTTGATGATTCTTGGATCGATGCCTAGAATTTCCTCATAAGACCAGGAAAAAACAACGCAGAATTCCTTAAATAAATCTGTATAGATCTGAATCTCTTCGGGGGAGCAATCCGCTCTACCGAGGACATTGTCCATGATGCCAGGGGTTCTAGAGATGTCAATAGGTATCATTTCAGTGATGGTTTCCATATTACCCTCGAAAGAAACTACGTTCATATCCAGAGGATTAATAGGAAAAGACCTATGTCTAGTCATAGTCAACACAAATTCACCTACCTCTATTTTTCTTATCTCCGGAAGAAAGTAAGATCTATGATGGAGATCATTCCAGGGTTTGTCTGGACCAGCCAATGCCTCTATAATCGCCTTGTCAAAGGGCAAGAACAAGTCTAAAGAGTATGTAGTGGCAAGGGAACCTTGATCCCAGATAGGCGCGAGAAGTGGAACTAACTCTTGTGCAGAAGTCGGATCGGGGTTGGCTGAAGCTTGTTCGACAATAGTGATCAAAATTTGAACCAGGGGTCAAAATTTAGCCCAAAAATGAAAGTGTTCTGAATCACCTCAAAACAAATAGGTGTGTAGCCCTCATCGTCACAAACCCAACGCACTTTGAAGGGGGTCAAACAGACACCAGATGAGTGAGATATCACATTCTGTTCCATTTGCCAAACAGGCAAAAACTACCAACTGTATAGTCCGTACAACTGACGCGGCAGGTCCGTACAGATGACATGTCATGAATTTATGATGAGATGGCAGGTGATGTGGAAAGTGATGATGTTTTAGGCTAATTTTGCAAGCATTTATTAGAGTGACACGTGGGCGAATTAAATTAAAACACGTGGCATTTATTGGGCAATAGAGTGGTGCCAAATGGCCTAGACGTGGGCTGCCATGTGGCACCCTGGGTTTGGTATGTAAAATTTTTATTGAGTCTGTGGGATTCGAACCCCATACCTCTCCATAGGTGCAAATCTTTGGCAAAGGCTGCCCAATCGACGTGCCATACATTGGTGTTTATTATATATATGTGATAAATGTTATTTAAAGTTGCATGTATTGTTGTATGGCGTGGGGTTCGGGCTGGGGCTTAGCCTCAGCCCCAGTTTTATACGTATACCATATGAATTGGGTTTTTATGTATTATGAACCCAATGGTATAGTCAGTAAATCCATTGGAGTTGAGCAGCATCTTGTAAAAGAATCTTTGACAAACTAATCCCAGAGAGCCTAGTCCATTGATGGAGGCCCAAGGAGATGTAGCCAAGTTGGGGCTGAACTCCTTTATCATCTTGTTTATGTTGTGTGTGTTTTATAGTTATTACTTGCTGCAATGTATATTTGTTTTTTTATTTTTTTAAACAACATATTTAACCTTTTTAAAACCTCACACATAAACACCTAAAAGATGCATAAACTTGACACATAATTTCTCTTGTACAACTAATACATTGAGCAAGGTCCTGGAGTTTATTTTAATGGAGTAGAGGGTGCTTGCATAGAAAAAAAAGTCAGCCCGCTATTTTCAAATCAAGTGGTATCAGAGCATAGTTTTTCTCATGTGATTTCCATTGATAGCTAGAGATTTAGCTATTGGTATTATTGTGCAAGTTTGGTGTTGAAGTTTGATATCTTCCAAGAATGGAGGAATCTTCAAACAGTAAGAGTTCTCATACATCTTCATTAGCCAAGTTCTTTGACAAAGAGATGTTGAAGGAGTTTCTAACCATGAGAGATGTGGGAAGATAGAAAGGAGAGCATTTTCCTTCAAGAGCAGTTGATGGCCATGAAGGAGGAGAAGCACCAGCTTCTTGAAAAGTTGCATGAGATGGAGACTTGAATCCATGAGGAAAAAGAAACCCTTACCAAGTATAAGCATGGACATGAGGTACGTAATGCTATTTTTTCTTCAAATTCCTCTCAAGATGAATGCTTTGGTGTTTTTGAAAATCACACTAGAGGAATAGGGTCCAAGTTATTGTTAAAAATGGGCTATGAAGGTAGAGGGTTAGGCAAGCATGCACAAGGAATTATTGAGCCTATTGTTGTTGAGGAGAGGCCCATGTATAGGGGTCTTGGATATGGATAGAAAAATGGAGCATATTCCAAAGTTGAGGAGACAAGGGAAACAGTTCCAAGAACAACGTTTGTTGCAAGTTCAATCCCTCAAGCATGCAAAGTATGTGTTCAAGATGAATGTAAATGTGTGAAACAAGAGAGTTGTGACAGCCATGAGGACAGTAAAATTTTTGTTGGTCTTCAAAAGAGAGCTAGTATCTCTTCAAATTCACCTCCTCAAGAAGGTGATAAAGGTGAATGTTCAAGAAATTTTGTTGCAAGTTCAATCCCTCAAGCATGCAAAGTATGTGTTCAAGATGAATGCAAATGTGTGAAAAAAAAGAGTTGTGACAACCATGAGGACAAGAACACTATTGTTGGTCTTCAAAAGAGAGCTAGTAACTCTTCAAATTCACCTCCTCAAGAAGGCAATAAAGGTGAATGTTCAAGGTATATTTCTGCCTGTAATGCAGTTGATTTTGATTATGTTAAGCATGGTAAATTTGCATATAAAAATGGAAGAAAAAGTCCATGTACATATTGTGGTTTAGATAACCATCATGTTTCAAGATGTTGGAAAAGATTGACCACATTCAAGAAACTTTCCAAGCAAAGGCAACTTGAAAAGAAGATGAAAAAGATTTTCGCTCATTGCTAGAAGAGGGGTCATCTCATTGACCAATGTTGGACATTGCATCCAGCCACTCATCCACAACACGAGAAACAGATGGATAAAGAGATTGGAAAGAATGGAAGAGGAGACTCCATCATCGATGTGAGTCAAGATGATTCACAAGAAGACAATGTTTAGCAGAAAAAGTCACCATTGAATTGGCTTGGTAAGAAATGGTTAGATTTCTTGAACAAGTAAGGATCACATTTCTTTGTTTGTAGATGCACTTTTCAGCCTTATGTATCCATTTCTATTGAAATTTTGACAAGTTGTAGCAATTTATCATAACTTGTATGATGCAAGTTTGCATGTGAATGCAATTCATTTGAAGGCATTCTTGTTGTTGCACAACTTCGCCAGGAGGATGCAAAAGAGGGGTATGATACTCACTTATTTCAGCCATATAGCTTTCATTTCAGCTCTTATGTACACACATGTTTTTGGGTTTATGTACATATGTTTGTACTCTAAGGAGAGTTGAAGAGCTATGCACATGCATGTGATTTTGTATGTGCGTAAACAATGAAATTTGTGTAAGTTTTATTATGAGTGACTCATGATTGTAGCATGGTTGTGTATCATGAATGTCGACTTGTCTTTGGGAATGTTGATATGTTTCAATTGAGTCTCGACTTGTGTCGATGTCGTCTTGACGACTATGTTATGTCGATCATGTTTTTCGACTTATGTTTAGTCGATGGTGTTTGTCGGCTTGTAAGTCGATATTGAGTACACCAAGATGCAAGAAAATGCCATGTACTTTGATGAGGTACAAAGATGTGACCATTTTATTGAAGAGAAAAAAGACTTTGTTGGCATCATTTTCAGTCTTGTATAAAATTTGTTTTCAAGATTGATGGTTTTTTTCTTGGTTTGTGACAAGATGTTGCAGGAAAACTTTTTGCAGCCATTGTAGAGTGTATTGTGTTAATGCCAAAGAGTTCACAAGAGGGACTTGATTCTCAGTGAGAAGGCTGTCAGTCTTCCAAGATGAAAGAGAACAATGGGTCAACAGCAGCCAGAGAACAGTGGTTGAGGGACATAGTGCAAGGCATGTCAAGGTACCCAGGTGATTGCCAAAAAGACTTTTCAAGTAGAATCAATTGATAGAAATTGGAAGCATAAGAGTATTGAAGCTCAGGTAGATAATCATCAGATTTTGTGGGTCCAAAATCCTTTCAATGTGAAGGTGTGATCAGAATCTGGACCAGGGGTCAAAATTTAGCCCAAAAATGAAATTGTTCAGAATCACCTAAAAAATAATAGGTGTGTAGCCCTCGTCGTCACGAACCCAATGCACTTCGAACAGGGTCAAATGAACATCAAAAGAGTGAGATATCGTGTTCTTTTCAATTTTCCAAATAGGGAAAAACTATTGACTGTACAGTCCATACAACTAATGTGGAAGGGCCGTACAACTGACGTGGCATGACTGTATGATGAGATGGCAGGTTACGTGGCAAGTGTTGACGTGTTAGGCTGAGTTGGTAAGCATCGATTGGAGTGACACATGGGTGAATTAAATTAAAACACATGACATTTATTGGCCAATGGAGTGGTGCCATGTGGCCCAGACGTGGGCTGCCATGTGGCACCCTGGGTTTGGTATGTAAATGTTTTATTGAGTTCGTGGGGTTCAAACCCCGGACCTCCCCATTGGTGCAAAGCTTTGGCAAAGGCTGCCCAATCAATGTGCCATACATTGGTGATTATTTTATATATGTGATAAATGTTATTTAAAGTCACATGTATTGTTGTATGGTGTGGGGTCTCGATTGGGGCTTAGCCCCAACCCCGGTTTTATACGTATACCATATGACCTGGGTTTTATACACCATTCACATATGACCACCCAACTTTGCGCGCAGGACCACAAATGGTTTTTTTAAACAGTTACACCTCCACGCCTTGACACTTGTCAAGTGCTCATGCCACATGCAAATGGTGCCTATTATTGGGCTAGGACGAGGCCACATGGCCCCACATGTGCCCAACACCTCTGCCTTTGGGGGATTATTTTATCTAACAGTGCGAAAAAATTGCACGTTTTGCGGGCATTTGCGCGTGTTCTAGGTTTAGGCATGGGAAACGCCCAGAGGCCAGGTTACTCACACAGGAGGTGCGAATTGGCGAGCTAGAGACAACAAGCTTGAAGGAGGAAAATGGCAAGAGGCCTATCTTCTTCAGTTTTTGGCCAAATGCGAAAAAGCCCAACTAGGGGTTTTTGGATGTTCTGAATCCATTGGAATAGTTTTCAAAGGAATTTTGAGACTTCTTTTACATTTTTTTCTACTTTGAAGTTTCAAGGAGCCCTAGGGAGCTTAGGGCCACCATTGAAGGAGGCCATGCTTAGATGAGCCCAAGTCTATTTTTTGTGACTGAATAGTCATTTTTGACTAATTGTTATGCTCAGAACACATTAGGACAGGTTTCATATCCATTTGAGGACTTTTACAGTTTTTTTTTTCCACAAGGAAGCTTAGGGAAGCTCAAGGCCACATATAGAAGAGGTCATGCCCGAATGAGCCATGGTCCGTTTTTAGAGATCCAATAGTCATTTTTGGGGTTTTTATGTATTATGAGCCTAATGGTACATTCACTAAATCCATTGGAGTTGAGAAGCAACTTGTAAAATATTCTTTGACAAACTAATCCCAAAGATCCTAGTCCATTGATGGAGGCTCAAGGAGATGTAGCCCAGTTGGGAGTGAACTCCTTTATCATCTTGTTTCTGTTATGAGTGTTTGTTGGTTATTATTTGTTGCAACTTATATTTGTTGTTGTATTTATTTAAACAACATATTTAACCTTTTAAAAACCTCACACACAAACACCTAAAAGATGCAAAAACTTGACACATAATTTCTCTTGCACAACTAAGACATTGAGCAAGGTCCTGAAGTTTATTTTAATGGAGTAGAGGGTGCTTGAATAGCAAAACAAGTCAGCCCCTTATTTTTATATCAAATAGAGTATGCAACTTCTGTCGTGGACAAGGGCATGGCCATGCCAGAATGTGTTGTCCCTTCCATAGAAATTGATGGGGAAGGAAGAGTCCACAGATCGTTAAAGTAAGTCGTACAGAACGACGACACTTGAAAAATATCAGCCCTAGGTTGGTCGGGTACAACCGATATGAGATTGACATCGCCAGAAGGAGGCAGGTAATCAAAGGTACCCATCAAAGGTGGGCACAAACCAACCCTTATGTTGACGATGTTGGGTTGAGGGTTATCAATCATCGGGACCATGGATATCCCTAATGAAGGGTTACGACAAGAGAAGGGAAACTAATCAATGGATATGATCCGACCCTCTTGTGGAAACAAAAAGACCCAAGAAACTGTGGCAACCACTACATGCATAACATAGGTCCAAATCCTTCCTAACAGAAGGTTGTAGTCAAGAGGTGCATCAACCACTTCAACTTCGACGCACACGTCTTCCCTCCTAACTACATGGGGAAAGAAGGGAGGATACCATGTGGTCTAAAAGAACAACCATCAAAAGTAGTAAGAAGAGTAGGCGACAAAGACAAAATAGGTTGGCCAATGTCCTTCCAGCACACCAATGAAATCATGCATGTCAAGTCACCCTCATCAACCACTTTGCGGAAAATATTTCGGGTAAAATTTTTCGTGGTGTAATCCACTACTATATGAAATGAAACGTGGTATGGGGGACAAGGTTTTAAGTCAGTCGTATCAAGAATGATTGTTTCTGGACTGCAAGTCTCGATAGATCATAAGGTAACTAATAGATCCTTTCTCTGTGAAGGGTATCTTTGGAGGACCTCCAAAGCGAACATCAGGCAAGGGGTTTGTGACAAATCCTCCACCACAAAGTAGTTATGGGTGACCCTCACATTTGGATTGTGAGAATCTTTCTTGAATGCCCCTTTCGAGATGCATGTCATTGTTTCTCCCATCGTCTTCTCAATCTAGAGAGCAATAGATGGGTTTACGACTTCTTTACCTTTTTTAGCAGATTCTGGATTTTTGTAGTCATGTGCCCTAGTTGCTATGAAAGTTTCACATTTCAACATATAAATGTTCGTGGTCAAGGGATTACTAGAATACAGAGCGGCTCCCTAACTTCCCCCATCCATGCTCATAGAGGCTTGAGTCAAATGTTTCCCATGGGGAAATGGGTTTGTTAACATAATAGGTTGTTGTTGTGCCAATAACTTATGGGCCTCCACAAGATGAGGGCATAGGTGAGTCGAGTGGTCTTCCATGAAAAGGTTACATGGATACTTCAACACTATTTTCTCTGTGTTTCCCCCGCCAACATTATTGGTGTGTTTCTTATCCATGTTACCCTTTTTGTTTCATTGTTTTTTCTTTCCGTCAGGATGCTAGTTAGCCTTTGGGTTCATCGACTGCACACTGTGTACATTCGATGTTTGAGTAGGGAGAGAAAATGAACCAGAGGTTTGGCTGGACGTTGTATGTTGTATCGACAATTGTTGCAACTGATTTGAAAACTTGTCAGTGGGATTTTCTTGTGCGAAAACAACTATACCATCAACATGTGGTCCAAACTTATGTCTGAGCTTGTCAAGGATGGACTGTGGCACATCTGGTAAAACCTCTTAGAGTAAACCAGACTGAGAGTATATCAATTCAAGCTATTGAGCTCTCATTATCACCTCTTCCTCGGAAAACACTCCCGACGTTTCAACATTCTTGGATAATTGAGGTACCAAAGACTTAAGGAACCACTCCAACAGGAAATTCAGAGGGACGGATACTTTTATCAAACTCTTATGACACCACTATTCTCATATGTGATCTGAGATATGATCGGCCTTTGTTTGCTCAAATTTGGCCAACAATTCAGTGCCGACATCATATATCACAGGTAGTTGGAAATGGTTTAGGAAAACCATTGCCAAATTTCTAAAGTAAGAGTATCTTGAGTGGTCGATCTTGATGTACCATTTTGCGGCACTCCCGATAAGAGTTCTCTGGAATAGGCACAATTGTACAGAGTTGTCTTGCAATGAGTTCGACGAGCACCATAGGTGAAAAGTGGTCACGTGATCGCTTGGATATTCGTTAGGCTTGCCTTCAAACTTTAGAATGTCCGATGGAAACTTAGTTGGCATGGGAGGCAAATGAAGATCGTGATAGATTGGGTCATTTAACAAACTTGAAAATTATGGCAAATGTAATGTCGCCAGAAATGGTAGTTTTGGATGTTGACTATGTATAAGAAGAAAGGACCCTGGAGTTTGACTGGCACCAAGTTGCCAGGAAAAGTTGGGTTGTTGACTAGGGTTTTGGTAAATACCATGGCCTTGGCCAGCGGACAGATACTTCATTTTTTGGGACATCATCGATTGATTCCCGTAAATGGATTTTGAGGGTTGGGCGATGATTTCTCCCTATGTTGTGTTCGAAAGATTCTGGAAAAGGTTTCCCCATGCCGATTCGACAGACATAGGTAATAAGCCTTACTCAGAGATCCATTGACCATGGAAGGGGTTGGCCCTGGTCGACATCACTGATGAGGAAACTGAGCCCTACCACAGATTCTAGAGTCCTTGTGAGGAGAAGACTCCTATGTTTTCCCCCTATGTAGGAATAATACCCTGCACAGGATTCTGTTGTCCAAGGTTGCCCCCGACCGAGATAGTAGCTGATGAGAAAGAAATATTTCCAAACGCATTGAAAAAAGAGAATGGAATTGAAACCACTAGCATCGTGTAAGAAGAAGGTCCTAGACTACCTACTCCAAACAAGTTGTAGTTCATTTTTGACTTGATGGGTAGCTGGGGAGCACCACCGGGTGGGGGGCATGAAGGAGGTATATGACCCCTGCTATAAGGGATAGCGTTATAGGGGGCTGAGGTGCCCCCCATGGACCCTTGCAAAGGAGTGTTTGAGCTCCCTGCCCCCAAACCCAAGGTCTATAGGGTGGAGTAGGTGAGGAAATAGTTCGTATCAAAGTCGGGCATCTCGTATGAAAACGAAGGGTGATCGCACTATGGGTGAAAGAAGCAGTGATTACTACCATAGACGTAATCAGACCACTTCCCAAATTAGATGCGGTCGATACCATGGTGGTCTGGACCAATGAAGGTGGGTTAGGAGGTGGAATGCCCCTATGGTGGCAGTCGTTTAGGGAGTGTGAGGACTCCCTGATGAATTAGCAACATTTGCTTCCATCGTTGCTTGCAGGACTATCTGACACTCGTGATGTGTTACCCTAGGAGGGGAATGATGTATCAAAAGTGGCACCGACAAGTCAGTGATCAGAGGGTTAAAATTCCTGAGAGATTTCGCTCCAAGGTCATAAATAGTCGGTTCCTCCGGATTTGAGTGTTTTCCTCTCAGGGATGGCTCGGGCACAGTTTCTCGTGGCTCGTTCACCTCAAATGAGCCTTGATGGTCAATTCTTCTCTGTAACTGTGGTGGTGGTGGCTCCAATGTAACTGACGTCAGGACCTGAAGCCTTTGCGACCAACAAAGCTCTTGATCTTCCACTTTGGACCGACGAAGGTGGGTTAGGAGGTGGAATGCCCCTATGGTGGTAGCCGATGAGGAAGTGTGAGGACTCCTTAATGAATTAGAAACATTTTCTTCCATCGCTGCTTGCAGGACTATCTAACGCTTGTGATGTGTTACCCTAAGAGGGGAATGATGTATCAGAAGTGGCACCGACAAGTCAGTTTTCAGAGGGTTAAAATTCTTGAGAGATTTTGCTCCAAGGTCAGAAATAGTTGGTTCCTTCGAATTTGAGTGTTCTCCTCTCAGGGATGGCTCGGGCATAGTTTCCCATGGCTCGTTCACCTCAAATGAGCCTTGATTGTCAAGTCTTCTCCATAACAGTGGTGGTCGTGGCTCCAATGTAACCGACGGCATGCCCTGAAGCCTTTGCGACCAACGAAGCTCTTGATCTTCCACTTTGTGAAAAGATCAATGACACAATAAGGATTTTACTAACGTTGAAAACCAACAAACACTAGAAAAGTTCCTATGAGATAAAGAAAGAAAACCACTATCGAGTTGGAAGAATAGTTACTCCAGCCAATACTATAGAAACTTACCGATGCAAGTGAAACTTAAATACGATAGAACCCTCCAAGTATACTCTATAAAGCGTGGCCCGACATCTTCCCTAGGTACCATGGTATACCCCTGAAGTCACTTGTGTAAGTCTCTAGAATAAAGGAAACTAGGTTTCCAGATCACGAACAATCACTGGGCGGGTACAGTCGACAATCGGGTGGACCGCAATGAGAAAGGTATCAAGCCCAAAACCCATCAAGGGTATCGAAAGCAAGTGGTCCGAAAGACAACTGAGGGCCTCGAATGGATTCAAGATCCACAAAGCTCTGTAGGAAAATGCAACCAATAGTATCCCATGACAAGTCCTCTATATGTGTTCCCCACTATGCTTGGTCCGGATTTGGAGGGGTTATCTCCGCTACCTTTCCACATGCGATCTCATGTTTATCCCCTTTGTTAGAGGGGGGTCCCAGATAACTTTCACATTTAATGAAATTTTTACACTCCCTAGATTTGACTCTAATGTTTGTTTGTAAACCTTGAAGAGTTTCCTCTCCAACCTAAATCAAGGTTTTAGCCTAGACTAGTTGATTGACCCTACAAACATAAAGTCTAGTTGATTTTAAGTTAGCATTAATTTTAAATGGTTTGTTTTACATCAAGGAAATGATAATGAAACTAGTGGTGTGTTTTGAAGGACAAAGAAGGATAAATAAATGAAATTGAAAGAAAAATTACTTCTATTTGACAAATAAAGATTTGCAACTAAATCTTTAACCAAATTTTCATAACTACCTTTTCTGAGATCTTTTAAAGGAAAACCTAAAATGAAATCTTTCTCTACTATGAGCTACTTAATGTTCTAAGCAATCAGTAAAGAACTTAAGAAAATAAATCTTTTTCCTAACAAGGAAAATAATCAACCCAACTACTTAACCAAACTAAGAAATGAAATATTTATTATTATTATTTTGAAATGCTTCAAACAAGAAAACTCGAAATAAATCTTTTTTCTTTTCTTTAAAGAAAACAAAAGAGAAAAAGTAAAAACCAAGATAAGACCGAAAATGACCTCTGGCCCACTACGGATCGCAGGGCGTCACTGAAGACACCAAACAGGCTGATCAAATACTCACAGGCTCGTCTAAAAACCCTTTCAAATAAAACACAAGAAATATTTAAAAAGATAAGCAAATTGACATCAAACCCAGGCTACAACTGTAACAACATAGTCACTGTACTTGATCAAGAAACACTGAGAAGTATGACTTCAATCAAGGAATAGGTTGACTGCCTCTTCTTAAAGGAAATATTTCTTGACACGGGCTGTAATATCCCTAGGCCAAACCCAATTGTAATGTAAATGAAAATGTACTTAAGCTAGTGAGCTGTTTGATATCATTTTTTGTATGCACATTTCATGGCATAGTGCGTGCATGTACTGCACAGTAAAATGAGGAAGTTTACACATTCCAGGATGTTGTGCGCAACAACATAAGTGTGCGCAATTTTGAGGCCAGGTAGCCTTTTGTGTATATGCTACATTTATAGGCTGGTGAGCGAGTTATTATAAGCTAGGATGTTCATGTTTTGATTAGGTCGGAGAGCCTAGATGTTAAAGGCCATTGCGCTTACTTTTGTATATATCTCATAGTTAATATAAAATTTATCACTGCATGCAGAACGACCATGATAAAAGAGATGGGGGACTAAACTCCATTGGTTAGGGAAAGGTAGGGGCCTAAAATTTAAGGAAAAGGGCTAAGCTAGGGAGCTTAAGCCGAAAAGGAATATTATATTAATATTTATTAAATCATAAAGTATGGATAATTATTTTATCTGAAGTTCTAATGTTGGGGAAAAGTAGGCCAAAGTAGATCCCAACATGACAAGTGTCAAGTTGGGGACATGCATACATATTGTTGGGACTTAGTTCATTTTACTATATTTTCCAACATTCTCACCATCATTCCTTTCATCATTCAGTCATCTAGTCAATCATCCATGAGCATGCACACACTTATTGAGCTATCCTTCGTATCTTCATGACTATACCAGAACCTATATCCATAGCCATTTTGTGTTGGTGTATCTAGCTAGCTTGGGATCTGGACTGAAGAAGCATGTTTTTAGGCTCGTGGGATATTGAAAAGGCAGGTTGTCAGGCCCGTGAGCAATTCTATCGGTGAGAGAATTGTTGGGAATTGATTTCTTGAAGGTGTTAAACTGCAAGTATAGTGCTCTGAGACTTCCTGTCCAGCCTATTGCTGAAGCCTAGAAAGGAAGCGGGGCAGCCGAAGGAATGTTGAGCAGAGAAGGGGCACACTTCTTGGGTGGGTCATGCATGTGGGAAATGAGGGACTATAAGTTTTTATTTTGAGTTCGCACCTGAGACAGAGTCTTTCCTGTTGTCTATGATCCTTTAGTCTGGTTAGGAATCCCTTTACCTGGGTGGAGTTTAGTCCCAGCTCGGGGGTGACTCATTGTTGAGAGTGATGAACACTAGGGTCTAAGGCTGGGAGGTTCGTGCAAGGTCTGCATGCAGTTGGTGACATTCTTACCAAGATAAGTGCCAATTGTGTGATAAATTTACATGATGCATTGTTATTTACGTGCTTATGTTTATGGGTTATCATATGTGCGGTTATAACTATGTTTATTTTTATGGGTATTTCCTATATATGCTGCATGTATATGTTTATTGTTATTTCAGTGTGAATCCGTGCATTTACAGATGTATTTGGATATTTATGTTATATATATATATATATATATATATATATATATATATATATGTTTCCACTCAAATAAAATATCTCAGAGAGAGATTTATAATGGTGTAAACTATTCGTCAAACATAATTTTTATGATAAAGTTACAACGCAAACAGTGGAGGGTAAATTTTAAGACCCATCTAACTTCAAAGAACCATAAATTTGTTCTCTGGAATTCGATTGAGGCACAAGAGTAGTCAATGGAAATCTATTGAACCATAGAAGACATTCCAAGAGATGAATTAAATTTCTGGGCATGTTAAAATCATTTTATATGGAAAATAAGGAACCTATAACATATCAGTTAAAATATGGTATTTTGGCCTAGAACTTTAGTCAGTTGTAACTAGCAGCCTAGAACATAGAAAGAGGTGAAACTTGGACAGAGTGTCTGTAAGATGTAAATGAGGAAACCCAATTGATATCCTATGAAAATTGCAAAGGATTAGGTGAAAAAATTCATATTTAACACACAAAGTTGCACCAAGTTGAAAAATGAATAGAAACATTAATGGACAATTTTTAACTAGCCATAACGTTTTGCTCAAGACTCAGAATTGAGCATGGGAGTAGGTGTTGGAGAGGTATTGGACAGTGAAATCTAAATATATACCCATAAAATTGATCTAGGCATTCAAATTTCTAGGAAATCAGAAGAAAGAATTCTGATATATATTATTGAACCAAAATGGTTCATATTTTCATGAAATTGTTAAAACGATTAGCCTGACAAAGTTTTGTTGGCTGCACATTTTCAGAGATAAAAACAACTAGATCAGATCAAGATCAACATAGATTCCAAAGGAATGGAAGAGGAACAGGGGACTTACATTCAAGAGGATGATATTAGAGGGATGGATGTCCATTTGGGCATTGAAGGAACAAACTCCAATGGACATGGAGATGAAAGGAATGAAAACATGAATATGGGAAAGACCATTAAAATTTTGCAGAAGGATGTCCAAAGCCATAAATATTATAATGAAAGGATTATGAGATCCAAGGAGTATCAGGATGACTTCAACATGAAGTTATTGAAGAGTTTGAACTGAATAGAAAATAAATTGGATAAGGAGAGTGGCTCAAGCAAATCAGGAAGTGGCTAGTTTCCTGATGAGAAAAGAAGAACAATAAGTGTTAGTAGACATCACCACCACTCCCCGAGGAATTCCAATAAGAGAGAACACAATAGCTCAAGTCCATCCCCTATCAAGAAGAACAAGAGGTCTGGGGTGGATGAGCTACGAGGTGAAATGAACAAAATAAAACCTCCTACATTTGATGGTGAGCACAAGAAGAATAAAGATGCAGAAACATGGTTGATGGGCATGAGAAAGTATTTTCAACTGCATAATTATTCTTCTTATGCAGAAGGTATACTTTCCATCTATCAACTCAAGATAAATTCATCCATGTCGCGGGATCAACTTGTGCAGGTGCATCACATTAAAGAGAAAAGTGTTACTTGGAGAGAATTCAAGAAATATTTTGAAAATAAATACTTGACTAAGAGATATTATGACAAGAAAATGAAAGAGTTATTTGAATTCAAGCTTGGGAGTATGACCATTGATGAATATGAAAGAAGGTTTTTAGAACTGTTGAAGCATGTCTCTTTCATCAAGGATGAGACAGTTAAAATTCAAAGGTATTTAAGTGGATTGCCACCATTCATTAGTGAAAAAATACAATATGATGATCCAAAGACATTGGAGGAGACCATAAGGTGAGCTAAATGCCTTTATGATCAACAAAAATCAAGGCCAAATTTCTGAAAATATTGGGAAGCCAAAAATAAATTCAAGGTGGATCAAAGGAAGAAGGGATCTAAGTCACCATTCTTCAGAAATAATCCACAGGGGCAACAAACTCCTAGAGAACCCAGAATGATTGAGACAGGGGGTCAAAGGACAAGGAAACCACCTATTCAATGTTGGGGTTGTAAAGGAGATCATGTGTACAAAGATAGTCCTCACAGACGTGAAAAAGTGAGAAATGTTCATAATGTACAACAAGATGAAACAATGGAGGACATGGGTAGAAATGTACCAAGGATCTATGAAGACTTGGATGTTAAGAACCAAACATCAATATATCATAGAAAAACCTCAGGAAAAGTACTAAACTCCTTGAAAAAGAGATAATTTCAGATAATAAGCTTCTTCGAGGGGGATACCTCATTTTACCCCACTTAAATGTTCAAGTACAAGATGATTCAAAATGAAAATGTCTCCTTGGTATATATAGGAGACTAGGAGGTATAATTACAACTAAGGGCCTAAAGCCGACATAAATAAAATAACATTACTAATATAATATGCCCCAATTAAGGGGTAATGAGACAATATTAGGGCTTAACATGCCCCTCCCCTTGAGACAAGTGTTGTCTGAAATGCTTGAGTAACTTTGGATGCTTCTGTATAAAAGACTCATCTTCCCAAGTGGAATCTTCAGCCGATAATTTCCTCCATTTAATGAGATACTCTGAAATGGATCTATTCCTCAGTTGGTGAATTCTTGTGTCAGTGATGGCTTCAGGCTCCAATATGATTTTTCATTCCTCGTCAAGTTCTGGAAATAAAGTTTGAACTGGGATCTTGTCACCTATAACCTTCTTTAAGCATGAAACATGGAAAACTGGGTGTACTCGTGAAGATGCGGGCAACTCCAATTTGTATGCCATAGTACTAATCTTTTGCAACACCTTATAAGGTCCATAGTACTTTGGTGATAATTTATTATCCTTCTTCGCTTGCTTGAGGGACATCTGTTTGTATGGTTGTAGTCTTAAAAACACCAAATCCCCTACTTCAAAACTTCTTTCACTACGATGTTGATCTACTTGTTGTTTCATGTGGTTTTATGCCATGGTCAAGTTGTCCTTTAAGATTTGGATAATTTGTTATTGATTCTCGATGTGATCTTCCACTGCTTGAACCTTAGATTTTTATTTTAGAGAAGAAGTGATGGAAGGAGGGTGGTATCCATAAAGTGCCATAAATGGTGTCATTTTTGTTGCAGTATGAAAGGAAGTGTTATACC
>ML777185.1:1802640-1818316 GCA_009831015.1 Picea engelmannii
ATTGGATGTGCCAAGTGGAATTTATGGTAACTTCCTCACAACTTGCCGATTTTTGGCCTTTCTAGGAGATCTCACTTGTATAGCATGCCCCACACAAAATAATTGATATCAAATTCTGAAACTCACACCCAAAATACTACAGACTGTCCACGATCCAATGCAACCCGTCCCACTCAATTTGGATACTCTAGAAAGAAGTTATGATTTTTTTACTTGGAACACCTTCTTGAGACTAGTCAATAAGACTAGTCAGATACCCTATCTTACACAAGGTGTATCTACAAATTTAAGATGAAACAGAAGATGAATTTTTTACCACAGATACCTTACTAATTTCTGTAAATTTCCTACAGATTTAAGGGTCTGAAATGTTACATAAAAGTTTTTATAGCGAAAATTATGTAACAACTCATTTCAGGATGATTCTAGAACCCTATCTTGTACATGATGTATCTCCGAAAGTATAAGGACTAAGGAGATGAATTTTGAACCCAACGTACCTTGATCCATCTACTAAATATCCTCCAAGAATTTCCTTCTGAAACATTGTAGAAAAAAATTTATAGAGAAAATTCCATGGTGTCTCAGATGTAGTAGCGAAACCCCAAGACCTTGAGCTCTGATACCATATGTTAAGAATCAAACATCAATATAGCATAGAAAAACCTCAGGCAAAGTACTAAACACCTTGAAAAATAAATAATTTCAGATAATAAGCCTCTTCGAGGGGGCAACCTCCTTTTACCCCACTTAAATGTTCAAGTACAAGATGATTCAAAATGAAAATGTCTCCTTGGTATATATAGGAGACTAGGAGGTATAATTACAACTAATGGTCTAAAGACGACATAAACAAAATAACATTACTAATATAATATGCCCCAATTAAGGGGTAATGAGACAATATTAGGGATTAACACTGGACAACAAGAAAGCAAAGTATCAGTCACATATGATTGAAGTGGGAGGTATGATCAACAACCAAACCATTGCTATTTTAATTGATTCAGGAGCTAGTCATAGTTATATAGATCCTAAGATGGTGGAAAGTTTTCATTTTCAAAGAAGAAAGCATGGAAAATCTTGGTTGGTGCAACTGGATACTAGATCCAAAATAAAAGTTAATGAGATGGTTAAGTCATGTCTTATGGACATGAATGGACTGAACACCAGGGTAGATTTGAACATCTTGCCTTTAGGTTCCTATGACTGTCTAATTGGGATGGATTGGTTCCACCAAAATCATGCCATCCTAGACTATAATAACAAGGAATTTACTTGCTTGGATGAGGATGGGAACCTAAGAAAAGTGCACGAAATTCCCAGGGCAATAACCATCAGAGAAATTTCAGCATTGCAGTTGAAGAAATGTTACAAAAAAGGGTGTCAAATATTTGCAGCTCATATGGAAGAGACACCTAAAGATAAGGTGCCAAATTTGGAATATTATATAGTCCTAGAAGAGTTTAAAGATGTGTTCAGGGAGGTACTAGGAATACCCCCAAAGAGAGATATTGATTTCTCTATAAATTTAATGCCTGCAGCAGCTCCAGTGTCAAAGACTCCTTACATAATGAGTACAACAGAGTTGAAGGAGTTGCAAATGCATCTTGAATAGATTCTAAAGAAGGGGTATATACACCCAAGTGTGTCACCTTGGGGTTACCTACTCTTGTTCGTGAAGAAGACAGATGGGAAATTAATATTGTGCATTGATTTCAGACAGTTGAATAAAGTGACCATGATGAACAAGTATCCTTTGCCAAGGATTGATGATCTCTTTGATCAATTGAGGGATGGAAATATATTTTCAAAGATAGATCTCAGGTCAGGATACCATCAGGTAAGGATTAAAGAGGAAGATATCAACAAGACCGCCTTCAGGACAAGGTATGGTCATTATGAGTTCATAGGGGTGCCATTTGGGTTGTCAAATGCACCAGTTGTTTTCATGTGCTTAATGAATGGTGTTTTTTGAGAATATTTAGACAAGTTTTTCATTGTATTTTTGGATGAAATTCTTATATGTTCTAAGTCAGAGGAAGATCATGAACATCATTTGAGGGTGGTGTTGCAATTATTAAGGGAGCATCACTTGTATGCCAAATTGAGAAAGTGCTCATTTTATCAAAAGAAAATTCATTATTTGGGACATATCATTTCAAAGGATGCGATCACAGTGGATCCTGAGAAGATAGAAGCCATTAGAGAATGGTTAGAACCAAAGAATGTGACATAGGTCAGATCATTCATGGGTCTTGCAGGCTACTACAGGAGATTTATTAAAAGATTCTCAAAGATTTCACACCCAATCACTTCCTTACAAAACAAGGGTGTGAAGTTTCAATGGACATTGGATTGTGAAAATAGTTTCCAACACTTGAAACAATTATTAACAAGTGCTCCAATACTAAATATTGTAGACCCAAATGAATAATTCATTGTATGCACAGACGCATGTAAAGAAGGACTTGGTGGAGTCCTCATTCAAAATGGGTCTGTTATATGTTACGAGTCAAGGAAGTTAAAGGAGCATGAAAGACACTATGCCACTCATGATTTGGAGTTTGCAGCCATAGTGCATGCCTTGAGGAGGAGACACTACCTCATGGGGAAAAGGTTTGAGCTGAGAATAGACCATAATGGTATGAAATATTTATTTGATCAACCAACTCTAAATGCTAGGCAAAGCAGATGGTTAGAATTTCTAAGTGAATATGACTTTGATATAAAGAATATCAAGGGAAAAGAGAACAAAGTGGTTGATGCACTCAACAAAAGATTGCATGAAATGCATGATACAACCATTAGCATGTACCAATCAGATTTGGAAGACAAAATTTTAGAGGCCGCCAAATTAGATTTGCATTACAAGGAATTAGTGGAAAAATTACAACAAGGTAATTTGCAGCAAAAAATTGAGGAATATAAGCTAGATAATGATGAGATTATCATGTACAGGGGAAGAATTTATGTACCAAATTCTCAGGAATTGAAAAATATGATATTGAGAGAAATGCATAATGTACGTTATGCTGGGCACCTAGGATATCAGAAAACTATTGCAGTTGTCAAAAGTCAATATTATTGGCCAGGCATGAAGAAAGAGGTTGTTGATTTTATTTCCAGATGCTTGGAATGTCAAAAGGTAAAGGCTGAGCATAGACACCCAAATAGTTTGCTACAACCATTACCCATTCCCAAGTGGAAATGGGAAGTTGTAACAATGGTTTTCATCACCAAACTGCCTAGAACAAACAAGCAACATGATTTTATCATGGTAGTGGTGGATAAGATTACTAAAGGTGCCCATTTGTTCCAGTTAATCTCACTCACAAGGCAACCAACATTGCTGATGTTTATATGAAGGAATTTTCTAGATTACATGGCATACTCAAGACAATTGTCTCTGACAGAGATCCAAAATTTACCTCAAAATTTTGGAAGGGATTGTTTGCACCCAATTCGTCACTAGGTGAGCAAATTAAGAGTGCTTACATGCCCAGTTGGGCTTTGCTAGGCATGATAGCTGTAAAAAGAAAGGTTAGAAAAAGAAACTACAAAGTAATAAACAAGAATTAAACTAAAACAAATAAAAACTATGAGCATATAAAACAAATGAAAAATAAGTACAAATGGACCAATATCACCAATGTATAAGCTGATCTATTGATGAAATCCAAAGGCACAAAGAATAAAGGGGACTTGGGTCCCTTCTTTCTCCAATGGAAGGCTCTTGAGGCCATCACAAACTTGCTTCCCTTGCAAAGAAAAGATGAAAATGTGGGTGAAAGAACTCCAAGCTTATTCGCTCAAGTGAGGGGTGAATAGCTCTATGAAATGCAACTTGTGATGTTTATTGCCAAAGAATGAGTCCTTAGCAATCTCAACAGCATAACAATACAAAGAATTCCTTGAGAAAATGGTGGTTATTCATGGATTTTTATAGCCTTGCTTTGGGTGATAATGTGACCTCTTTAGAGTGTGAAAAGGGGCTCTTTAGGGCTCAATTAGGTCTTTGACCAGCCCACCATGAGGATTGAGCTCAGATTTGGTGTCAAATCGACTTGGGAGCTGATCCATTAGTGGTTGGGAGGCCGACCAATTTCAATAAATGCGTCGTTTAGCAGGCGCGCGGGTTTTTCGCCAAACAACTGCACATCGTGCGCTGATGCGCGCATTATACATTGTTGTGACGTGCATACGCGCGCGAACCCAGGTTCTGTAAAGCGCCCTTCAATTTTTTGGTCATTTTGTATAGTTTTTTACCCTTTTGCAATGCTGTGGAATTAATCCTGTGCCATGAATGACTCCAGTCCTGTTTTGACGATGCAGAGTTCTTGTTGCCCTGTGCGGACAAAATTTCAGTGATAACAGATGCCCCCTGATGGATGAGGTTAGGAGCATACGTATAGCCGAAATCCATCAATGTTTCATTTACTGAGAATGGTGGTGTAAGTGAGAGCAAGAGTGGGACCATGTAGAGCGATCCGTTGGAGAGGAAAGGAACCTGTAGAACCCGACCTTCTACAAGGTGCGTAACAATATACAATTGTGTACAAATGAGGCGAGCATGCCCCATGCTCGTATGATGTAACTCTGAAAGAAGATGATGGAAATGTTGGTGTAGACAACTACAACGCCCTCGGGGGCAGAATGATAAAGGCAGAAGAAAATTCTACAAAGGAACATACTCTGAATCATAGGTAATGGTCGCGGAAATAAACAACGACGGTGATGTGGGCATTAGTGGCCCGACCAAGTTCAGAGGTATTCGGCAACTGATAATAAAAACTGTAATAGTCGCAAAGTAAGACCCACCGCAACATGAGAAAGTGTTGGCATCGAATGTTATGGGGGTCAACGACATCAGGGAGCAATGGTGTTTCCCCCTGTGTCGTCCGAGATGTCTCATTAAATGGAAAATGAGAATCAAGATACTGTCGCCCTTCTGGAAAATTGTGCTAATGTCGACAAAAAGGGGGACGCGACTCCCAGAAGCAAAGGGCTTCACAGAATATACTGTGGTGAGGAAGTGGCAGAGGTACATGGATGAAGTCAAGAAGTGGGAAGACTCAAGAATGCCCGTGGCTGGAGAATGTATGAGACAAACAGTGGCCACAACCGTGGGACAAGGTCGAGTGTCAGGGGGACACCAAGACCGAGGATAAGTTGTGCCAGAGGTGGGATAAGGTGAACAAATTCAGAGAGGAGAGGTAAGTGACCTGGGTAGTACTCTGAATATATAGACGATGTCGGCGAGGGTAAATGAGAAGTAATGCTCCAACCAAGGGTGACATGGGTTGCGTGTGGCCAAACAGAAAGCAGGTCACCAATGGTGACGACATAAGTAAAGGATGGAAAATAAAGGTGTTTGTACAATAAATAATGAATAAATGTGGGAAAGATGTACAAAATACAGAAATGGGTGCCCCAGTGTGAAATGAGTGCCCCAGGGAAGGCAGAAATTTCTGGGAAAACTAATGAAGGGTGGGGGCCCCATTGGCGAGTTTCTGTATGAGGTAGGTGAAATGGAAATAGGTTCGCAGATGGGCAAACTGATGGTGGATGAAATGGTGGGTTCATGATCCTGCGGAGGTGCAGGTAAAAAAAGAACGAAACCATGAAGCGATGATCTGGGAGTCCATATGGGAAGATAGAAAAATGAGAAGAAGAAGAAGTATGTGGTTGATCTGCAACATGATGAAAGACTACCGGGACTCCCATCCCTAAAGGGTGATGAAGAACAGCATGAGTGTCAAAAGTGCCAAAAGGTGCTATGAATGGGACAACTCATGTGGGTGAGAATGCTACCGGGTTACAGTACTAGAGATGCAACTGGAGGTGTGAGTACTGCAAAGCCAGGAATGGGTATCCTAAAGGCCAATATCAGAGGGTGTGACTGGAAATGTTAATGCAATACAGCAGGAGAGACTACATGCCAGTGCTGAGTATATACCTGAAGGGATCCTGTTGAGGGACGATGATCAAGTACCTACACACAGAACAACCAAATACCCAAAGTGAACAATATCTGAAGAGAAAGGAAGATATGAGCATGTATTAGATACATGTGACAATGCGCGTGCGTACCTGGCCATGATATGAAAAAAAGGTGCCCCGGGGGCTTAGGATGAAAAGTGACCCAGGGACAGCCATGATGTAGGTGGCGGGATGCTGATCCCATGGCTAAAGACAGTTCGAAAAATGGACGCCGTGGGCTCCCGGAATGGTGAGTGGAAGTTTGGCAAAAAGGCCTATATAAAGCTGTAGGGCCCACATTTCCACCTCATTTGTACCTGCTGCTACAGTGAGTTTTCGAGCAGATTCAGAGGAGATTGAGTGATTCTAGGAGCACGAGGTACCCGATCGACAGTGTGTGAGATTCAGGTTAGTGGTCTGAGCATCCTTCATAGAAATAGGTTTCTAATTTTTGGGCAGGGTAGGTATGGGGGGGTCGTACAAGGGTTTAAAGGGGTTTTTGGTAGGATGTGGGACCACATGTGCGGGTGAATCAGTGGAAGGCACGCATGCACGTGTGCCTGTACACTGAAGAAGTGCGCATTAGTGCGCGTGAGAAGGAATTTAAGGTGCGCCTGTGGGGTAGATAGGCGCGCATGAGCGCGTGCCTGTGGGGTGAACAGGCGCGCTCCAGAGTGCGCCTGTGGGTTTAAAAGGCACACCCTAGCACGTGCCTATATTGTGAACAGGCGCGCTCAGGAGCGCGCCTATGGGAAAAATAGGTGCGCATGCGTGCGTGCCTGTACAGTGAACAGGTGTGCATGTGTGCGCGCCTGTGGGTGGTAAAACCGCGCTTTTGAGGCAAGGTTTCAGGGTGAAAAAATGATCCTTTTTGATGCATTTGGTGATTGCATAATATAATATAGGACTCTGGGTTGTGTGCAGGTGGCGAGCGGTGATCATGGATGGGCGGTGGCGTGAGTGGGACTGGTCACAGTTGCGGGATGCTGTGGCCAATGCATCTCATGTAGTTCAAGCAGCGCAACCAATGGGTTGCTAAAGTTCTTTGAGTGCCCGTTGATATGGGCACAGGAGTATTTACTCCAGTTCCTGCTCCAAATGTGGAGCCCAAATCAACACTTCTTCCTCGTGAGAGGAGAGAAGATCCCCTTTACTGCGGTGGAGGATATATATGTCTTGACAGGGCTCCCCTTCTAGGGAACACCATTGCCGACAGATCCTACACTACCGAGGGACACTCATCTGTGGACTGTCGCCAAGCGATACTGCTCAGGCGAGAACTATATGTCCAGGACGGCCGTGAGTATCAGTGGGATAGATGCCCTGCTGCATCGTTGCATCGCGACGATGATAGTTCGGGTGTATAGGTCACGAGCGACCCACCAGATCAGTGGTGGCGAGCTGATTTTGATAGAGAGGGTGGTGGTGGGCCATGAGCGGTTCGCCTGGGGGTTGACCTTGCATGCGCAGATGATCGCGCAGGTAGACCATTGTCGGTCTAGAGGCACCGGGGAGTTCGCATTTGGCTCCATCCTGGTAGCCTATTTCTTAGAGAGGGTGCCGATGTTGTGCCCGAGGGTGCTCCTAGAGGAACCAGGGGTATGAGAGCCGTGCTTGAGGCAGTGGTCTCAGATTTTGGTTCACCACGGTGGTGGCGAAGGCGGGCACTATTTTTCGGAGCAGACGACGCAGATATGGCGGCAGATGTCGCAGGTCATACTGCAGTACCCCTATGCTAGGGTAGACTTCCGGGGGGACCCGGACATGGTATTGCCTCCTGGGGAGGTTTTTGATCACAGAGGTATGTGGAGTACTTGTATGTTTTGATTTATGTTGTGATTTTTGATATACCAGTTCATATGTATGATGTATAAACACTGATATGATCTGTTGTTTGTTGCTTTGTGTATGTGCAGATTTGGCACCTCGCGGGCACGAGGTGGAGTTGTATAGAGCACTGCCTCAGGGAGAGCTGGAGAGACCTCCACGTGGAGGATGACGACGACGATATGAGGCTGCGGGGGCATCAGCAGAGCCTGAGAGACCAACAAGGAGGCGCCGATTTGATGACCCTGGTGCGGGGCCATCACATGCTCCTCCGGCGGTAGCCGGAGTAGATGTGGATGATATACGCCATCGTTTTGAGACGGTATTGCAGGACGTTCCTGAGGGCATGTGGATCCATATCCAGGACGAGGGGTTCCTGGAATAGTGTATAGGGTTACCGTCACCATGGCGGGGCTTAGTGCAGCGAGCAACTGTGCTCGCTGTGATGACTAGCGGACGCCTACCACCTGGGCAGGGGGGTCCTGCAGATGTGCCACCACCACCACCTAGGGCTGGTGGGGGTGGGCCACCACCGCCTCCTGAGGGAGGGGAATCTGGGGGTGCATTAGAGGCACCCTGATTGTATCATGTATTTTGTACACTATTTTTTGATAGGATGGTGAGCCGATGTTTGTACCGATATGTGGCACGGGCCTGCGGGCCAATGTATTTTTTTTTTTTGTAAACATTCGAATGGCTGGGGAGGCCTTGATATATATATGAGTATACACCTTTTTGAGATCCAAATGTGGTTGACATGTGTTTTTTGTGTTGATGTTGATGATGTTGATTTTATCTATGAGTTGTTTATGTATGTGTAGCTTGATTTGATATATGCCAATCTAACACCATGTTGGCTATTTCATCTGTTATTTGATTTAATTCTCTTGGAATATGTGTAAATGTAATGGAATTGAAGTGTCGAGATAATAATCTAACCTGCAGGTCTTTGCGAAAGAGGCACGGATCGCGTACATGGTACACATTGTTGAGCTGAAGAACGACTAGCTGGGAGTCGAGAAAAACGCTAAGGTGATGAATATGATGATGCTGGGCGTCAGTCAGGAGGCCAATGACAACAGTGTATTCGGCTTGGTTGTTGGTTGTTGGTCCTAAATAGATGTCACTGGAATGTAGCATTTCATGTGAAGGGGTATAGAGAGCCCAAGCAGCCGAAGCAAGATTTTGTGTCCAACGGCTGGCGCCGTCGACATAACCAATGTGGTAAGCTGATGAAGGGGTCATCTGTCAACAACACAAAGGATAGTTTATATGAGGGATAAAAAATATTAAAAACGCTAGAAAAGAAAAATAACCTAAAGTAGCGTGACTACATTTAAGCATAAAATTTCTTGAGGTATAACCCATTGATGGGTTCTTTGAGCGCGAGGCCTTTGGGGGAGGCCAGTATGTAGGCACCTTTGGTGAGGCAATGTTGGATGATGTAAGGGCCATGCTAAAGTGATTCAAATTTTCCATGGCCTAGGGTATCATGAGCGATATCATAGGCTAGGACAAGGTCGCCTTCGCGAAATGATCGAAGGTTGACATGGCGATCAAAAGTAGCCTTGGATTGTTTTTTAGCTACCTTGTTGTTCTGTAATGAGGATAGACAATCCTCATCCAGAGACTCTAAGTTCAGCAAGTGCTGCTCCATTGGAGCAATTTCAGGTAAAAGCTCAATTGCGGTGTGAAGGGTGGGAATTTTTCACTCGATGGGAAGAGTTTCCTTGACCCCATGGACTAAATGAAATGGCATGAAACCCGTAGCGGTCTTCACTGCCGTTCGATAAGCCCATAGTGCGGAAAATAACATATGATTCCAATTGGGTTTATGTTTATTAACCATGCATTGTAGAATGGTCTTGAGGACTTTGTTGACTGCCTCGACCTGTCCGTTTGATTGAGGGTAGTATGGTGAGGAAAACTCATGAGAGAAGCCTAACCGAGTTGAGAGTTCGATGAAAATCCCATTCTCAAAATGTTTCCCATGATCGGAAACGAGTTGGAATGGTACTCCGAACCGGGAGATGACATGGTTAAAGAAAAAATGCACTACTATGTCAGCGGTGTTGTTGAAGGTGGGCATAGCTTCAGCCCATTTAGTGAAGTAATCAATGGTGACAACAATGTATTTGTGACCATTGCTGGAGGGAGGATTACAAGTCATAAAGTTGACGCCCCATTTACAAAAGGGGCCCGCAGTAATGACAGGGTGAAGAAGAGAGGGGGGAGCGCGGGCTTTGTTGGCATAGAGCTGAGATTGCTCACATCGTTTCACGGCATGAATGCAATCATGAAACAGGGTAGGCCAAAAGTAACCAGCCCGGATAATATTTTGAGCCGTGGCGATGCACGAAAGATGGCCCCCACAGGCACCGCTGTGGCAGTTGTTTAAGACTCTGTCGGCCTCGTCAGTAGTCAGACAGTGCCTAAGAATGGTGTCGACGCCCCGCCGATATAGTATGTCACCGAAGAGGAGATAGCAGGGGGCCTGATGGTGAATGCGTCGATGATCATCTCGTGATAAGTGGTTACCAAACATTTGAGTTCGTAGGTAGACGAGGAGGTCGCCATACCAAGGATCATCTGAAGCGATGTAAAAGAGATGTTCGTCGGGAAAGTCAGTATTGACGGGGGTGCTAGGTGTGTCAGAGGGAAGGGCCGTGACGAGTTCGGCGAGAACGAGGGCCTTCTTGCTCTTGGGTGTTGAGAACTCGAGGTTGTACTCCTGAAGGATAACGATCCAGCGAGTGAATTTGCCGTTAACTTGGTGACGACTGAGCAAATATTGCATAGGGTTGGAATCTGCGACGACCTTGGTGGTGTGAAGCAGAATGTAATGGCACAGCTTCTGAACTGCGAGGACAACTGCAAGAGAAAGTTTCTCTTCATGTTTGTACTTCAGGGGTGGTCCTGAGAGGTTCTTACTGACGTAGTAAATGACGTGTTCATGATTGTCATCTCCGAGATGGACGAGGACGCCGACTACTGATACAGCCGATGCTGATACGTAGAGGATGTAGTCGCGATTGTAGTCAGGTGCACTAATCAAAGGTGCATTGGAAAGTGCGGTCTTAAGCTCGTCAAATGACTGTTGAGCATAGTCATCCCAATGAAAAGGGATTTTTTGACGTAGTAAGCGAAGAAAACCATGTGTGTGTATAGCGTAATCAGGAAAAAAGCGTCTAAGAAAGTTGGCTTTGCCCTGTAGACTCTGAAGTTGTCGTAAATTCCGTGGAGGTGGAATTTCGGTGATGGCTTGGACTTTGAGGGGATCCACGGTGATACCACTTTGTGAAACGATGAAACTGAGGAGGCGCCCTGCGGTGATGTAAAATACACACTTGAGAGGGTTCAAGCAGATGTTATATTGATGACACCAAAGAAAGATGATTCGTAAATCATCGAGGTGTTGGGTACGCTTCTTGGATTGAGCGGTGAGGTCATCCAAGTAGGTGAGGATGATTGCAGCCAGATCATGAAAGATGTATGTCATGGCCCGTTGGAAAGTTGCACTGGCATTTTTTAGGCCGAAGGGCATGACACGATATGAAAACGTACCCCACGGGGTAATGAATGCGGTTTTGTACTGGTCGGCTGGGTGGATTTGAATTTGGTTATAGCCAGAGAATCCGTCCATAAAGGAGAGAGCCTCGTGACCGGCGCAATCGTCGATAATCTGATCGATGAAAGGCGTTGGGAAGTTGTCCTTGGGACATGCGTTATTGAGATCGTGAAAGTCGGTACAAACACGAATAGAGCCCTATTTTTTGTCGATGGGTACAGGGTTGGAAACCCATGAAGTATAAGCGATGGGGTAAATGAATCCGGCCGTACGCAATTTGTCGATTTCGGCTTTGATACCCGCGGCCTTGGATGGGTGTAGCAGTCGCTGTTTCTGGTGAACTGGTGTGATGTCAGGCCAGGTGTCGATGCGATGTTCGACGATAGAGGGATCGAGGCCAGGCATCTCCGTGTATGACCAGGCAAAGATATCTTTGTATTCCTGGAAGAGGGTTTTGTATGCGGCGATTTCCTGAGGAGTGCAAGCAGCTCCAATGATGATGTCTTCGACGATGCCCGGTTTAATGGAAATGTCGATTTTGATGGTGGGGGAAATGTTTGCCAGATTACCTTCTTCAAAAGTGTTAGGTGCAGGAATAGGATTGTTGAACCAATCGATAGTCCCTGATGGGATGAAATCTTTGGTTTCGACCGCGAAAATGGGATTGTGGCTAGGAGGCATGAGGGCTTCCTACGGAAGGAAGAGTGCACGATGATGTAGTGCATCCCAAGGAGAGTCTGGGCATTGTAACTCTTCCAGTATTTCTTCGTCGCATTGAATATGACGAGAGTATAATGGATCATGAGGAGTGAGCTCAGTAACAGTGTGGTTTCCCCCTACTGAAGAAACAGAGGGGGTACTGCTAGGGGAGGGTGAGGGTTCACTCTACATAAACCATATTGTGAGGTGCTGAGGGGTACCTGTGGTGGTGGGATGGGTAATCTCCACAGGGGAATGAGCAGGAGAGTTGGGAGGGTTACGGGGTAAATCCTCAGATCCGCAATCTAAAAGCCATGGAGGCGTAGGGAGTGCCTCGGGCTCGGGAGAGATGATTTGAAGATTCGCTAGTGGTGAAGTAAGGTCAATTATTTCCTCTGTGGGTTGGTGCAGCAGGGATAATTGACATTGCCGATATTCGATGATCATCGGACACTGGTATGTAAAATGAGCCAAGGAATCACAAAGAGAGCAAGGGCATCTCATGCGTTCATTGACTGAAGTAGTGACATAGAGATTGTCAGTGAGTGGTGTTGTGGATGACGTAGCAGGGCGTGGGTTGTTCTGAAAGTCTTGGCTTATGATAGCTAATGCCTGTCGGAAACGAGGCAGTGTTGGACAATGGTGGGTGTAATGGCCATACTCAGAACAGATGGCACACACGAATTTGGTCTTCAACCCTTTACTACTGGAAGGTTGAGTGGTAGCAGTAGTAATGGGTGGTGTGGGGGTTGGATTGGGGGGAATCAAATTCTGTAATTCCAGTAGTGATGGGAAGTTGTTGGTTTGGTGACCCTCTTTGTCACACAAGGCGCAAGGTGGTGGGATGCGCGCAGGAAGTGGAGCTGTGGGCTCCTTCTTCTGTCTCCTGCCCCCAGCGGTAGCAGGGGGGGTAGGGAGTATGGGGGTAGTAGGGGTGAGGACAGGAATCGTCATTGGGAGTCCTTCCTATGGGCGAGGGACCATCTCAAGTGGATGTAAGTACCACACTGGGATTGCTAACACCATATTGGGCAGTGTGAGCTTTGCGGCTACCTGGAAAGATTCTATACCTGGTGGAGGGTAAAAGAAGGGAATTTGAGTGAGGGTTCGGGGAACTGTCTCCCAAATGGGAATAGGCCCTTGAGGAGGTGTGGGTTCATGGACCAAAGGGGCCGACGAGTGCGTAGGAGGCTCCTGTGGGAGTGGTGATGTGACTGTTGAGACGTCAGGAATGACTGAAGCCTCCTGAGTAGGATGAGCATCCTCTGGGTGAGTTCCGTCAGAGGATACGGTGCATACTTGATTAGGGGGAAGGAGTGGTGGTGCTCCATGGTACGTCCCTAACAAGGATGGGTCTTTGAAAATCCCAGGACCCATCTCAATGAGTGGATATACGTCTTTGTTAGTGTGAATGAGAGGAAGAATGTTATCGAGATTGGCAGATGGGTTAGACTGATAATGCGAGACTTGGTCAATGGTCACAATCTTTCCGTTATGGGGGAACATGATTGTCCTAAAGACTGATGAGGCTACTGCCTTCATAGCATACATGTAGCTACGTCCAAACAAGATATTGTAATTGAGTTGAGCATCGATAACTTCAATGTCAATGAGAATAGTTTTACCTCCGAGTTCCACGAGGACATTTTGGAAGGGCCCTTCAGGGGATGATGGTCATCCTTCATAAGCTCGTAATGTGATGGTGGAAGGTATGAGTTCCAGGGACCCAAGTTTCTGCCATACTGTTTTGGACAGGATACATGTAGATGCCCCTTCATCGATGATACACTGATGGATGGTGATTTTCTGTATTTTTACTGGTAGTTGAATAGCAACTGCGGCGGGAAGACGCAGTTCGCTTCTATCGAGGTCAAAGGTGATGAGTTGAGTATTAGCAGGGTTGACTGCCCCCAAGGTGGAAAGTAGTGATTTCCCCTGCATTGGACAAGTCTGGAGGACTTCCAGAACTGACATGGCAGCCAGGGATTGCGCTAAGTCATCTACCAAGTTGTAGTTGTGTGCTGCCCTAGCCTGTGGGTTGTGGACATTCCTGCGCAAGGGAATGTGAGGGATGCGTAGTGGTGGTTCGGTGGAAGGGCGAGGGATCACCAATGAAGGTCCCGTCAGTGGAGGGTTTGCCTCTAGAGAGATAGGAATAGACTCAGTTGGATACTGTCGATTCCGTGTTTGCAGAAGGATTTCCTTCTCGCTGGTGAGGAGAATGGTTTGGTCTACTTGATTGTTGGGACTATGGTATTGACCCACCTGAGGTGGGGGATGTTGCATGTCCTGCTGGGTGTTTATGACACCTTGATGTGGGATAGGATTTTGCAGTACGGCAGGAGGGGGTTGTTGCACGTATTGTTGTTGTGCCTGATGCGGAACAGGTTGCGCAGGGGAGGGGGGAAGGCTCCCAGAGTCTTTCAACCTTTTGAAATTAGCGATCTAGGGGCAATGGTGAGTGTAATGACCGTACACACCACAAAGAGAACAAGGGTGGATAGTTTTAACAGTATTCCGGCCTTGGCATTTGTTGTTATTGCCCCCCTGGGGGTTTTGGTTCCCTTGGTTCTGATTGCCCCCAGTGGGTAGATGCTGTGGGGGTTGATTCCCGCCTTGACTAGGATTGTTGTTATTCCTGTTCCTTCCTTTCTTCTTGGTATTGTTCGAAGGGTGAGTTGGGTTGGCTGTGTTCAACTGTTCAAAATTTTGGTATTGTTGAGCAGTAGAGGGTTGAACAAATTTTACCCCCGCATGAGGATGTGGGGGAGCCATGGGTTGTGGAGGACCCGGAAAGGGAAAGTATGGATTTTGTGGTGGTACCGATCCATAGGGTACATAGGAAGGCATCGTGATTTCTCTAGTACTATAAAATGATGGTGAGGGGGTACCACTGGTTGAGGGAATAGGTGGATGTATGGGAGGTGCCGGTGGTGGTCCACTAATGGGTGGAGGTATAGCAACAGGATATGGCTGTTGATAAGGGGGTGGGGGGAAATAAGAAGTGCCCCCATATGCCGGTGGGTATTGAGGTGTTCCATACATCAGTGGTGGTTGGGGTTGTGGACCATCATGCGTAGTAGAACCTATTAGTCCATCTGCTGAGTGAGACATCCCAGGTTTGTCCTGGCCAAATGGCGCAGGTTTTGGAAGATCGGGAAGTACTGTGTACAAGTATCCTGACTGTGCATAGATGAGGTCATATTGTTGAGCCTTGCTGATGGCTTCCTCTTCATATTGGGGGAAGGTGGAAGCTACATCCTTACCAAGGAGAGCGACAAGTGATCTAAGAAACCAGTCAAGACATTGTTGTTTGGTGGTTTCTGCTTTACACAAACTACGTCGCCTACGCCACTCATGAATGTGGTCAGCGATGTGGGTGGTTGAGGACTGTTTGAAATTAGACAGTGGTTCAAGACCATTGTCATGGATGATAGGTAATTGGAAGAAAGTTAAAAATGCTTTGGCCAAGGATTCAAAGGTCGTATGGGACCCTGATTTTTCTTCAACATACCATTTGGCTGATGGGCCAGTAAGTGTGCATTGAAATAATCGCAGTCTGATGGAATCCTCCATGATGCTATTGGAAGAACACCATAG
>ML777185.1:1818416-1834821 GCA_009831015.1 Picea engelmannii
GTGTTTTCAGAATCCCTTTTGAGGAGACCTACTTAGACCACCACGTTTCGAAATGAGGCTATGTGAGTGAGAAAGTGGCTTTTGTGTGTGAGTGAAAGTGTACCAAATTTTAGTTATTTAGATGTCACCTTGCAACATGTGGACATCGCTTGGTCCTTTACAAGAGTTTGATTACCTAAATATCTAGATGTCATTGGTACAACCTTGTGGAATTTTAAAAGCCCTAGGAAACTAGCATGTGGACATTGTGGTCTGTTACTATCCTTTAACTCCCTATGTGTGATTTAATCTAGAAAAGCATGAAACTAGCCTAGATTGAACATGTGGGCATGTGTGAGCCCATTACAAACTTTTAAATTCTCCTAGTTTTTTTATCTAAGAAAGCAAAATTGCAACAACTATCCTACTTTTGTGACATGTGGGCATGTATGGACCCGTTACAAATTTAGGATATGTTTGAAAAATGAAACTAAGAGGGGTCCCAAAAGGGCCTTTGTCCTCTCCTAAAAGTTTTGAAATTTTGTTAAGGGAGATGAGATCGTTTTCGCAATCCTTTTCTGGTTCTCACGATTGCTTGATAGCGCAAGAGAAGAGCATACTCAAGATTGTTACTTCCAACTTCTGGTCCCAAAATGTGAGCTTAGATGTGATTAGAATTGATGTTCTACTTAGATTTGTAAACCAAAGCAAGCCATCCATGTGGCAAAAAGCAAATAAGGGAAAATGATTTTTATCCACCTAAGTGCCTATGTTTGTTTGATTATCCCCTTTATAAGTTGAGGGGTCTAAGTGGTGCAGTGTTTAGAGCATGCATATCATCATTATTAATAAGGAAAATGATTTTTCCCCACATCCAAGAGCTTACAATGTCAAATTTAGATCAAATGTGTGCCACACAGTGCATACACAGGCGCATAGAGCGTGCAGGCGCTGTTGAAATTGAGGAAGAAAGCGCATGCGCGCAGAGAGAGAACGCTGCACAGGTGCATGCACGCATGATGCGTGCCTGTGGGGTGGAATAACCACGCGCCTGTGGAAAAACACCGAGAAGAAAAATCTGGATGGATTTCTCCCAATCTTCTGGTGAATTGACTGGTTAGCAGGTCGGCTGAGGCTGGTTTGTGCACCTGCAAGTTAATGAAATCAAAAGGAAAGAAAAATGAACCCAAATGAGGGAGGAATTGATACCTACTCCCCAGTACGGTCTTCAATCTGTTTGCAACCAATTCATCACTAGGTGAGCAAATTAAGAGTGCTTACATGCCCAGTTGGGCTCTGCTAGGCATGGCAGTTGTAAAAGGACAGGTTAGAAAAAGAAACTACAAAGTAATAAACAAGAATTAAACTAAAACAAATAAAAACTATGAGCATATAAAACAAATGAAAAATAAGTACAAATGGACCAATATCACCAATGTATAAGCTGATCTATTGATGAAATCCAAAGGCACAAAGAAGAAAGGGGACTTGGGTCCCTTCTTTCTCCAATGGAAGGCTCTTGAGGCCCTCACAAACTTGCTTCCCTTGCAAAGAAAAGATGAAAATGTGGGTGAAAGAACTCCAAGCTTATTCACTCAAGTGAGGGGTGAATAGCTCTATGAAATGCAGCTTGTGATGTTTATTGCCAAAGAATGAGTCCTTAGCAATCTCAGCAGCATAACAATACAAAGAATTCCTTGAGAAAATGGTGGTTATTCATGGTTTTTTATAGCCTTGCTTTGGGTGATAATGTGACCTCTTTAGAGTGTGAAAAGGGGCTCTTTAGGGCTCAATTAGGTCTTTGACCAGCCCACCATGAGGATTGAGCTCGGATTTGGTGTCAAATCGACTTGGGAGCTGATCCATTAGTGGTTGGGAGGCCGACCAATTTCAATAAATGCGTCGTTTAGCAGGCGCGCGGGTTTTTCGCCAAACAACCATGCATCGTGCGTTGATTCGCACATTATACGTTGTTGTTACACGCATATGCGCGCGAACCCAGGTTCTGTAAAGAGCCCTTCAATTTTTTGGTCATTTTGTATATTTTTTTACCCTTTTGCAATGCTGTGGAATTAATCATGTGCCATGAATGAATCCAGTCCTGTTTTGACGATGCAGAGTTCTTGTTGCCCTGTGCGGACAAAATTCCAGTGATAACATGGATTATTTAATGGATTTGGAACAAATTTGAATTTTAGTACAACTTATCATCCAGAATCAGATGGACAAACAGAGAGGGTGAATCAAGTGATTGAGGATATGTTAAGGATGTATGTGATGGATAAACCATCAAAATGGGAAGACTACCTAGACTTGGTAGAATTTTCTTATAACAATGGGTACCAATCATCTCTAAAGATGAGCCCATTTTAGGAACTTTACGACAGAAAGTGAAACACACCAGTAAGTTGGGATAACCCAACAGATAGAACCATGGTTGGACCATATTTTCTCAGGGAAATGGAGGAGAAAATGATAAAAATAAAATAAAATTTAAAGGCTTCCCGAGATAGGCATAAAAGCTATGCTGATAAGGGACAAACTCACAAGGAATTGAAAGTTGGTGTTCATGTATTTTTGAAAGTGAAGGCCAACAGAAGTTCCCTGAAGTTGGGAAATTATTCAAAGTTGGAAGCTTGCTATTGTGGACCCTTTGAAATCCTAGAGAGGATTTGTCTAGTAGCTTATATGATTGCATTTCCCACATCTATGTATGTTTATAATGTATTCCATGTATCATTACTCAAGAAACATATACCTAATGCTAATCATGTTATTGATTGGAATGTGATTCAGGTGGAGCAAGAAGGCGCTTTTCAAGTGCATCTCGTAGGCATTCTGGACCAAAAAATCAAACAACTCCGGAATAGAGCCATAGGGATTGTAAATGTCCAATGGAATTGGTATGGTCCTGAGGACGCTACTTGGGAGAATGAGGATGCAATGCGGGAAGAATACCCATATCTTTTTGAGGATTTTTGAAATTTTGTTGTATATGGGTACATGATGCACTGAGGACAGTGCATAATTAAGGGGAGGGGATTGTAATATCCCTAGGCCGAACCTAATTGTAATGTAAATGAAAATGTACTTAACATGGCGAGCTGTTTGATACCATTTTTTGTATGCACATTTCATGGCATAGTGTGTGCATGTACTGTGTAGTAAAATGAGGAAGTTTGCACATTCCAGGATACCACGTGCAACAACATATCTGCGTGTGATTTTGAGGCCATGTAGCCTTTTGTGTATATGCTACGTTTATAGGTTGGTCAAACAGTTATTATAAGCTAGGATGCTTATGTTTTGATTAGGCTGGAGAGCCTATATGTTAAATGCTAGTGCACCTACTTTTGTATATATCTCATAATTAATATAAAATTCATTGTTGCACACATACCGACCACAATAAAAGAGATGGGGGACTAAACTCCACTGGTTAGGGAAAGGGAGGGGCCTAAAATGTAAGGAAAAGGGCTAAGCTAGGGAGCTTAAGCCAAAAAGGAATATTATATTAATATTTCTTAAATCATAAAGTATGGATAATTATTTTATCCTAAGTTCTAAATTTGGGGACGAGTAGGCCAAAGTAGCTCCCAACATGGTGTCAAGTTGGGGACATGCATACATATTGTTGGGACTTAGTTCATTTTTCTATATTTTCCATCATTCTCCCCATATTTCCTTCCATCATTCAGTCATCTAGTCAATCATCCATGAGAATGCACACACCCATTGAGCTATCCTTCGTATCTTCATGACTGTACATGAACCTATATCCATAGCCATTTTGTGTTGGTGTATCTGGTTAGCTTTAGAGTTGGACTGAAGAAGCGGGTTGTCAAGCCCATGGGATATTGAAGATGCAGGTTGTCAGGCCCGTGAGAAATTCTCTGGGTGAGAGAATTGTTGGGAATTGATTTCCTAAAGGTGCTAAACTGCATCTACAGTGCTATGAGGCTTCCTGTCTGGCATGTTGTTGAAGCCCATAAAGGAAGTGGGGAAGCTGAAAGACTATTGAGCAGAGAAGGGGCACACTTTCTGGGTGGGGCAGGCATGTGGGGAATGAGGGACTATAGGCTGTTAGTTTGAGTTGGCACCTAAGACAGAGTCTTTCCTGTTGTCTAAGAGGCTTTAGCCTGGTTAGGAATCCCTTTACCCGGGTGGAGTTTGGTCCCAACTCAGGGGTGACTCACTATTGAGAGTGATGAATAATGGGGTCTAAGGTTGGGAGGTTTGTGGAAGGTTTTCACATAGTTGGTGGCATTCTTACCAAGATAAGTGCCAATTGTGTGATAAATTTACATGCTACATTTTTATTTACGTGCTTATTTTTTATGGGTTATCATATGTGCGGTTATAACTGTGTTTATTTTTATGGGTATTTCTTGTATATGTTGCATGTATATGTTTACTATTATTTCAGTGTGAATCCATGCATTTACATATGTATTTGGGTGTTTACATTATATATATATATGTTTCCTCAAGAGTTCTGTGTGCATATATTTTAATTGCATGCAGTTTGAAAAATTTATGTGGCATAACTTAGTTGGATATTGGGTATGTTATTGTATGTTCCACAAAGAGAATAAAAGAGTTATCTTGCATAGCGTGGCCCAACATGGATGGTCACAGACGTTACACAGGTACGCTGCTGACACTTAAGAAACCTGCATATGTACAAAGTCTATCTATAGATAAGGGCACATATTTCCGCATGCAGATGCACAATAGGCCGTGTACACCTCTGCAACTTCTCAAAAAAAGAAAACAAACAGGAAAACTGACAGGGCAAAGAGAACTGGTATGGCACCAACAGGTGACCAGAATCCCTTAAAGACTCAACATACTTGTAGAAACTCAAAAAGGTAGTAAAACCAATTAAACACCCAAAAAATATCCCCTAAAACCCTAGAGGCTTCCCTAGTATGGTTGCCAGTTCTGCTATAGTGGGAAAACCCCCTATGGACTACACTAGGGTTCAACATGTAGGCAGATCTAACCGTCTAAAAGTCTCCTACTTTTCTAACTACCCTGAACATACCCCAAATTCATATATGAAAGACAAAGTGAAAAGATTAGGTAACTTTACCTTTTACTCCGCATCCGGTGTCGATCCTCTCGTGCTTGATAGCTCCGTTGACTGCAAACCTCCTCCCAAGGCTGACCTGCATTCACAAACAGATAAACAGGAAACTACAAACATGCATCTCATATATAAATCATGGGCTATATGTTAGAATAAATCATAAATCAAATACAAACATTTGACACATCATATTTTGGGACAAAAAAAGTATTCTTTTATTGATATCACAATGTTTACCTACAAAAAGATCGACAACTACTCCACAAACCTAGTCTAGGATCCTCTTCACCAAGATCCAACTAATCTTCCACGTATCTTTCTCTTCTCAACCTCTCTCTAGGGAAATGGAATAGGCTTATGATGGAGGAAAAAGGAAAAAATGGGAAATTCTGATGCAAATATCACAAGGTGGCTGCAATTTCTTGGGGCAAGGAGGGGATGTGAAACGTGTAGAGTTTCATTGTTCTTATTCTTGGATTTGGAATGATACCACAACACCTCCTTTTATATGACAAAAGAATGGTTTTTCGGTTGGGTGAAAAGCTATAGGTGGTGGGACAGTTGGGAAACCACCCAATAGCCCGTAATCTTAATGAATTCCTTGCAACTTTTTAATTTTTGCAACTTTTGCGAGTATATGCAGATTGTAGTGGTGCATATAGCGTATGTACATGGGTTGTAGTGGTGCATCAAGTGTACATACGTGGGAAGTAATGGTGCAGGGTGTGTACATATTCAAAAATAGTGTTTTTAAGAAGAGAAACTCAATGATGGCTTGGAAAAAATGGCAAGTAAGAGGGTCTGATGCCAGGTATGCATATGTAAAGAATTTTAGGGTTATAAAAATATTGTCATCCAATGCTAATGAGGGTGATATATTGACTAGGTAACATGAAGTACCCACTACCTCTGCCCAAAATTATTTCCCTAACCCGACACCACTGAGCATGGACCTTGATTTTTCCATCAACGTCATGTTCATCCTTTCTGCAACTGCATTTTGTTGAGTTTTATATGGAATAGTATTTTTCCTTTCTATACCACACCTCTTATAGAATTCTTCAAATTCATTCCCACATAACTCTCTACCATTATCTGTCCTCAAAACCTTACTTCTTTTCTCTATTTGATTTTCAACAAGACCCTTAAACTATTTAAACCTGTCAAAGACTTCAGTTTTTTTTTCTGAGGAAATATATCCAAGTATTCCTTGAGAAGTCATATATAAATGAGACATAGTACATAGATTTTCCCAATGATAGAACTGACATAGGTCAAAAAACATCACTGTGAACTAGTTGTAAAATTCCTTCTTCCCTCGTTGCACCAAAGGGGAATCTTGCTCGATTATGCTTCCCATATAGACAATGTTCAAAGAAATCGAATTCTAGAGAGAAGTTAGACATACCTTCAACCATACCTTTACCATGTAGTAGTCGAAGACCCTTTTCTCCGATATTCTCTAGTCTTTGATGCCACAACATAACCTTTTCTCCAGAGACTGTAGGAGTGCTTTCTTCTTCAACTCCAATATTAGTAACAATGGAACTATTGCACCCATCACTAATAGTGCTTCCTTTCATCTTATACAAAGCTCCAAAATGAACTCCCTTCAACAACATCATTGCTCCTCAAACCATCCTCTATGTTTCCTTTTCAAATATTGTTTTTATCCCTGCATCGTCCATTTTACTTACATAAATCAAATTTCTAGCCAAACCTGGGATGTGCAGAATACCAGGAAGTGTTCTAATCCTTCCATCTATGAGCCTCAATTTGAATTTTCCTCGTCTTATGATTCTGGTTGTCGAATCATCACCTAAGAAAACATTACCTCCATCATATTTTTCATATTCACATAACCACTCCTTGTGGGGATTCATATGAAAGGATGCACCAGAGTCAACCAACCATGCCTCATGATCTACATGTGTGCTTGAAGAATCCAATTACATATCCCCTCCTTCTTCGTTGGAGGTCTTTTCTTCTGTAGAAGGAGATTCTTCAGATACCTTCTTTTTCTCAACTTTGGATCTACACTACTTCTTGTAGTGCCCTTCTTTTCCACATCTCCAACATACCTTTACAAAATGTTTGGGAGATTCAGATATACCCTTAGACTTATATCTCCCACTCGAGAACTTAGATCTATTTCTTTCCTGGGAACATCCTCTTGCAAATAATGCGTCTGTTCTCTGTCCTTCCATATTCTTCCATCTCATCTCCTTCGAAAATAAGGACGAGACCACTTTATCAAACTTCAAGGAAGTTGTATTGCTACCTATGGCCAAAACCAGACTATCCCACGGGTCTGGTAAAGAACACAATAAACTGATACATTTATCTTCATATGAAATTTTAATTTCAACAGATACTAACTAACTTACCACAGTATTCAAGGTGTTCAAATGATCTTCCACTAAGTCTCCATCTCTCATCCTCAGGTTATACAACTTATTTCTCAGGAATAGTTTATTTACTAGGGACTTAGACTGATACAACTTCTCTAACTTATCTCGTAAATCCTTGGTTGTAGCTTCCTCTGACACATTCAGTAATACTAAATTTGAGAGACACAGTCGGATTGTGCTCTTTTCCTTCTGATCCAACTTTTTCCAGTCATATGTTGAAGTTGTTGTAGGTGCAGTACCTAGATCTACCACAATCCATTGATCTCTTTCCACCAACAGATCTTCCATCTTGAGCTTCCATAACTCAAAACTTTTCCCATTAAACTTCTTGATCTCCATCTTCAAATTGCTTACCATTTCTTTTCAACTGAAAAATCAATACCATAGATCTCCCACTATAACAAGGCTTATCATAGTCCTGAGGAAAACCCTTGACCACAAAGGCATCCTCTTGAGGCCAACAAAGATCTGATACCAAATGTAGATTTTAACCTTATACAATATTTACTGCGAACAAATTTTCGATAAAGGAATAGAAAATATAAAATGGAAAATACAAACATTACACAGAGATTTTTCCCCTGGAAACCCAAACCGAGAAAACCAACATATTCTATATTCATTCATCTTGATACATTGTTTACAATGCAATATACATATAGGATCCAAAAACATCCAAAACCCTAACCAAATGACCTGGATTAGTCAACAACCCTGATTCCTTAAACCGGAAATCGAAAACCATGGACAAAAATCCATGTGCTGAAAACCCACCTACATATGTGACACGTTTCCCAAGGTAGAATTTTTTTTCTCGGGGTCGTTGCCCCCAAACCCCTACAAAGGGAGATTTCACCCCCCTGCGCACTCGACGCAAAATAGACACTACTACTCGTGCAAAGAATATAACACATACCAAAATATTCGCATCTATCAGTCCTTCAAATAATGAAATATCAAAATTTACTTGTGGCCACTTCATGAAGATGCATCTCCTGTGGGAAGTTGTCGAAGGATCTGTGCAAATTTATCCATCATATCATTCATTTGTTGTTCACGGGGTTCCTCTTGCAAAATTTTTAAAGGATCTCCTAATCCATCATCTTTCTTCTCCTCCCCCATGAGTTGTGGTTGGTTTTGTCGTGACCAATATTTCAAAGGCTCGACCGGTTCGAGTTCCAACTTCTTGTACCCAAATCTTGTCGGGGACATGCACAAAGAAAAACAAATGAAGAGAAGACCTCTCTGATACCACTAATCTGGATTTAGGAGTGAAATGAAATTAATATCACATTGAATACCATAACATAGAGATACGAAGAACAACAATAGATATCCAGTAAACAATAAATTCTATTGAATAATAAAATAGGCTAAAACTGTAAAACTATAGAACTAAAACAACTTGCTTGAATGGTGGTAGTTATCTCTGAGAAGAGATGTGGTTTCTACATGCATCTGTCTAAGAATAATGATTACAATGAGGCTCCAGAGGCCTTTCTAACATTACTCATGAATTCCAAAACCCTATACATCCAAAAACCTAACCCTAGGTGATGAAACACCAAAAGTTATGTGGGCTCTGATGGGTAAGTTGGTACCTCAACTTCTCGGGGTCATAAATTTTTCATATGACCACCATTTTAGGCATGTGATATCCCATTGGAAAGGTATTGTTGAGAAATACATATTATGCCATCAAAATCTAACTCTATCTACAATATGACTATGGAAATACCCAAAAAAAAAATGTTTAGGGCCCCAAAACAACCCCGAAAGTACAAAAAGATGTACTGATATGAAAATTTCCAAAATAAGGGAGTTGAAATAGGTGGGTGACCACCAATATCCACCTGGATGTTGTGTAGGGCTTCAAGATAGCCCCAAAAGTGCAGAACCCACAATTACAAAGAAATGTCATCATTACAAAGAAACATGTTGAAACTTGAACTAAAAACTGTCACGAGGATCCAGTTGGAATAGGTGGGTGGCCACCAATATCCATCTAGATCAGCTACGCTACCTCAAAAACATCTCAATAATTCTCTGAATACCACTTTGAGACATACCCAACATCCATAAATGAAAAACAATTTGGTCGGATACTGATATGAAACATACCCATTACCTGGGTACTTCCAAATTATCCCTCTTGGACTAATTTTGAATTATGTTCCAATATTTAATTAATTAAGAACATGAATCCAACCATGAAATTAACCATAACATGTTAAACCATAAAATAATTCTTAACAACATGCCATGCACAACATTAACAACAAACATGCATAGCATAAAAACAACATCTTAGAGATAATAATAATACAAAACAGAATATAAATATACAAGAAAACAAAAAGATCACTTATCATTGATTAAACCATTCACCAACTAACTACAGAAAAAGGACGTTCCTCCCAACGATAGACACAGTTGTTCCAAATCTCAACAACAAGTCAACCCCAAGCCTGGGCTATGAATCAACAAGGACAGATCCTAGGCCGACTCTACACACAACAATTAGCTAATAGGCTCTCAGTTTTTCCCAACCACACAAAAATATTAATTTCCAACTCTCTTCTCCTTCATATTGCACAACCCAAAGAAATTAACCCCTTTCTCTACCATGCAATCCCTCAGACTATTCCAATTTCGTTCTAGGGCTCCATTGCTACCGGTCAGGAATCTCAATGCTAGAAACTCCAAGGATTCGCAGCTATGAACAATTCTACTCAACATGCCAATGCATCCAAGCACTTAGGAATTCATTCGTTTATAGAATCATCAATAATTCCTCACATCCATCTAAGAATGGATCTTTATCTCTAGTCATTCATTTCCATATATACCAAGAGCACATGAATGATAAAGAGTGAATGAGTAATTTCCAAACGAATGGGTGAATGAATGATTAAAAATGAATGAAGAACCCCTCAAACAACCCAATATAGGGTTTATATATTTACAAGAACCAAGAACCACATTGCCTCCCCAAGAATCTCTTGTAACCACTTCTCCCAACTAAAACAAAAATGGGTGAATAACTATAATAATAAGATACGTATCTCCTTTATCCCAGTCTCTCGAGGAATCATAGCCCCATATCTCTCGTCTTTGTCTTTCTTGCAACAAACAATGAATTTTAATATTTTATAGAAGTATTACATTTATAGGAACCTTAACCTTTCAACATATTGACTCACCAACCTAAGTCACATTTACATAATACATTCTAGTTCATAGGGATTAAAACTAGGGCGTTACATCCCCCTCCTGTTATTTTTTCATTGTCATCAGTGCACAACATCATATCGATGTTCTTAATATTAAAAATATAGAATCTATGACCTTTAATCCACATAGGTAGTCCAGGAAAATGTTTATATACATAGGTACTCTGGCCTAAAATCATGCATACATAGGCACTCTGACCCAAAACATGTAAAAGGATTTTAAAATTTTAAATTTCTAGAAGTATTTCCAACCAACAAGCTCTCTTTTTCCCATCAACCTACACAACCTAAGGAAGTGTACCCCCTTCTCTACTATGCATCCCTTTAGGTTGTACCACTTCTCTTCAAGGCTTCAATGCACTCAACCAAGAATTCTCAGAGTTTCTTCCCCGAGAACTCCAGCTACAACAAGTCCATTGGAATTTCTTTGTTCCTTGCCTTTGCCCTTGAGATCGATTTCCTTCTTGTGATATTCTTCCCTGTATTCCACCTTCAATATCCAACATATCATATATATTAAACACATACAATCATCATGATATATCATTATAATATTTTTCAATAATAAATGTCAAATATGTTTTATACAAGAAAACATAATTTTCCAAGCATGAGCTTATTTCTCATAATTCGTTTGGATCTTGCAGTAGTAGATATAAATATTTATTATGGATTATAGTAGTTTCATACCCAAGACCATTCTTCTTGCAATTTTCTTAACCTTCATTCAACCAAACCAATTGCTAGCATATCATAACAATTTTTAATTTCTCAAATATGTTTTATACAGGAAAATTAAATTCCCCAGGCATGAGGTTTCTACTCATAATGTTTATCTCTTGCAACAACATTCAGTGGTATTCTTTATGGGATTACATCCCTTCCATATCCAAGACCATTCTTCCTTCAATTTTCTCAATTTTCATGTAGCCAAAGAGATTGCCAGTAATTTTAAATTATAATTTCCAAAACTATTTTATACAAGAACTTTTTTCCCAAGCATGAGCTTTTGTTCATAATGTTTGGCTGTTGTAGCAATAGAAACCAATCTATATTAAGGGATTAACTTATTTCCACATCCAATACCACTCCACCTGCAATTTTCCTCAACCTTCACTCAACCAAACAATTGTTAGTATCATGCACATTATCATCCTATCTTTCTAGCATTTTCAACAACTCCAAAGAGTGACCTCAAAATTGCAACAAGGAATAATTCAATCACCTTCAACTAATATTCATGTTAAATATAAATAAAATATCCATCATTATGCATTTTTAACACCACAAGATTTTCATAAACTAACAAATAATGACCAATAAAGTAAGCATCAATATGCCAATACCCATGGCCACATCTACACAATGCATCCATACATTAACTACCTAATAACACATATCTATGTCATGCATTCCACCATGGTGAGTTGGAAGGTATGACCAATGCCTCAACACATCATCCAAAATCTTCCCAATATTGCCCAACTATTTGGATACCCTCCTCTTGAACTCGTTGTAACATCCATTTATTCAAACCTCGAACTAGTAATACATATATTGTAAATATAACATATGGACAAGACCAAAAGCAATGTAATATGTAAATTATGTAAATTGAATACAATTATAAAATGAATTTCTGACTATAGATAGACATAGGTGTATATTTGGGGAATAATATCCATAAGAGAGGGTAGGGGTCCAAGGCGGAGAGTTACCCACATATATTAAACCAAAACCCATTTCCTATTTTCCTTTAAATTATCCTTGACATGAACCTTCCATTAGTTGTTGATTGTTCTAGAGCCCAATCATTGAATTCATGTAAGAGGGTTGGTGTGAGAGTCAATTCCCATATTTATTGAGAGAATGGGGGATGAGTATAATCATCTTAGGGAAGAGTGCAAGTCAAGCAAGCAAGAGAAAGAGAGGAAAATGCCTATGGGTGGGAGACCATATTTTGCACATTCACGTTTTGGCATAGAGAGTTGTTTTTACATGGCATTTTCTATCCAACAATGGAGTTTTGAGTGTGGTAGCTTGAAGGAAACTATCATGGACACGTTTGGATGCTTATTGGAGCTATAATTTCATAGAGAAAAAGGTTTTTTTCCTGTGAGTGATGATCTATTCATAATTCGTCAAAAAAGTAGACGTTTTGTCTATTGGGCGAATTTGTATTACCGTTGTAGAATTCATGAAGTCCCAGTAGGTAAAATTATTTTCCAACCTATGATGGAAGCCTTAGAGGAGAGTGGAAAGGCCTAAGGGACTATGAGAAATGAAGGGGTATTTCATCCCTTTGGTTGTGCAGGTTGAGGGGAAGTTTGTTGGTCGACTGGAATGAGCTAAGAGTTTAAATGCTGAAAGGGGGTCATTAGCTAGCCTTAGGGACTTCTGTCTCTTGTGGATTCATATCCCCAGCCTGTGGGTGTCTTTCTGTTGAGAAATGGAACAACAAGACTATGGTTGGGAGGAATTTCCATCATCTGCAATGGGTTGCACATGTCATTAAGATAAGTGTTCTTATTGTTAGCACCCTACAATGTACCTTTTTGCTCACACCTTTTGCTACCATTACACCCTTTTTCCACTCACATTTAAAATTATATTATCACCTTACCCTATCTCTCCAAAGGTATACAATGTCTCTTCTCTTTACTATATGTTTAATCTGTTTTGCATATAATTTTGCATTACTCTTGTACTTAACCGTTGATCAGAAATATATAAGTGCTGAAACAGTTCGAATTGTAGATTAGCATTGAGGCCTATTGCTAAAACAGTTAAAGCACGCAAACCCTGTGTCTGAAACAGTCCATGGTCTATGATGCTAAAACAACAACTCAGTTGTTACACTCTCCATGGTCTACGATGTTGAAACAACAACTCACACAAGAAGAAGCTTCTACACTCTCTGTGGTCTATGATGCTGAAACAACAACACAAAGTTGTTACACCGACCACAACAGTCGCACCTTGAGATGGAATTAACCATCATTACTGCGTGTGACCATGTGCTGAAACAATCAGAACACAAATCCCGTTGCTGAAAAAACCCGTGATTTGCAATGCTGAAACAACATACAACAACAGTAACGAGAAGACAAATAAAAAAGTTTTTACTCCATCCGCAACAAAAACACCTCACTCAACACCCTTTCAACCATTGTAATAGCATTCTGTTACGGGAAACTAGGATATCCTATTCCTGTATAGAAATCTGATCTGACTAAGAATAGGATTCAGATATACACATGTAATTGGATGATCAAATTGTATCGAGAGGATTTTCCTCTTTAAATAAGAGGAAATCATCATTAGAGAGGACCATTTTTTTTTTAGCTAAGAAAGGATTTTACAGAGAAGGACGTATTTTACTTCAGATTGTAATATGATATAGTTGACAGATGAATAAAAGACTGCTCTGAGCATTTCTCTCTAGTTCCTTTCGTTTCAAGGGAATCTTGTGAGAAGGGAGGGCCCACCTTCTTCACAAGATTCACCCATTAAATTTGTAGTGTGTTAGTGTTATTTCTATTCATGCCTTTATTAAATTATGTTTTGCTGAAACACTACTTTACTGAACTCTGTTGTGCTGAAACTCTGCTTTACTGGTTGTTACATTGTTTTCATATAATTCATGCTTGGGTAACTATTTATCATTCTAGTTAGCAATCTTGTTTGGGGAATTTATGAAAGCATGATAATCAGGGACAGGTGCTGAAGGTTCCTGCTTGGTGAATAGGGTCTTGTTCTCTGTTAAGAGATAGTTAGCCTTCAGTGTGTGTCAATCATTTTAGTTAGCAATGAATTCATAAAAGTGTGATGATTAGAAACAGGTGCTGAAGATTCCTTCTTTGGGAATAGGGTCTTGTTCTCTATTAAGAGATAGTTAGCCTTCAGTGTGTGTCAATCATTTCAGTTAGCAATGAATTCATAAAAGTGTGATGATCAAAAACAGGTGCTGAAGATTCCTACTTGGGGAATAGGGTCATTTTCTCTGTTAAGAGATAGTTAGCCTTCAGTGTGTGTCAATCATTTCAGTTAGCAATAAGTTCATAAAAGTGTGATGATCAAAAATAGGTGTTGAAGATTCCTACTTGGGGAATAGGGTCCTGTTCTCTGTTACAGAATAGCTGGTCTTTCCTTTTGCAGTGTCATGAAAAGATTTCTTTCTTAAGTTGTTATTTCTTAATGTAATCTAGGATTCTTTGGCCAATTACTTCTTTAAACATTGAACTCTGCAATAGGTAGATTACTTTCCTGTAATTCAAGTTAGAACTTCATTTTGTTCAAGGCAAGGTGTCATTAATATATTTTTACTATAACTCTAGGTTTCTTTTGAGATTGAGCATATATAGTGTGTGATTACCTTTGAAACAACAGACTTCCCTGGGTTGACAATTTATGTAGCACTTGATTGTTTAGTTAAATAAGCAATTATAGTGACCAACATTTTTGTTGGTTGTGGAGCCTGATTATCTTCCTGATTCAGAGGTCCTTGCTTTCAGTCGTGTTTTTACCCCATGAAGTATTTACACCCCATAAGTATGTACACTCTTGCACACGGGGGAGTGCAAAGGGGGTGTACCCCCTCTGCAGGGTACGAGGGGGCTATCCCCCCGGCTAGGGAGTTTGGGGGCAAGCGGGTGCCTAGCAAGGGTTTGGGAGCGAAGCCCCTGAAGAAAAAATTGCCTTGTAAAAGTATATTGTAATTTCATTGTAAATCTAGACCATTCATTATAAGGTCGCAGATCTAATGGTAGAGATTATGTTAGGTTTTTTTTCCCTAGAAGGCAAACCTCTTTTATGAGGGAAATGTATTACAGCTATGGATGATGGTGAATATTGTATTCTGAGAGAGGAGACTGTGAAAGGAAGAAGAGGAAGTTACAACAGGTTTTGTTGTAGGTTGTATCCCTTCATTTGCTGGATAATAATAAAGGAAGGACCTGGAAATTTCTCTGGTGGACATAGCCCACACTGGGTGAACCACATAAATCTATGTCTCTCTTGTATTGTGTGTCTTCTGTGTTTTGTTTCTGCATTTGTTTTATTTTATTGCTCTGCAGTCCTATTTTTCTAACAACTAGTATCAGAGCGTAAGGTAACTCGCAAGAAAAGAGGGTTCCTGGTTCGAGTGGGAGCAATGTCGGAAGATGGAAAGTTTAGGGTCGAGAAATTTAACGGCCAAAACTACCAGTTATGGAAGATGTAGATGGAAGACTATTTATATCAGAAGGATCTATTCCTACCATTGAGTGGAGTAGAAAAGAAGTCGGCGGGCATGAAGGATGAAGAATGGGAGATTCTTGACAGAAAGGCTCTAGGAATGATATGGCTGAGCCTGGCAGCGTCGGTGGCTTTCAATATTTCGAAAGAAAAGACAATGAAGGGTTTGATGGATGCATTGGCCAAATTGTATGAAAAACCCTCGGCATCGAATAAGGTATTTCTATTGAAGAGATTATTTGATATGAAGATGTCAGAAGGTGGGTTTGTTGCAGATCATTTAAATGAATTTAATACGGTTACTAATCAACCAAGTTCTGTAAAAGTGGACTTTGATGATGAGGTTAGGGCTCTTCTAATCTTGTGCTCATTGCCAGAAAGCTAGAATGGCTTGGTCATGGATGTAAGTAACTCTGTCTCTGGTTCAAATACTTTAAAATTTGATGATGTTGTTG